>RJWH01000286.1:159421-485659 GCA_004363575.1 Solenodon paradoxus | reverse complement strand
GAAATAACGAATGCCATCTCTTTTTGTAGAGTCTACTTCGGATTTTTAAATTTCTAAGAGAGTGAGCAATTCCTTTTACTTCATTTTTTATTACGGCTTTATTTAAGAATTTTTTAAAAAGCCAATGAGAGTACAGGAAAGTAACGGCTGTTGAGAAATCTACAAGGCTTTGCTGCCCCCCAGCGGTTTCTTCTCTCAGCGCGGAGGGTGTGGGTGCACCTGCGTCGGAGAAGTTAGTTCAGGCCACTAGGTTCCCAATCGGAGGCCCCCAAATTCCTCTTCCAGTGACTTGGGAGTCTGCATGGTGACAACTGGGCCCCATTGGCGCTTTTCTTTTTATTAGGTAGTTCTATTTTTAGCTTTTTGCGGACGCTCCATGTTTGGCAAAGCACCTCTGAGCCAAATAATTCCATTTCTAAGCAGACTAAAATGATTGGACGTCTCCTTTTTTAATCCACCCCATCTCACTGATCTAAGTCCAAGACAAATTCCAGTGGTCCAACACCCATCTACCCAACTCTCTCATTCTTCCCATGTGTTGCTACTGAGTTTGAATCACAGGACAATTAGTTTCTCCTGAGTCCAATGTATACGATCACATATAGGATGAGCCACATGAAATTGGCAAATATTTAATATTCATTCAATCTAAAATTTCTAAGTAAATATAACAATGATCTCAGATATGTTACAGATAATATATTACGTTATAGGCTAATGATTTCAAGGGATATTCCCTAGGTAAAAGAAGGGCCATCAGAGTTGGCGGCAGCTGTTAAGCAACCCCCTGCTCAGTGTAGAGGAGCAGTCCTGGGAGACTGACCAGCTAAACTTGGGAGACCAACAGTGTGACAAATGATGATGGTATAATACAGGAAGAGCATATTACACACCACCCACTCCCACAGCCAGCCAGAGCTGTGACCAGACTACCAGACAGGAGAGCAGAAAACAGACATGGTACTGTGCCCGTTCATCATCCATTCA
Source organism: Solenodon paradoxus (assembly GCA_004363575.1). Lineage (NCBI taxonomy): Eukaryota > Metazoa > Chordata > Mammalia > Eulipotyphla > Solenodontidae > Solenodon > Solenodon paradoxus. The sequence goes on along the minus strand of RJWH01000286.1, from coordinate 484,672 downwards.
TTCCTTCGATGAGTCCTGCCCTAAGTTAGGTATAGGAGATGCAATAATGAACAAGGTAAATAAGTCCCTGCCTTCATGGAGCTTGAAAAACCAACAATTAAGAGTTAAATCTGTACAGTGATAAGATCCCTGATAAGGGGAGATTGAAGTGGTAGTAGAACACAGACACAAGACACCAAATCTAAGACTACCCCCAAGAAAATGATATCTAAATTAAGAAGGATGAGTAAATTGCAAGGGTGAAGAAGAAAATTCTAGGAAACGAAAGCAGAGAAAAAGCCTGACATGACATACTGGAGCAACTAAATGCTCAGAAAAACTTAAAACGCTTGCTGGAATTAAACAATCAGAGAAGAAACTAGAGAAATAAGGAGATGCCGGGTTCTGAAGTACCTTGGAATGATAATAATAGCTAACATTTATTGACCACCTATTATAAATGAGTTAATGTTAAGAAATTTGCATTTATCACCTCACTTATTTTTCACATTTGCCCTTTGGTATAAGTACCATTCTTATCCCCATAGTACAGATGAGGAAACTGAGCCTTAATTAAGCAATTTTACCCAGATTATGCAATTGATAAGTGGCACAGTCAGCACTAGAATTCAGAGCCCATTTTCTTAATGCCTACTGGACTAAGAATGAGTTTGAGAAGCCAATTAGCATGCTGAAATCCAAGAGAGCGATAGCAGTGCTCTGGCTTTAAGGCCAGAGAATGGAGATGATGAACATATTTGAGATGAAGACGACTTGGGTGTAGGCCTGAAGGAGAGGGAAGAATCTGTGGAGATGTCCATGTTTCTAGTTTGGGCAACTAGAAACCAATGACCAAAAGGAGGAAAGCCCTATTGGAATAGGGAGGGTGGGTGAAATAGCCCATTAATAAGCAAGTTTAGGACGTTCCAATTTTAACAATACCAGAAGCAGCAAAACATCCAAATGGAAATGTTTAATATGCAGTTGAATAGGCACGTATGAAACCCAGAAGATACGTAGTGGAGTCACTACCCAAAGGGAGCATCATGTGAGAGTCCATGTGTTAGTCTAGAAATGTACTGAGAGAGCAAACAGGGGACTTGGTATATCAAGAAGGGACTCAGAGAATCACTCAGTACATAAGGAATGGGCAGAGGAAATCTACAAAGTAGTCTGTGGAAGGAGTTTTCAGAGAAGTAGGAAGAAAACAAGGATTAAGTTTATTGAACACATCTTGAGCACCAGTGTAAAACACGCCCCCACCACTTCTTGCTCCAGTCGCAGAATTGGTCACAGTGCACCTCCTGCTCCCCCACCCTAGGGTTTCAATGACACTGCAAGCTGCTGCTTGAGACACGCAGTCCCAGTTCCAGTATCACTACCAGGTTTGAAATTGGAGTTATCTAAGAACGGAAGATTTTGAAAAGATGGAACTAGAATTGTATATAGATATATATGCATGTATTTTCTAGCTGTTAAGAAGTCATAGAAGTAATTATATCACAGTAACTGAACACAAATAGCATTTTGATCTTGATTTCTAAATATCCCTTCTCAATAATGGGATCCAAGAACTTGAACTTACATATGTAAAATCTTCCTAAAGAATCTACAAAAAACCTATTAGAGCTAATAAATGAAATAAGCAAAGATGTAGGATGATTCACATACAAAAATAGGTTATATTTCTACTCTTAGAAAATGAAATTAAGAAAACAATCCAACTTACAGTAGCATCAAAGAGAATAAAACATTTGGAAATTAGGGAGAGGCAGGATTTGCACACTAAAAACTACAAAACGCTAGTGAAATAATTTAAAGAAGACCTATACAAATGAAAAGACATTGTGTTCATGGAATGTTGTACAGACACAATATTTGCAAAGCAAACTACAGATTCAATGGAAACCCTATATAATCCCAACATTTTTGCAGAAATGGAAAAGTTGATTCTAAAACTCATATAAGATTGCACAGGATCCCAAACAAAACATTCTTGAAAAAGAACCAAGTTGGTGGGCTCATACCGCCTGATTTCAATTTTTAAAGGAAAGGTACAGGTAGGAATGAAAGTGAATAGGCAGGCAGGCAGGTAGGGAGAAAGAAAAGGAATAAACATTTTATTTATTTTTATTTAGTTGTACATCTTGGTTGTACTCCCCAACCTGAGACACAAACCCAGGTCCTTGGGATGTATGTGGACTGCATTCCAACCAGGGATAGTTGAGCAAACCACTACTCCACCAGGGCACACTCCAATTTCAAAACTCACCAGAAAATTGCAGTAATAAAAACATCGTGGTGCTGGTATAAAGAGATACATAGGTGAGTAGAATGGACTTGAAAGTCCAAAAATTAGCCTATAAATTTATAGTCAACTGACTTTCAACAAGGACGCCAATACTATTCACTGGGGAAATGAACAACAAATAGTGATGGTATAAATGGATATTCACATACAAAATAAAGTTGAACCTACACAACACACAATATATTAAAAATAAATAAAAGACAAAAGTTATAAGATTTGATACCAAATAATGTGCAACAAAAGAAAAGTAGATTAATTAAACTTCATCAAAATTTTGTTTCAAGGGACACTAGGTAAGAATGGAAACACAATCCACAAAATTGTAGTAAGTATTTGCAAACCATACATCTGATAGTAATATATTATCAGAATATATAAAAAGCTCTTATAGCTCAACAACAAAAAGACAATTCAATTCAAAGGACTTGAAGAAACATCTCCAAAGAAAATTTTAAAATAATCAGGCAACTAAAGTGACAAAAATGCAGGCCATGTACAGTCCAAGAACTGGGGCTTGAGATCTGGGCCAGCTTTGGAGTGTGGGGGTAGTTGAGAGATAATTTTTTAATCATCAATAAGCACTTGAAAAAGTGTATAAATGTTAATAATTAGGGAAATGCAAATTCAAACCATATTGAGATGACACTTCACACCTAATAGGTTGATCATATTTTAAAGAAAAGAAAAATAAGACATCAACGGCAAGAATGTGGGAAAACTGGAGTCCTCATACAATGCTGGTGGGAACAGAAAATAGTGTATTCACTTTGGGCAAGTTTGCAGGTTCTTCAAAAAGTTAAACAGTATACCCATGTGCTTCAGGCAACTAAGGTGGCTAAAGTGTAAGCCATGTAAAGTTCAGGAAATTAGGTTCAAGACGCAAGGCCAGGGTGGGGTTAAACAGAAAATTATCATATGTCCCAGCAAGTTTATTCCTAGAAATACACCCCCAAAGATTTTTAAATGGGTATTTAAGCAAATATTTGCACACAAATATTCACAGCAGCACCATTTACAACAGCCAAAAGGTAGACATTTCAGAAACAGACTAAATTTCCATCAATGAATAAATGAACAAATAAATGTGGAATATCCATATTATGGAATGTTATGCAGCCATAAAAAGGGATAAAGTACTGATATCATGACATGGATGAACCTCAAAAATACTATGCTATGTTTAATGTAAGCCAGTCACAAAAGTTCACAGGTGTGATTCCATTTACACACAACATTCAGAATAGATAAATCCATAGAGACAGAAAGGAGACTAGTAGTTGACAAGGGCTAGGGGAAGAGGACATAGAGAATGACTGCTTACCACATATCATTTATTTTTTGGGGATATTAAAATGTCTTTAAACCCTATAGAGGTAATAATTGCTCAACATTTTGAATGTACCAAATGTCACAGAACTGTATAATTTAAAATGGTTATCATTAACTTTTGTTATGTGAATTTTGTTTCCACTTTTTAAAAAGAATCAATATTCCTTGATTCAATTTTTGATTTAGGAAAGAAAAAGATGAGCCAGAGTGTAAAGGAATAGTCAAACATGATAGGGACACATCAAAAGGACACACTTTAACTGGGACTGTAAATATATTTTTGTTTATAAGTTACATTATCAAAACATATTTTTTAAAAATGCACACTATGAATGTCAGATATATTCTTAATTATTTTTACCTAGTTGTAAACCTTTTTGAAGGAGTCTTACTTTGTTTACTACACTGAACACAGTTTTTGGATAATGTTAAAACAATACTTTTAGGATAACAGTGATAAACATACTCATGGAAATTAAGGTAACAGAGGAAGAAAAAGAACAAAAAGGAGAGAGAGAAGAAATGAAGCAAGATATCAAAGAAATCAAGAAAACGATGGCTGAACTAAAGAACTCAATAGAGGGGATTCAAGAGTAGGATGGATGAAGCCTTCAATAGAATCAGTGAACTAGAATATAGGGCAGAGAAATGCACTCAAGAAAACTACAAAGAGAAAAAAGAATGAAAAAAAAAATGAAGAAATCATTCAAAACCTATGGATAACAACAAAAGGAACAACATTTGAATAACAGGGGTCCCAGAATGAAAGGATAGAGAAAAGAGGGCAGAAACTGTATTTGAAGAAAGAATACTGAGAACTTACCTAGCCTGAGGAATGAAGCAAGCTACCAGACTCAGGAAACTAAAAGAGTTCTAAACAAAAGAAAGCAAACAGACCTACACCTAAACACATAGCCATCAAAATGTCAAAAATATAAGATAAAGAATCTTATAAGCAGATAGAGGAAAATGAATTGGATACAAAGGGGTCCCCATTAGATTGTCAGCAGACTTCTCAAATGAAACTCTACAGGACAGAAGGGAATGGCAAGATATACTCAAAGTGCTGAAGGAAAACGATTTTCATCCTAGGATACTATACCCTGCGAGATTATCATTCAGAATTGAAGACATTATTTAAAAACAAAAAAAAACCTACAACAGCAAGACAGTAAATATAAAAAGTGGGGAGGTAGAGAGGAGAATAAAAATGTGATAGAATGTGTATAAGATTAATCTGCTTTCAAATAAATATAGGAAATAAACAGAATTCTTAATGCTAACTTCAGGGTAACCTCAGAACACATCAGGGAAAGTAAAGAAGAAAACAAAAAGGGAAAACAACCAAAGCACAAATACACCCATGCCACCAATGAAGAGAAGGAGAAGACCAAAGTCAGTGTCTGTAACAACACCCACAGGACAAATTACAAAATCACAATAAAGGGTTTTGTATCAATAATTACCCTAAACGTTAATGGACTGAACTCACCAATCAAATGACACAGAGTGGTCGAATGGATTAAAAAGCATAACCCAACGTTCTGCTGCATTCAGAACTCGCCTTTTTTCAAAAGATAAAAACTCAAAGTCAATGGTTGGAAGACAATCCTACAGTCAAATGGTAATCGCAAAAAAGCAGGAACAGTTATATTTATATCAGGTAAAACAGACTTCCAAATAAAAAGCATAATAAATGAGATAGACACTATATAATTAAGGTGTCAATCCAGCAAGAAAACATAATGCATAAAATATATTATGCACCAAATGAAGCATCAAAATATACTAAGCAAGTATTACTAGAAATGACAAGAGACATCAACACCAATACAATAATAGTAGGAGACTTCAACACCCCACTTACGACTATGGACAGATCAACCAGGCAGAAAATTAACAGGGAAAGAGCAACTTTTAAATGAACTTTTGGAACAGTTAGGTCTAATAAACAGATACCAAACCCTTCATCCAATGACTAGACTTTACTTCTTTCCCAAGTGGCATGGAACAGTCTCAATGATAGTTCATATGCTGGGACAAAGATGATGGCTCAACAAATTTACAAGAACTGAAATCATACCAAACATCTATTCTGACCACAATGGCTTAAAATTATAAATCAAACACAAAAAGAAAGCTGGAAGATTCCAAATTAATTGGAGACTGAACAATGTGCTCCTGAATGACTCTTTGGTAAAAAAGGAGATCAAAGAATACTCAGAGACAAATTAGAATTAAGACACAAGCTAACAGATTACATGGATGCAGTAAAAGCAGTACTAAGGGAAGTTCACTGCAGACCAGACATACCTCAAGAAACAAGAAAAAACTTAATCTAATTCTACATTTAAAGCAACTAGAGAAAGAAGAACAATTAAAGCCAAGAATCAGTAAAAGAATTCTACTGAAAATTCAAACAGAAATAAGTGAAATAGAATACAAAAAGACAACCGCAAAGATCAATTAAACCAAAAGTCAGTTCTTAAAAAAAATAAATTTGACAAACCATTGGCTAGCCTCACAAAAAAAGAGAAAATGCTTATAACTAGAATCAGAAATGAAAAGGGAGAAGTTACAAGAAATACCCACAGAAATACAAATCATCATTAAGAGACTATGAACAGCTCCATGCTAACAAAGTGGACAACCTCAAGGACATGGACAGATTTTCCTCAAGGACATGGACAAATTTTTAGAAAAATGCAGTATATCAAGACTGATCCTGGAGGAACTGGAAAACCTGAACAGAACAATCACAAGCAGGGAAATTGAAGTCTGACTAAAAATAAAAGGCCAAGATAAGATGGCTTTTCTGAGTTTTACCAAATTTTTTAAAAAGAATTAATACCTCTCGAACTCATCCAAAATATCAAAGAACAGGGAGCACTGCCTAACACCTTCTATAAGGTTAAGATTATACTGATACCAAAAGCTGATAGAGATGTCACCAAGAAAGAAAATTGTGAACAAATATCTCTAATGAGCATAAATGCAAAAACTCTCAAAAAAAATAATAGCAAACTCAATGCAACAATGCATCAAAAGGATCATTGATCATGATCAAGTGGGATTTATCCCAGGGATGCAAGGAGGTTTTTCAACATAGATAAATCTATTAATGCGATACACCATTCAATAAGAGAAAGGAGAAAAACCATGTGATCATATCAATAGATGCAGAGAAAGCTTTTGACAAGATCTAACACGTTTATGATTTAAAAAAAAGCAACCCTGCATAAAATGGGGATAGAAGGTACACACCTCACCATAATAAAGGCCAATATCATAGTCAATGGTGAGAAACTGAAAGCATTTCCTCTAAGGTCAGGAACAAGGCAATGTTATCTATTTTCACCTCTGCTATTTACTATCTTACTGGAGGTCTTAGCCAGAACAATTAGGCAAGAAAAAGAAATAAAAGGAATCCAAACTGGAAAGGAGGAAGTAAAACTATCATTATTTTCAGATGACATGGTTATATCTTGAAAACCCTAAAAACTGTCCCAAAAGTACTGGAACTAATTAACAAACACAATAAAGTGGGAGGCTATAAAATCAATGCACAAAAATCTTTTGCACTTTTGTACACAAACAACATGCTGGAAGAAAATAAAATTTAAAAAAAACATCATTTAAATAGAAGTTTAAAAAAATCAAATATCTTGGATATACTTAACAAAGAAGGTGAAAGACCTGTACAATGAAAACGACAAGTCCTTCTTAAAAGAAATAGAGGAGGGCACAAAGAGAAGGAAAGACATTCTCTGTTCATGGTTAGTAAAAATCAACATTGTTAAAATGTTACCGAAAGCAATATACAGACTTAATGTAATCCCCATTAAAATCTCACAGGTTTATTTCCAGGAAACAGAACAAAATATCTTAAAATTTGTATGAAGCAAGAAAAGACCCTGACTAGTCAAAGCAATTATTAGAATAAAGAACAAATCCAGAGGGATTACACTCCCAGACATCGAGCTATACTATGAAGCAATAGTGATCAAAACAGTATGGTACTGGAATAATAACAGAGGCACAGATCAGTGGAATAGAACTGAATCACCAGAAACTGACTCACACACAGTTCGTTAATCTATGACAAAGGAGCCAAAAGCATACAATGGAGAAAGGAAATTCTCTTCAATAAATGGTGTTGGGAAAACTGGGCAGTCACATGCAAAAGAAGGAAGTTACAGCACTCGAACATCATTCACAAAAATTAACTCAAAATGGACTAGAGACTTGGACATAAAACTGGAAACCATAAGATTCTTGGAAGACAACATAGGAAAGACATTCCATGACATCAGCCTTAGAGAGGTCTTTGGAGACTCAACTCCAGAATCAAAAGAAATCAGAAGAAAAATAAACTGGGCCTACATCAAGCTAAACTGCTTCTTCACAGCAAAATAAATCACAAAAAAAAAAAAAAAAAAGGACAACCTACTTAAACGGGAGAAGATATTTGCGCTCCGTATTTCTGACATGAGCTTGATATCCAGTATATACAAAAACTCACAAAACTCAGTATCAGACAATCTTAAAAAAAAAAAAAAAGGGAAGAGAAATTGGAGGGACATTTTTCTGAAGAGGATATACAGATGGCCAACAAGCACATGAAAAAATGTTCCTATTCACTGGCTATCAGGGAAATGCAAATCAAAACAACTTTGAGATAGCACCTTACACCTGAGAAATTGGCTATTATCCAAAAATCTAGAAACAAAAAATGTTGGCGAGGATGTGGAGAAAAGAGAACATTTTTACACCGTTGATGTAAGTGCAAATTGGTGCAGCCCCTATGGACAACAGTATGAAAACTGAATATGAAAATCCCGTGTGATCCCACCATCCCACTTCTGGGTATTTTACCTGAAAGATACAAAAACATGCACCCGCGTTTACTGCAGCCCTATTCACAATAGCTAAGAACTGGAAACTACCTAAGTGCCCAATGTCAGATAAATAAAGATGTGCATATATACAATGGAATACTACACTCATGTGAATCTACATTGATGGATCTAGAAGGGATTATGCTAAGTGAAATAAGTCAAAAGAAAGATACCAGACAATCTCACTTATGGGTAGAATATGAATAGACAAAAAAAAAAAAAAAAAAGGAACAAAGTAAAACCAACCCTTGGATACTAGCAACAGAACTGAGCTTACCAATGAGGAAGGGGGAGGGGAGTGAGGTAACAGGTGGTAGAGCCCACTGGACAATGGTAAAGAACACTTGGTGATTTTGTAGGGCAGGGTGTGTTGGTCTATATTTAAGGAATAGGGAGACTACACATAAGGGGAACCTACACAAGTTTAATTTGTAAAACAGTTACTATAATAAAACTGAAAAAAAATTTGAGCCTTCCCAGACCCAAAGAAATAACCTACCAAGTCCTATCAAATAATGTATACAGCCTAAACTAACACTTACATATAGTAAATGCAGGAATGATATGACATATAAACTATTTATTATATAAAGTATCTCCCCAGGGGAAGGAGCTTGGCAGGACCACTCTGCTGCTATGATCATGATGGTCTAAAATGGAGGCGGCAAACCAAATGCTGAGTGCTAACTTCTGCTTTTCAACTTTTGTCATAAAAGTGAAAACCTTCAGATTTCTATAGAGAAAAAGGGTAATAATATAGAGAGATACCTGTAAAAGGAGGCAAAGCTGGAGTGCAACCAGGAATCCTGACTCACAGGGATCTGTGGTAATGGGTAACAGACCTTGGTGCTTTGACAGATGGGGTGCTTCTTTTTATTTTGGAGAAGTGTTTCTTGAATTGTATTTATTTTTAAAGGGAGTCAAAAACTAGTGAGCAGGTTATAGTCTCCACAATGGAATTTATAATCTCTCACCGATTTTCTGACTGAAATAATTTCACAGACTTACAGCCAATGAATGAAGCTGTATTCCCTTAGGAAGGAACTCTGCAACATCACAAGAACATAAAATCACCATTTCTCTGCTGCTTCCCCCAGAGACCCAAGACCATTAACCAGGATACATGTGCACTGGGGTAACAGCAATATTCAGACAACGATGATGACTGCTGGATATACATCTGAGCTGACATTAGTACAAAAGAGTATCAAAATGCCACCATGATCCTTCAGTTAGAGGGGGGAAGTCATGGAGAGAAAAGGATAAATGCAAGTTCGGCCCAGGTCAGCTTAAAGAGGATCACACCCTAATTCCCCCCACCCTCAGTGGGACATATATATTTTAGTCATTTACAGAGACCTTACATTGACCTTGAAGTTCTGTTCAGGCTAGGATAACAGAATACCATAAAGTGGGTGGCTTAAATAATAGACATTTATTTCTCATTGTCTGAAGACTTTAGTGTTCAAGACCAATGTGGTAGCAGACGTGATCTTGTGAAAGGGGCCTCTTCCTGGTTTGTAGGTGGACATCTTCTTGCTGTATCTTCACATGACAAAGAGATCTCTTGTATCTAAGGGCACTCGCTCAAAAGAATGAATCTGAAAGGATTACACTCGCAGACATCAAGAGCTACACTACAAAGCAATAATGATCAAAAACAGTATGGTGCTGCATTTATAACAGAGGCATAGATCAGTGGAATAGAACTGAACAACCAGAAACTGACTGACATGCATAATTAATCTATGACAAAGGAGTCAAAAGCATACAATGGAGAAAGGAAATTCTCTTCAATAAAAGGTGTTGGGAAAACTGGACAATCACAGGCAAATGAATGAGGACTATCCCAATCATGAGGACACTACTTCATAACTTTAGTTCCCATCTCCAAATCCCATCACACTGGGGATTAGAGCTCAACATTAATTTGGAGGGATACATTCAGTCCTTAGCAATCCTTACTGTAGAAAGGATCAACTGAAATTCCCTGAATCTGCTTTCCCTGGCTAAGACAGTAAATTAGAAGCAATTTTATAAAGAATCTCACCTTCAAAGATTTGAGATGAGGGTCTCTGTTTCCCCATTTAATTTACCTCTCTAGGTCTTGCAAAACCTAGATGGAAAAGTTCTAGAGATGATGATGTTACATAACATGAGTGTGTTTAATTCCATTGAACTGTACTTACTAATGGTAAAAGTGCAAATGTTGTTATATTGAACCTGATCAAAAAGAGATTATGGCAGCAAAAAATAGACATCAATTACAGTTGCTATTCTGGATGTACCTTTTTATGGCTTGACATGTAATTCTCACAGTGTACAATTCAGTGGTTTTTAATATAATCATAACTGTACTGATCACCACTATATCTAGTTCTAGAATGTTTTCATGATCCTAAAAAAACCCAAACCCGGCATTTACTAACAGTCATGCCTTATAATCTATTTCATCTCTATGCATTTGACTGTTCTGGATAAGTCATACATAAAGAATCATAATACATGACTTAGGTTCAACGTCTTCCATGTTTTCAAAGTTTATTTATGCAGTAGCATGTATCAATATTTCAATCCTTGTTATAGCTAATATTCCATCCTGTGGATATATCATATTTTGTTTATTCTTGCATCAGTTGTTAGACATTTGGGTGCTTCTACTTTTTTGCTATTATGATGCTAAGAACATCCATGTACACATTTTTGTGTGGATATGTTTTCATTTTTCATGGATATGTCTACAAGCAAAATTGCTGGGTCATATGGAAATTCTGTATTTAACTTTTTAAGGAAAAACATTCTAATACTGAAGTAAAGGCAGTTTCTTGAGCCTGAGTTCCACAAGACATATAGTACAGAATCCCAGTCTCCCTGTAGCCAAACAACACCAACACTGTCACATACTTGGTACGTGGATCAAATTGTGCGTGTGTGTGTATTTACTTTTACGTATATAGAAGAAAAATCGTCTCAAAATTTCACATTAAACAGTTAAAGGTGCTGACTTAATGCATTTCAATTAAGTTTCAATTTTTACTTTGTTCATTCCTGTAGCCTCCATTTTATTTTAAAGAACATGTACTACTTTTGTCACCTTTTCTTCACTTTCCTGTTTTAAATTATCCAAATTGGCTTCCAATCTCAACCATAGATATCTGAGATTAAATTACAATTAATTTGCTTTTTAAGAACTTAAGTCAATAATAAAAATTAATTGACTTAAGGCATTTTCTACATATCTGATTCATAGACTGCTGGGGTGAAACCAGCTAATTACAAGTTAATTGAGAGACATTCTGACTGAGGTGTTTAATCTGATTTACTTAATCTATAAACACTACTGTTAACACCATTCCCAGTTATTTCACAAATTCTCAATTATGTCACCCCATGATAATGCATACACATGCTGCATTCTCAGGAAAACAAACCTCAACTCGGAAATAAAATATTCCTTAAGAAATTCATTTTTGCTTAAGTGGATAGTACTAATTTGTCATGGGTAAAAAAGACATAAATGGTCACTAAAATATAATAAGCATTAAAATTGACAGTGCTATCTTCAAAAATCACTTTAAAACATTATCTATGATTTGTTTCAAATATATTTGAAAAGTTTTTACTATATTATAGCAATGTGTAAATTCAGTGGGTATTTAAGCAATTACAGTTCAACTCCATGTAGTATTAACTTTTCTTTTCTTCTGATTCTTGTGTCAATTTCAACTTTTCTTTTAATTCCTTCTGATCTCTGGCATATTGTTCAAATATTGGTTGATATATATATATTCCTCCAGCAACTCCTAGGAGGATAGCAAAAAGCCACTGTGGAAGAGTCAATCTCCCAAACATATTTTTCAACAAGCACTGCACTGTGCAAAGGTGGTTTTGAAAATTATACTCCACATCCAGCAAACTTCTTCAGATCTGAGTGTAAAGAAAACAAGAAGCAAAGCAATAACTCAGCACAATTTCATTTTTTAAGATTGAATATCACTACTTTCCTCCAGAGTGAACAATATTTTTGTCAAAATGTGTAAACATCACTAATATAACTAAAATAGAAAAATATATAGAATATGGGAAATACGGATCAGAGGATGGTGTAAGATGAAGTTAAATCCTCTTCTATTATAGAATGTTCTTATTGATTTTAAAGAATTTTTAAAAGGGGTTTTGGGTAACGGTGACATACTCTTTAAGCTTTTAAAAAAAGCATAGTATAAAATTAACTAAGAAACACTCAAAAAGCATTTGAAAGTGATTGCCAAACTGACACGGAAGTAAGATAACAGAACTATTACTTTTTATTATTAACATTTCTATGCTATTTCACTTTTTAATAATTTGTATGATTAAAAATGTTTTAAATGAGATAGAAAATTTTGAGGTAACTGATATTTAGTAAGTATAATTGGACATTAAATACAAATCATTTGCCACCCATTTTTGACAAAAATATAGAGGGGATTTTGGTTGGCTTTACTTTAAACAAGTTAATCGTTAAAACTCTAGTATTCTTGGAAAATTACACTTCTTGCTAACACCCTAATCTCTGAAGAAGAAAAAAAAAAAAAGGCTGATATTAACGAATGAGGAAAGCAGAGTAGATTTACATATCTTATTACAACAGTATTTTACGCCTCCGAAACCAGCCCGAGGTCACAAGAACCACAAACAGCAAACCGGAACTAGAAATTACTCGGCTCTTTATATCGCTTAAATGTACTTTAACCTAATAAGGGAAAGAAAAGCCTTGGACTCTACAATCAACTAGATAAATGACAATTTCAAGAAATCAAGCTTTAGTTTAACGACTACTAATTGCTTTTTTTTAAAAAAAAAAAGTGAGACATTTGCAAATCAGCTTCTTGGAAAATGGATCGATCACACAGAAAAAAAGGTTCCCCCTTCTGCCACTACACCTCACTGTGACCGTGAAGTAATCTTTTTGAATCTGACTTTACAAATGTGTAATAAAATTAAAAAAACTAAATCATCCCTATTCAACCAAACTCGCCCAACAAACAGTTACTATGCAACCACCCAAACAGTGAAACTTTACATTCTCGGGTTTAACTGACATCACTATGCTCATCATCACCCTGGTGCTCTCGAACCACCGAGCTGACCCACCCCAGACAACGCTGACAGGTAAGATCCAGCTCCTCACCAAAGAGTTCCAAACCCGGGCAGACACCACTACGCCCAAAGTGGGCACCAATCCTGCGAGAAGAAAATGCCAATGGGAACGCCCGGGTGAGCCCACCGCCAACACGGACTCGGGGTACACTGGACCCACCGCGGATTCGAGCTTGCGGTTTGGCGGAGGAAGTTCCCGGCAACCTTAGCGCTGGACGGCAACGGCAGCCCTCAGAGGCCAAACTTTACTAGCGGAAGAGCGGCGTGCTGTTTCGCTTGCCTGTGCTGGGGTAGGTGGAGGCCTGAGACTTTTAGTGGGCCTTAAGCAGATGCGGTATGGAACGAGAGGGCGGCGATGGTGGTCTCTTCTTCCGAGGTCTCCAGAACCGCTCCCACGAAAAGACGAAGCTGCGAAAGAGAAAGTCGACCTTGTACGTCAGGCCCCAGAAGTGCTCTGGCCGCCGCGCAGGTGACTGGGGGCGCAGGCCGCAGTGGGTGCGCGTCGCGTGCTTTGCGCGCGGGCTCCCTCTGCTGGGTTCGGCCGCCGAGCCTTCGCGGAACCTGGATCCCCGTCGCTTGCTGCCTTCTGCACTCTTTTCTGTGGTCCTTCCGCAGCGTAAGCTTGATGTGCCATTTCAGGGAAGGGCACCCTGGCCAGAAGAGTTCCCCTCAGGGTTCGCAGCTGCGGAGTGGTTGACTCCCGCCCCATTTCTTTTTCCTACGCCCCCCCCCCCCCGTCTCTTTGGACAGCATAAAAGTCGCCCCAGGAAATGGGATTTTGATCTCATTAAGCAGCTATTGCACACTTTTTGGGGTGACAAGTACGGTATAGGCCGGATGTAAAGAATCCTCAGTTGAAAAGGGAGACCACCTTGCTACGTGAAATTAAGTATGGGTGAAGGGTAGAAATGCGGCGGAGGTGGGCGGGGCGCTTCTGTGTTTCAAGCTCTTTAGTTTTCTTTCCATAACCTGTCCCTAGTTAGAAGTTGTATCCCGTCATGGTGCAGTATAGTAATGGCAGTAAATTAACATATTCCTCACAGACGTTTACTTGAACCAGTTCTCAGGACAGTTACTTCTGCCTAAATCCACAGGGTAAAAGCGCAGGGAGGGGAGGGAGGGAGAGGGGCGGTGTGCAAGATTTTCTAACAGCAGATACAGTTCAGTTGGGAGGTTTGTTTCTAGAAAATAAAAGTTCAGATGGGGCATGCATGCCTTGATATACTAATTGAGAAGCATTTAAAACGTGTTCCTGAAGACTAAAGAAGGAAAATGGCAAGAATCCGGAATGAGAGCAGTCTCACAGTGGTCGGTGACAGGTTGCAATCTCTGATATCCCTGAGACCAGAAAGGCAAGGCTAAATCAAAGCACCCGATATTTCAGTACTAGCCATTTGTTGCCATTTGAGCTATGTTATCAGATTTTAGTTTTTAAATGCTTGACCTGTATTTTTTTTAATATAAAACCTGGTTTTTAAATGTTTGCAACTAAATTCAAATATTTTTTAAACTATTCAGCCTCAGGCTATTTGTGGTTGAGAGCAAGACTTTGGAATCAGCAGACAGACCTGGTGTTGAATGTTTAGTTATTTACAATCTTTTTTACTTGGACAAGGTAATTTAATTTCTGAGTCTGTTTCTGCATGCAAAATGAGGCCAATAATAACCTACTACCCTTTAGCACTATTTTGAAGATTGAATGAAATAACACATGCAAAACAGTACATAGTCTTGTCAGTAAGGACAAAATGCACAGAGGACCAATATATGTCACTAACACATATACAGAGTTGCTTCCTAAGTAATTTGTTAGCAGATGTCTTTCAGCAGATAAAATAACCTAATTAGCCTAACATCTTAGTTAACCCAATCCCTTTTACAATATTTATCTTAATATTCTCTTATACAGTAAGTTGCAGGAAAGATTGGTGAAATGAAAGGAGCGGTAATCACCCAGCGATTAGGCTCCTAGATGGAGATCTGCTTTGAGAGCAGTGTGGAGGGACCAGAGTTGACCACAGTGCAGGAAGAGTGACTGAGTCAAGAGCCAACCATAGCAGCAGATCCTAATTTTCCAAGTACAACTTGTCTTTTGTGCCACAATTGCCTATTTTGTTTTGTTTTTCAGATCTTCTTGGTGAAAACATTTATCTGGTCTTGTTTACTATAATGTTAAGAATATGTAACTGCTTTTTAGTCCAGACAAGTTTTGTTCCAGATGAATACTGGCAATCTCTTGAAGTTGCACATCATATGGTTTTCAAATATCCTTTGTAGTTTCTTTTCCAGACTAGAAATGTATGATGTTCTTAGGAAATTGTCAGTTTATTACATATTTTCTGCAATTTTTTCTATTTTCTCCAAATAATTTTATCAAAGTATGTCATTTATTTTATACTTAATTCTTCCATGTCTTTGATTTTAATGTTCTTGACTCAACCTAAAATTAGCATTTATTCCCAGTGATCAATACTGTGGATGATATAGATGAAGTGAAAAACACAGTCCTACCTTGAAGGAGTTAAGAATTTAGTTGAACAGTTGCATTTTTAATTCAATAATCAGTATAAAATGCTGTTTGTTATGCTTGTCAAAAGTAAAAAGTTTTACACATGGAAATGAAAATTGTTTCAATGCTATGTAACATTAGTCCTTAATATCAGTAATTATGGTTATTTGACCTGGGAATGGACAGAAAGATTGAGGGGTTACACTTACCCCTTAATCTTTGCAAGCATTTACAAGATTCTCTATCTTTTGGGGAAAGATAGTGTTCAGTTGCTGGTAAGTTTAAATAAAAGTAATCAAAATTGCTGCTAAAAGTAGCATTCCTTTTTTTTGAAGGCTAATGTATATTAAATAAATGATACACTCATGATATATAACACATTGGGAGTATGAAGTTTACTTTTAAAAGGAGAGTTGCTAAACTCTGAACATATCTTGGAAGCCCATGTGCTGTGTAAGTTTTCACTGTGTGCTGAGACACAAGACTGAGTATGAAAGTGTCATCTGTGAGCAATCCTGTTGATATGCAGATTTTCAAAATCGTTACATTACATATTAATTATTTGGAATTTAGAAGTATACTTCCTTCATAAATCACTTAAGAACAATATTATACCTTTTTATGATTTGCATGGAAAATCATCTTATATAAACTTTAAAGACTAAATACATAAAGCTCACTCAGGATTTAGTATTGAAATTAAAACTTAGAAATTTAACAAAAGTTAAGGTACGCAAATCATTATACTGTGTAATAATGGGACATCAAAGGCAAGTAGAGTTGTAATTCCCGTCATGAATTTCTGGGAATCATGACTCACTGGAAGAAGTTACAAAGGAAAAATTAATGGTTCAAAAGTTTCTCTAATTTCATCCTTAAGATATAATCAAGTTGGACTCAGAAGTTTAGCCATCTGCGTTTTCTTACAGGGAAGTGACCCAGAATTCTAAAGGCAGTTCAAATCCAGGGGGTTTTTTGAAGCCTGGAAAGACATTGAGATTCTGGTGTAGTTTTTTAAGGCAGGATTTCACTCTCCCCTTTGCAGTGATATTTGATTCCCCATTATTGAGAAACTGATTCCGTACTTGGGGAAGATCATAGACAACAATTTAGAGCAGTAACAGAGTCTCTGCTGACACAGGTAGGAGTTGGGAGCTGTGAACACTCTTCTTTCAGGTTACCTAGACTATGCCTCTAGACGATGCAGGGTGTCCATAAAGTCTGAAATCACAGGCAAATACACTTATTTCCATCAAGGATATAATTTATACCCAGGAAGTAGACTAATAGTAATAATGAAAGAATCTTCAAGATAAAAAATACTTCTTTCCTTCAAAACCTTAACCTGTATTCCTCCACTAACATTAATCTGTAGCTGATCAACCTGGCCATTCTGTGATTTAAAGAAAATTTCTCCTGGTCTCCATCCCCATCCCCACCCCCACCAAAACAAAAAATCGGTTATACCTCAAACTTGCCTAGATAGAAAAACATTCGGATCCTATATATTCTCACATTGGTTATTTTAAAATAGATTATATCATTTTGAAACTAGAAAAGGTTAGAGAAGTAAATTAGACAAGGTCACATGTTTAAGGCAGAGCTAAAACTATATCCTTGGTCTGTTTATTAATAGCCAAATACTCATTCCAGATAGCTTCTCTCTAAACTGCATGAGTTGTTTGAACAAATTAGGGATGGCTTAGAGCCTCACTGTCGAATATAGTAGCCTCTAGCCAAATGTGGCTGTTGAATACTTGAATTTGACTAATTAAATACATATAGGATGTCAAAGGCCTAGTACAAAATAAGAATGTAAAATATTTCTGTACATTTTAATACTGATTAAATAATGAAGTGTGTGTGTATATATATATATATATATATAAATACACACATATAAAAATATCTTAGAGATATTGTGTTAGAAAAACTAAAATTGATTTTACCTGTTTGGTTTTTTTTTTTTTAATTTTACTCCTATAAAGTTTCAAATTATGTATGTGGTTCACATTAATTTCTAATGGATAGCAGAATAGATTATTATTATATCTTTCTTTTACTAAGAATAGCTTTCAATTAATAGTTGAATCAGTTTATTGATTTCTTATAATTCAATGTGAAATAACAGATGTCTTTAATAGGTTCTCTCTCTTTTTTTTAACCTAATGAAGATATGGATTCCTAGACTTACCCAAGCGCTTCTCTCTGCTATCGCAGACATAAGGCTTTACTCATTAATGAAGCTACTAGAAAACCAGCAAGTGGGAAGATGGGTGGTAAGTCCTAGAAACTATATATGCCAGTCACTTCATTCTGATGGGCACTGAAAAGCATGGGAAAATATTTTCAAAACAGTTCAGAAGACAACTAATACAACTTTATAGAGGTACTTCCCCAATTACCATGTTTTGCCATGTATAATGCTCTCCCATGTGTAATGCACAACCAAGTTTTTGGCCCAAACTTTCAGAGGAGGAAATCTTTCTCCTTCCTCTCTCCTTCCCTTTGAGCAGTGAAGCCACTAATGCCCTTGGGTGGCCCTGAGAGACTACCTTTGACTGCACATTCACTCTTCATTACTGTTAAGAGTTTTTGCCTCACTTTCCACAAGACTGAGTAGGAATATTTCTAAATCAGCTAAGCTGTTTACAACCCTTGTTCACTATTCTTCTAGCTCCCTGAGACTCAACACAAGGAATACCTTTGCACTGAAGTACTCTTTCATCATTGGCTGAATATTTGAAATAGCTGAGTTCTGCAAGAGAATGTGATATAGAAGATTATCTTTTGTCATTTTGCTTATTTAACAGTGGAGAAATGTATTCCTGGTATCCCATTCAAATTAAATCTGAATGGATTTTCCTATTTAAAACATATACTAAAGCCTGATTAGATTCTATATTACTTGACTTTGGCTTTCTCCTAAATTAAATAAGCTAATATGAACCAATTTAGAAATCATAATAACTTTTTATAGTGTTTCAGTTGGAAAATATGTTCCAAATATCAAGTAACTAATTTACCAGAATATTTATGGAATACAACTATTAATTAGTAAATATTAACTTATTATTCACAGGACATATTTCTGCAGGAAGTATGTTGATTTGCTTTAAAAAGACAATGGTTTAGCAATTAAGTCCTTGCTAATTGGTTTAAGGATAAAGCTAGTCTCTTTATTTTCTACTGGGCTACACTAAAATGGCACAGACATACTGCATTTGAAATCCCTCCTCCAAGGTAGTAGCTCCAGGTTCCTCTAGTTTAGAAAATGCCATTAACTCACAAAAATTGGGAATGTTTTTGAAAGACTGTATTCAAAAAGATAGGGAGCTAATGCCTTATATTTAACACCCTTATATCAACTAACAAGTTTCTTCAAAGACATTTATATTTCTGACTTAATGATGCTTCTGTTTGCATATTCTTCCAGAAACTGATTTGTCAATTTCCAAATTAAATTTTAGTATTGCCTGATAATCATTTTTCCCCTTCTCCTGTGTTCTCATTTTCACCTCAAGAAATGGATCAACATTCCAAACCAAGGTGAATAAAAGACAGAAAATACTTGTTAATAATATGACACTATGAGGAATACTGATAAAGAAAATCTACTTATTAAATAAAATCTTTATGAATTTCAATCTGCTAGAAAATCTACCAGCAAAGAATATGTTTTATGTCTTTTAAATCAAATGCAATAAGATAAAAAAAAAGTATCTGTAAAGTGTAAAAGTTTTCATTTTCACAAATATAGAGTTGATATTACCATACGGGTGTGTGTTTGTGTGTGTGCTTAAAAACAATGTTTGGGCATGCCTGCTTTCTACATCATTTACCTTTTGATGTGATTTTTTGAATACTACACTTGTTGCTATTTTTCAAGGAAGATAATTCTTACTTTTTCCACTTCCCACTCCATATATATATATATATATATTTGCCCATAATTGTTCTTAGTTTTTTTGCCAGTTATGCTCTTGGTTCACATGGTATTGCTGCACCAGAACTCTTACAAACACCTTGGAAACTGTTCTCACTATAATTGCTCTTTTCTACTATCCATTGGAAGGTTCAAAGTCTATGAGCAGGTGAGACACATTACTATCTAAAATTATGTACTAAACTCTAAAGCATGCTTTGAAAAATATTAAATATCAACACTTTGTGTTATCTAGTGTACCCCCCCCTAATGTTCATGAGAATCTAAGAACCACAAATTTTCAATTGATATGTTTATTATTAGCAGGAAACATATACTCAAATTGGGTAATTAAGGAGAGTTTAATAAAGGACTGTTTACAAAGAGATAGGTGATGTTTAATAAAGACGGTAGTATCCCAGGGCTGGGTTCTATTACCCTTTGGCCCCAACAAGCAAAGAAAACGGTTACTGGAATCCATACAGAGCTGTAACTTTAAGCGGGGCCATAACAGGAATTGGGCACAGCCAGCTTTTAGCCATAGCCAGGAGAGAGCCAGGTGAATAAAATACCTTGACTCTTCTGCCCTCCAATTAGCCAAAGTCAATCAGAAGCCATTTATACAGTCTACAGGTTAGCCTCCCTCACAGAGAACAGGTGATGAGTAGAGAATAGATGGGAAAGGGCAGGTAGAAAAGATAGGCACCTGATCTGGGCTCATAAAACTGGGGAGGCAAATGCCAAGTAAAGGGAACAACGTGAGTAAAGACACAGACCTGAAAAATTTCTTCCATATATTCCGTGCAAATTATCCAGAATAGCTAGTGTGTGTAAGATGCATGGGAGAAGAAAATGAGGGATGAGGAAAAGGCTTTTGCCCATCTCCAGAATCTGGACTTGATTTTATAAGTAGCAGAAAATCACTGAAGGCTTTTGAGAAGCATGACATAATCAAATCTGATTTATAAATAATGCTTTTATAATAATATTTTGTATATACTGAAAGGGAGCAGGGAAGTCAGAATTTGGGGGTCTAGTTAAGAAGCTAGTATCCATTCTTCTAAATATAAAAAATTTGCTGTGAAGATCAAAGAAGATCATTCTGCAAGATCATTAACTGCAAGAGTAGGCATTCACTTCAGTAACCTATATGATGAAGACTATTATTAGGCTTAAAAAAGTGAAAATAAGGAAAATGAGCATCTTAACAACTTCATGCTAGGCCTGTAAGAAAACTGTAGAATATTTCACTCTTGCTAACAGTTGCCCAACTTTCTCTGTATATCATATTCATTTTGAGAGAATATGATTAGCTCAGTTAATGACATCATTCCTCTTTGGACACAACCTTCGACCTGGCCAACCTTAGACTGGCTACCTGACTCAGATACCCTCCCCTGATTTAGTCAGAGAAGTAGGCCTTATGGAACAAACCACCACTATAAACATTCATCCCTAGAGAAGCACGAATACTACTCTGACCTGACAGTATATGACATTTTGTTTAACTCCTTTAAAAAAACTGAAAGATTTAAGAGTGGTATGGACTATGTAAGAATCAATATCTCCAAAAATGAGAATAAAATGGCTCTCAAAAGAATTAAAATAGAACCTGTGTCGCAGTAAGTACTAAATTAGTGCTCAGTAAGTATTAATGGTGACTGTGTTGTTGGAAAATAAATATTTCAGGGTAATACAAATAAAAAGATGACTAAATAACAGGACCTGATGCAAAATGTGGCAAAGAAAAACAGTGGATGTGAGGGATGAGAAGTTGCTATTTAAGGTGACTTATAAAATTTTATGACTAAGAAACTGAGTGATACTGTTAACTTAAATACTCAACAATGAGGTTGAGGTTTGAGGGAAAGCTGTAGAGCTTCTAACAGACACCAAGATTTTGAGTTCCAGTAAGAGATCTATGTAGAAATCATCAAAAAGGCATAAGAAATCCAACTGAAAATTTGGACAGAGGTTAAGACTAGAAATATACACCTGTGAGTCTCCTTTCTGTTATAAAAGAAGTTGCACTTAAGCTATCTGCAAATCTGACTAAACCACAATATTTTATTTCACCTGCACAATACTTTTTAAAATAAACTGTGGTAAATTTTAGATTGGGAGATCTTAGAAAAAGTCTGTTTTTCTCATTTTTCTTGAAAATTTGGAAGATCTAGAGCATCATATTGGGCCAGGATTCCTTTATGACTATATCAGAGTTCACAATGCACTCTTACCTGGTGTATAAGCATTTGAGTTTAAAATACTCATATTCCTCACCAATATTAGAAATATATTTATAGCTTTTTATTAGTTAACATATATACAATGGTACCATAAAGTTGTTTTATTTTGCTTGCTTTTAGTTTTTAGCAGGGATAAATATATTTCCATGTGATCATTTTTATTGCCTATGGTCCTCATGATTAAATTATCAAATAATCTCAGTCATTTATTGAGCAAAGTACTAATAGTAGAAACCCACTTTTCTACCCATGATTATAATAGATTTGTATAGGTCTTTTCTCAGTTATATTTATATTTCAGTTTGATAAAATTAGCAGCTTACTTTCCAAGAAAAATCACTGTCTAAATAATTCTAATGTTCCTTGAAATGTGTTTGTATTTTTCTTAAGAGAATGGTTTTGTGTCACTCTTTTTTAGCTCCTGAGAAGAGACAAATGATCATTTTTCCATCAAGAAAACAACTGGCAGAATTTTATGGTTATGAGGATACTTTAGATCAAACTAGACCAACATTGAGACACAGAATAATAACTTAGTAATTGTCCAAGTTCATACAGCTATTTATACCAAAAGAAAATTTCTCTCATTAAAAAAAAGGTCTATTACAGCATAAATATTAGATAACTTTTAAACTTATTTCCTAGTTGTCTTGACATTTTCCTTGCTTTTAGTGTCAAGTACTCATCCCTGGTGGCACTTGCATTCATAATTCGCCCCACAGCTCTGATTCCATGGATACCTTTGCTCTTCAGACATTTCTGGCAAGAACAGAGAAAACTTGATCTTACTCTCTATCAGTTTTTACCTGTAGGGTAAGTTTGGCTACAATCTATTAATTTTAATAACCTATAAGTTATGCATAAGATTTTACATCTTTTTATCAGTTATCATACTCTAATGTTATTAAGAATGGTCAGTGCAAGGAAACTAAATATTTCCTAATTTATTTCATTATTTATCATTCTGATTAAATATAAGTATTTTCATTTTAGATACTCTACAATTTGTCTAACTTTCCTGTGCTTTATTTTCTAAATATTTCTCAAATACATTTTAGAGATATTTACTTTTATATTTTATCCGGCTTTATAAAGTGTTTTCACATATAACCTCACAATTTTCACAGTTCTTACACCTCGGCAATATAAGTGTTTTTATTTGTATTAGAAGGAAATTGGGAGCTTGGAGAAATTAAAATGGAGTTAGCCAAATTATTGGGTTGACTCCTGTGATGGAAATGGGATTGAAACCCAAATCTTCTAACTGTGATCAAATTTAAAACAAGTATCTGTGTGGTAGAGTATCCAAAATAGTTATGTATTCAGATGCATTCTGACTCACAGAACAGTGAATTCCTTAATATACTAGCATTCACTCTGTACAAATATTTTTGGTAACAGTTTAAAAGGATTAAAATCATCTAATTGTTGTTATTGTTACTTCTCAGATTTACTGACTTTTTGAAAAATCACATTCATTCAGCAAATATTTAATACTAGCATGTGTTAGGTATTATTTCAGATGCTGGAGATACAGTAATTTAGCAAAACAAGGTTCCTGACTTCATGAAGTATATATTCTAATGAAGAGACAGATAGCAAAAAATATATGAGTAATATATATTTGTAAAGTGATGGTGTTAAAAGTTGAAAATAATGAAAGATAAAGATAGAAGGTTGGTGCAAGTGGAGAAGGCATGCTATTTTTTTAAACAGGATAATCAAGGAATATCATCATGATAAGATGACAGCAGGGTCAAAACCTAGAGGAGTTGGGTGAACCATGTATATAAGATTCCTGAGGGACCAGCAAATGAAAAGACCTTGACATTGATGTATTTGGCATTTTCAAGGAACAGAGAGAAGACCATTCTAGCTAAAGGAAAGTAAGCTTGGAAGAATGTGATAATGAGATCAGAGAGATAGCAGAGGCTCAGATCATGTGGCTTTTACACTGAAGAATGAAAATCCTTTTTTACTCTTACCAGCATATGATTTAGTTTATCAAGCAGTAACTGACTTTGTATCAGGCATTGATGATTCAGAATTGAATAAAAGATAATGTCTGCTCCCCAAATCAAAGCCTGGAGGTGAAAGAGATCTAACAGTAATTCTTGCGCAGCACTATAAAGTGTTTAGGTAAACAATGAAATGCTGTAGAATGGAGAAGAGCCTAATTCTGCTTGCAGGAGAGAGTATTAGTAGAAGGTTTATAAAATAGATGGTGTTTCAAATAACCTCAAGAATGAGTTTGCCAGGCATAGGGAAACTGAAAAAGTCTGAAGGAACCTATTCATATAGGTGAAAATGGGTCTTGTTTATTTTGAAGGGAAACATGAAAAGAACAAATGAGATGATACCTGTGAACACTTTGAAACTGTGGACATGTGATTCACAGACCTAATTAGTATTATACTCTCAAGACCTTGAAGCAGAGTTGGCCCTAGATTTGAATCATATTAACAGCTTTTTATATATTGAGTACTCTAAATATAACCAATTTTATAAATATAGAGGGAAAATCTTGACTTTGCTCTTCGGGAAATTTCTAATATATGTCGACCTATTTCTATTTACCTTTTACATTACCTTGATAACTGATATATTATTTTGTCAGTCATTCTATAAAATCAAATAGTTCAGTAGTCTTTCAGATACTACATTATCTCACCAACAATTAGTAAAACAATAATGAAGTATTTGCACCCCTGTGCATATACAGGCTGTAAAAGCCATGATGGACCTGGGTTCAACTCCCAGGGCTGGAAAACAAAAGAATGAACTATATGGGCACACTCCTGTGATTCAGCAGCTAAGGTTCAGGCCATGTAAGTCCCAAGGGTAAGAAAAACAGATCTGTTATACAACAGTGTTTACTGCTGTTTAAAAGTTTTTTATAGTTTGATCAATGAAAGATCTTTTAAAATGTTTAAATCCACATATGGTAAAAATGTAAAAAGTGGCTTTTGGTACAAAGCACTTTCAAATTTCTATGTCAGTATTGGATTTTTAGTATGATCAGAATGTTAATCATCATTATTTTGTTTTTCAGATTTGTCGCTTTGAGTTTGTCTCTGATAATTGACCGTATTTTTTTCGGTCAAGTAAGTAAAAATTTATTAAGCTAATAGCTGTTTGTAATTTAACCATTTATTACACTGAAACCTCAACCTGACTTTTTAATCCATGAATATTTGGTAACAGAAGCATTTTTTTAATGATATGGGATACATTAAAAAACAAATGTCATTCTGTCATTTATTATACCCACACAAACCATATATATATATGTATATATGTATATATATACACACACACACAAAAATACACATCAAGTATAATTTTAAATATGTAATACATATTTATCCATTTTAAATGTCAAGATTAAATTGTTAACATTTAATATTAACATTATATTTAGATTCGCATATATTAAAAGTATAACAAAATTTTACCCACTAACATACTTTTGGCTCAATTTTCTGTTTTCTGCATAATTGTGTATTCCCGGTTGAAGGTCGAGTCATTTTTTTTTTTCAGGTTTATAATTTAGCCGTTTTAGTTGACCTCAAACTGATCATTCAGAAATCAGATTGCCAGAACTAATGCACTGTGGTGGCTCAGTGCTGGGGTCTTGACCATGTAAAGCCCAACTAATTAGTGACACAACAAAGGGCCTTTTTCCCTTTCATTTCCTCCCCCTCAACCTTCCTTTCCCCTTCTTCCAAAAAAAAAGAAAAAAGAAAAAAGAAAACTGCCAGACCTTTATCTTTATTCTTCAAGCATTTGGTTTGAGATTTTAATCTCATAAGACTGTTGGTAATGGCCTTTGGTGGTTTTTAAAGTTACTTAAAGGCTCTATAATCAGATTGCTACAGTTGAAGCCTAGTGCCTTTAAATTTTAGCTACATGATCGAGGACAAGTTATGTACCTCTCTTGATATAGTTTCCTTATATGGAAAGAATTATATCACCTGTCTCATAAGGTTGGGGGATTAAATGAGATGTCTATAAAATGCTTGGTACAAGTGAGCACTTAGCATTAGCTGCTGTTGCTGTATTGTACTACAAATTACAATGTTTTCAAAGCTTTGTTTTAATAGGTAATGAGATACTGTAAGGCATTAGAGTAAAAATTTTTAATAAGGGTACATACTACACACACCCATAAAAATTATTTTTAATGGATTCTTTAATTACATGTAAAATAACACCAAGATATGTATGAATTTATTCATCCTTTCTTGAATTTGAAAAGCTTAGCATTATAAGTTTACAAAGAACACATCAATACTCTGAAATAAAAAAAATAAATGTTGAAACATTAGAAACCAATGTTAGCTCAGTAAAAAATAATTTCATATGGTCATCAGGAATCAAAATGGTGAATGTAAACTATTATTTCATTTTTAGACTTCATTTACGATTCAATGTGATGATTCTGCCCTATTGCTTAATGCCAAAGATTCATACTTGGCACTAACACATTTCTGTTTCTCTTCCCTTTAACTATGCCAGTGGACTCTGGTTCAATTTAATTTTTTGAAATTTAACGTGCTACAGAATTTGGGAGCATTTTATGGTTCTCATCCATGGCATTGGTACGTCAGTCAAGGATTTCCAGTTGTCCTGGGCACTCACTTACCCTTCTTTATTCATGGATGCTTTCTAGCCCCAAAGAGATACCGGATACTTTTGGTGGCTGTGCTGTGGACACTGCTAGTTTATAGGTAAGAATTTATTTGTTCAAATAGTTTATTTAACATTTGAATAAGTGATTAAATTCTTCAAGATGTAAACTTTCTTCTGGAGATATATTAACTTAGGATTTGATAGTGGGAATTGTTTAGCAGACAGAAAAAGTAATGCTGGTGCTCAAATACAGTGAATACAATTCTGTATTAAGTACTTAGAAAAACAAATGTTAATTACATTTCATTTTAACTGCATTTTCAAAATACCATAATTTAAGAAAGTAATATTTTCTCAATTTTTTTTTATTATAGCTTGTTGAGTCACAAAGAATTCAGGTTTATCTATCCAGTTTTACCATTTTGTATGGTGTTCTGCGGTGAGTATTTTTGCTTAATACAGGAAATATACATATATGTAAATTAAGACAGTAAATGTTCATTAAACTCTAAAATATTTTCAACTAGGCTAAGAATTGCTTCTTAATTACAAGTTAATTCTATTACAGTATTCCCTTTTTATAGGCTAAATATCCTTTTACCTGTCCTATAAATGAAATAAAAATATAAGTACCCAGTATGCCCTGGTGGCCTAGTGGGTAAGACCACCTGATGTAGTCCACATACATCCCAAGGACCCAGGTTCAAGACCTGGGCCCAGAGGGAACGATGAGGACAACTAAATAAATATTTCCTCCTCTATTCCTGCCTGCCTGCCTGCTTGCCTACTAGCCTTTATTCCTAACTGTACCTTTTCTTTAAAAAAAAAATTTAATATCCAAAGCATCTTTTGGTGGTATTATGTCTGTTTAAAATCTTTGACCAGAAGTAAAGGAATATGTCCATTTTAGAACAGCTATATTAAGTTTATGGATAAACTAGGAAAGATCTTCATTTTACAAATTAAAATTTTATGGTTGTTCAAATTAGGGGTTTTTGTTTTTTTTTTTTTTAAAGGGACAGGAATGGAGGAACTTTATTTGTTCATCATGGTTGTTCCATCTGGCCCCCATCTGGCCGGCCCCCCACACCTCCCCCCCACCTCCCCAGTCTTGAACAAGGGTCTTTGGGATGAATATGGCCTATGCTCAGGGCTTACTAGATCTCTAGGCCACTAAAACTAGTTTTTAATATGCTACACATATATACCCATTTAAGACTCACTCTAATACACACACAGCTTTTTAAAGTAATTATCACCAGATTTTATTTTTGGCCTTTTCTCTGTTTTTTTCACTAGGTCTTTATAGTATAATTTTTTGGGTTTTTTCTGTAAGGAAAGGTACAGGCAGGCAGATTGAGGGTGAAGCTTTTTTTTTTTTTTTTTTTTTTTTTTAAGTTTTTTCATCTTAGTTTTCACCGGCCCCAGGTCTTAAACCTGGGGTTTTGGGATATGTGGCTTGTACTCTGAGCCAAAGGCAACCACTACTCCATCAGGGTATACCTAATCACTTGAGTTTTGACTAATTAAATCAAGCCTGGTTTATGCCCAAGTGAGCATTTCTACATTACTAAAAGACAAGTATGTTTGCATGCTCACATATATGTACACACATTCTTTGGTTTGGTTAATTTAGGGGCTTGATTTGGTTTCTTTTTTTATGTGGTGGGTTTTTCCTTCATTCCCCTTCTGTGCCATTTTCTTTAAAAAGTGTTTTCCTGAATCCTTATTCTCAGTCCAAAAAGATTGAATCTTTAAAAGTCAGGATCTTAACCCCCTTTTGGGCTTACTCTCACTCCCAAAGACTGAGATAAAATGCTGGTAATTGTTGTATAGATCCCTCTCTTCCTACTTGCATTTATTCAAAAGGACCCCGAAAGGACTGAGACTTTGCAAAACCGCTGATCTCACAGTCTGTGATATTTTTCCTCCAGGCAGATATAAAGTTTTTGACTGAGCCAAAAGACTTTTGATTCCTAGGAGACTTTTACTTTCACTAAGAAGTCTTTGAATATCCAAGAACAATGTCAGACAATTCTATTTGTAGTTCTGATGTGTTAAATGGCCTAGTTTGAGTCTTAGGGAATTATAAATAACTGTAATCTTGAATTATATTCTACTTCAAATCTCAATTATTATTCTCTTCTTTTTATGTTACCAGATTGTATATAAATATGGTGCTATTGGCCATTGATGTGTAACAAGTCACCTTAAACCTTAGTGACTTAAAACTCCATTATGTAGAAATCTCGCTAAGCTGGACAGGTCTTGTCTCCATTGAACTCAGGAAAATGCGATCATTTGCAGATGGGCACACAACTCTACTGACCTAGGCTGGGCTGAACCCCTCTGTGTTTAAGATTCAGCTTGCTATAGACCAAGGGACCACAGATGTATTTATGGACTCTCAGTCTTGAGCAAGCTAGCTGGGGCTTGTTCATTTGGTATAGGCAGGCTTCCAATAGCAGCCAAAAAATATATAAAGCTCTTTTGAGGCCCAAACTTGGAAATGGCATTTCCATCACATTTTCCTCAAATTAAATCATAAAGCCAGGCCAGATACAAAAGAGAAACATCAGACTCTTACAAGAATTACACAGCAATAATTTTTTTTTACTATTTTTATTATTTTTTTCAATCTATAGCCGTTTTTTCAACCTACAATAACTTCCCTTGCCTGAATTGAATTGTCCTTAGTCCATCCTAGGACTTAAATAAAAATTATACCTTCTTTGATTGGCTCTGATCCTTAGTGAACTATATAACCTTGTTCCTCAGTTTCCTTATCTGTAAAAGAAAAGTGCCCTTGGTCTAGTAATGGTGAAAATGTTTAGACTGAATCTATGCTGATGTTTTTGCTAGTATTTGCTACCAATTCTGGGTTGGAAGTCTAATCAATTTTACCATAGTGGCCAATGCAGACTTGCTTATCTCTTGACTGGACAACTTTATTCTGTATGCTTAACCATTTTAGGAAAACTTTGTGCATTGTTTCAAGTCGTTACAAGGAGTAATTTTTTTTTTTAAATGGTCTCATTTTTTTTTCTCTCCAGTGGCAATCACTTAAAAGTCTTTTAGGTAGTTGTTTTGACACATATCACCATATCTAAATAGAATGCTTATTAATGTCCTTTGTTTTTTGCTTTGTATATCGACTTCTCATAATGGACAAAAGATAGCTTTATTTCCTTAGCAAATGAGTACTGATATTATTTGATACCTTTCTCTAAGCTCAGATTTCTCATTACCAAGTCTCTCTGTTTCCCCAAGGCCTTTCTTCTATAAGTTCCATTCCAAAATTAAAACACCATTTTTCTCATGCTAATGGTGAAATTAAGTGGACCTAACAGGACCAACAAGGAGTATTTAAAAATGAAAAGGTTAATAACTCAGTAGGAAATTGGTATAACTCGGTAAAAGATTTTTTTCTTAACACTGAGTTAAGAATTCTTGCCAAAACCAGGATGCATACTTGCTACCTCTCTGTTTAATGGAATCAGTAATGTACAGCCCCCAACTTTCCAACATCTCCATTGTCATTAACCTTATGTGGTAGGAAGGAACTCAACAGTAACTGCTGAAGAAGACAGATTGCCACACCAAGAATCTAAAACTTAAAGAGTGAGTGTGTTTATCAAGATAAATAGTACATGCTAATTAGGAGGTATCATTGAGAAGCCAACAAAGTTTAAGATTTTAACCTGGAGAGTAGTCAACATAATAAATTTAAACCATTTTTAATAGCAGTCTGATGAGAATGACTTGACAACTCAGTATATTTAGTATAGAAATACATGGGACCAAAAAGATGTTATCCTCTAATCATCTAGCCCTATTCCCTAGAAATAATTAACACTTATAAATTCTTCCAGAAATTTTCTGTATAACCATTGAGTATCTTTTTGTAGGCCCACAAAATAGGAGTAAACTACATATTCTAGGATGTGATTTAGCCTTAAGTTAGCAAAGAGCTGCTTACTCTGTGAAATGAAGGAGGCTGTATGCTGACAAGTAGTCATGAGACTTCATACTAAGACCTAGTTCTTGTGGAAATTACACTAGCTGAAAGTTTTGTTTTTAACTGATATTTTAAAGAGAAAATTTGTGTTCCTTCAGTAATATGGAGGGATCTTAAGATGGTGCTAACTATCACTTGCTAGTGAGCTTATTTAAAATGGATCATTTCAGTGAGAAATGCATCTCATACTACCTATATGTGCAATTAAATAGACTTACTGGATGGCAGCTACCAGTATTGATAATTACCTTTTAAATATTGAAGAAACCACACTGCTTCTCTGTAGGGAAACCTCGGATTTTAGGCTTTTCTTGTGGCTCAGTATGGGGCTGTAATGTATCTTACTAACTACTCCATTTACCAAGGCTTCTCTGATATCCCCACTTTGGAAATATTTCAGTGTCAGAATGAACACCCTCAGAATCTTCAAATTCAAGATTATTTAATTGTTCCTGCCCTTCCTAGCATTTTTACATTATTTCTCCAAATTATTTGGATTGAATTCTCATTGAAATGATCTATCAGTAAATTAGCTAAATTTATAAAGTGCAAACCACCATTAATTAACATAAGCACTACCTAATTTAGAAGACTCTTCACTCCATCATGAAGAATCTGGTGATACAAGTACATTTTCTGGCATACCCCCTGTGATTCAGCAGATAAGGGGCAAGGCCACAGACCTAGGATTCAAGATGGGGGGAGGGTCGGTAAAGACATTTTATTCTAGCATTCTACCCAGAACACCAAATTTTTACAGTCACTGCTGTGTATTCCGGTTTAGTATTACTCATCCATATCATTGTATCCTCCTTATGCAAATTTCAGTGAACATTTAGTGAATGAATTGTTAATTTTTAAACCATTTTACAGATATCTACATTCTAATTAATTGAATATTCCTAAGAACAAGTATGGGGCCTTGCTGGGATAGGCTTTAATGTACCATTTTGTGATCTGAGCTCACTAGATATATTGATTTTGCCTGTAAACCCAAGGAAGCACTTCACTTTCAAGTTGTATTTGCTAGTTTGTCATCTGAGTGGAGTTACTACTGATGGTAGAACTTCTAGAATCCTATTTCTATTCTAATAAAGCTAATTCTAGTTCTTATCCTCTTTAGATTCCTCAAACCTTGTATCAATTTAGATCATTTAAATCTAAATGTACATTTAATACTAAGTGTACTAAGTGTACATTTAATACACTGTTTTCTTGATCTGGCTATATTTTTCATTATACCACTTTCAGAATATGTTATGGTTAATCGGTATTTTAAGTAGTACTAGATGCACGAACATATAATATTTCAAGTACTGAACTGAAAGAACTATAGGGAAAGTTATTTAAAACAAGCATGGAGTAACAATAGACTTCTTGTCCAAATTATATTTCATTTACCAAACTGGTATCAGAAGTCTTAAAATGTATGAAACAACAATTTTCAGTCCATTTTATAATCTTCAAAGCAATTAATAGGGAAATGAAAAGCTATAAATGTTCTACAGCTAATGAAGAAATGCTTAAGTATATAAGGAGTCTTCAGTTTTTCCAGAAACAGAATGTTAACACCATTTCTTAATTTTAATGTTAATTTGAGGAAATTAGAGCTTTCAGTTAGTGTAAGTACTAAGTATAATTTACATCTAAGTATTAACTACAGGTCTTAATTTATTCCTATTTTTCTTTTGAAATTATACTTTCTAGGCCAACTTTGTTAGTGTAATTAAATGGGAACAATTCAAAATTTACTTTAAGTTCAGTTCTTTTTGGAGACTGAACTGACAGCAATTAGGAAATGCTCATGGAAAACAGTATCATGGCCCCAATGAGAACTGTTGCTGAATTTCAGGCAGGCCACAGATTGGACCCTGGATGCCCAAATTCTAAAAGTACTATTACTTAGTTCTGGGAGACAGTACACGTGGAGTATGAACATGATGTCAAGGAAGTTTGCTAGTAAATTTATTAATAAAGACCTGTTCCCTTAAGGTATTTGTAAGAGATCCTAATCTGTTTATATCAGTGACTTTTGCTAGGGATTAGGACTATCAGAAATCTGGGTCTTTTGGAATCCCTAGTCATACTCTTTCCTCTACTCTGCAATTCCTTTTTCTATAAAAAGGTCAAGACCTGGTTGACAATGAACAATGATAGCGACTAATCAGAGAAGTTTTAAAGATGACCCAGTGCTTATTTCTTGTTTGTCCACAACAGCTTTAGCTCGTGTTACTTCCATGAAAAATTATAAATATATTTGCAGTTAACATTTGCCAGTGCTAAGATTCAACATGTCTGTCTTAATAGGGTACTCGATAAACCACCTGACAACATGGAAGAAACCAGCTCTAACTTTCCTGTTTGTATCCAATACGGTCCTTGCCCTCTATACTGGTTTAGTTCATCAACGAGGTACTCTTGATGTCATGACTCATATTCAAGAACTCTGTTACAACAATCCCAATAAGTCTTCAGCTTCAGTATTTGTAATGATGCCTTGCCACTCTACTCCTTACTATAGGTAATAAAAGTCATTCTATCTATGCTAGTAATAGAACTACTTTAAAATTCTTTTCAGATTCCCAAGTATAAATTGATCAAATGAGTATAAGAAATTTAGAACCTCCTATTGATAGTTACTCACTGATGAATTTTAAAAATCATTTGATCTGTAAATGAAAATCACACAGCTTTTAAATGTCTGATTTAAATGTGGTCTAAAACATGTTACAGCTATTTGATATTCTTAGTAGAGAAATTCAGTTATTGCTCTTCAAATAATTCTCAATCTCAAAACACTGTATTCCAGTCTAGACTTATACTGAACTGTTGCTCTGATCTTCAGTCTCTGGACAGTCTTGCCAGCAAAAATTAGGAAATTCCATAAGCTGGTATCCCAATGTTTGAAGTAAGTGTTTCTGGCAGATATAAAACACTAAAACTGCCTTAACTATACAGGACATTTAAAGAGACATCCGTCTGATCTTATGCTTATATTTCAGGAAGATGTGTCGCTACCAATTGCCCTGTAACAGTATATAGGGGGGAGGGGGCAAAGCAAAAAGCTTTGCTTTAGAAAATTATACAGGTATTTAGTGTAATCTGGCTTTAAACAATCTGAAGTTAATTTTCTATGTGCAGTCAACTTAATATGAAAGTTGAACTTTCAAGATAATTTAACATTTTTGGAATATTCAACTGAACCATTAATGCCAGGCATCATACAATTTGAAAAATTGGGATGGCCTAGCAAAAATCACAGGTTAGATGTAAGACCTCAAAGTATACTTTCCTTTTAAGGACCTTTTATTACATAAGAGAGCACTAAGAGGACATTTACTTTCTCTCAATGTTCACATTCGTGGTAACTCTACAGAGAAGAGGAATTCTAAGAGGTACCAAGATATTATCCATACATGGTTATAATGGTTGATGTCTTAGGCTTTGTATAGTTCAAGTTTTTACATTTCTTGAAAGTGTACAGTAGAGAAAAAAAACCCTACTGCCTACTTTGAAATATAAGCAACAGTTTTTTCTCAGTGGTTTCTGCTTACCCTTTGAAACAAGACTTTAATCTCCATAGTCACAGTATATATATTTACAGTATATACTATGTGCATATTATATACATATATGTACACATGTATGGTCTTATGTAAACTGATTTTGTACGCATTTCACAGATAAAAATAAACCTACTGAGTATTTCTAACTGAACATTAACTGTATAGCAAGTGAAATTTCATTTTTCCTGAGGCAAAGTTATAAACATGGCTTTTTGCATGATCCAAATAACTGATTTAAGTCATCAGTGTATTTGTTTTATACAATCCAATCTATCAATGCCACAAAAAATTTTTTTTGAATGTTAATCAGTGAATATGTTGAGTGTATTACTAAAGTAGTCTTACATAAATATATAACAACAAAAACCCACAGGAAAAAGTTATCATTCATGATGTGTTCCATCCCTTTCCAGAGCAGAAGGTGGAGAGCAAAAATCCCTTCTGGTTCATGACCAGTTTTTTCTACCTCACGAAATAAGCCTATGGAGGGCTACTCTTATTAACAAGTAACTTATCTGGTCCTAAAGGCCTCCATCATACTCATGCCACAGAATATTGAGTCCCACAAGCTGGTGATCTGTGCTTGGACCTGGAAATAGTTTTATTCTTTAGTTGGGATTTAGAAGTTATGCTGCTGCACAGGTAAAAGAATCATATTCTCCATCTTTAAGAAAACTGCATTAAAGGTTTGCTTCCTTATCTAAATTGGAACCCAGTTTAGATTCAGGTTTCACATTTTGTCATGTGACCAATGTATTTAAAAGGTAATTTGAAAACTTAGAGTATTTTCCTTGTAATTATAATGGTAACTTTCTTTTCATAGCCATGTTCACTACCCACTTCCAATGAGATTTCTCCAGTGTCCCCCAGACCTGACTGGAAAAAATCAGTATCTTGATGAAGCAGATATGTTTTATCTAAATCCCTTGAACTGGTTATATAGAGAGTTTCACAATGATTCAACATTGCCTACTCACTTGATCATCTTCAGCACTTTGGAGGAGGTAAGAATACATGAAAAAAGGAAAAACACACTTTTTATTTCATGTCAGGTTTAGCAAACTCTTGGGTATATAATGTTTTTATGGTCCCTTTTCAACCTCTGTATTTTGTAATTGGCCTTTTTCCCTAGTCAAAAGCAGCCTCAGTTCTATAACCACCAACGTAATTATGTTGCTTGCCTGAGTTAATTTTTTAACATTGTTGTATTTAGGAGAGACTTGTAGAGTAGCAATCAGATTATGTCATTCTAAAATTGTTGAAACTGGACTCAGCAAAATGTAGCCTTTACTTACTTAACCATTTATTTATTTCTAGGAAATAAGTACTTTCTTAATTTCAAACAACTACAACAGAACTGCTGTTTTCTTCCATACTCATTTGCCAGAGGATCGAACTGGAAGTCACATATATGTCTATGAAAGGAAATTAAAAGGGAAACTCAATAGAAGATGAAAATTCTGAACTATGTTTAGATAATTCCCAGAAAAACAGACATTTCTAGGTAGTGATATCCAGATGCTGCTTAAATATACTAGTTAACAGTGGTGAAGATTCATGGAACTAGCAGAAAAATTACTATGAACTGCTTTACCAAATATTACTGAGGAAATGTATTAAAAATATAAGCTATAAAACCACATATGAATGCAATGCCAGATTTTAAATAAAGACCTTTAGTTTTCCTCATGGTGTAGTTTTATTGTTTCTTCCACAATATTCAGATATGCAAGATATATCACAAGAGAACAATCAGCAAGCTCTTAAGAAGGCAGCAAATTCTTCACAAGTCAACGGGCTCTTGAACCCACAAAAAGACAAGAAGCAAGATTATAAAATGTTAAAAAAAAAATGAAATCCCATCACAATGTACTCTTTTCAAGCTCTACTGCAAATTTAACACACATAACAGTGTTAATTACACTTTGTCATATGATTTGAGCTTGCTTATTTAAGCTCATATGCTGAAAGGAAGTCTCATTTCATGCACAAAATTTGTTGCATGCTTGGCTTCCTTAATAAAACAGTTGGAACATTTCCAGGGCCAAAAAAAATTAAAAATTTCAGCAAAGCTAAACTACAGGAAAATGCAGGTTAGTAAGCATTTGTTTGATGCTTCTGAGTAGTTACATACTCATCAAACTGACTTAGAAATTATAAAAAGACATAATTTCATCTTAGTTTCAACATCAAACATTGTAGAAAGCATTCACGTTTCTGTTACAGTTTTCTAATTTAACGTAAATCGTGATGGTCAATATTTAGGATCAAAAGGTAATTGCCCCAATTCTATTTCAAGATTTGCCATATGTCTTCCATTAGTGCGACCATATTTATGCCATTTACCTTCCCTTTTATAAGGCTGTGGCTGAGGGTGCTTCTGCTCTTGTTTTCGATGCCTGGAGTTTTCAATATTTACCATACGTTGCTTTTTATCAGGTCGACTGAAATCAGTAAACACATTTTTCATCTATGTTAGAGTTAAATTTATTTAAACAAGAAACAATTTTAATGTTTTCCTCCATTAATCTATTACCTGAGCACTGAAAAAAGATGTTAAAGTATAATTCTGGTATAACCATACCAAAATGATTCAATGATTATTATTATTTTACCCTAAAGAAAAAAATAGAGAAACTTGGCAAAAAGAGGAGACATTCAACAGATAAACAGAAATGTGACAATAAAATAATGAGATTGTCTCCATTCCTTTTTTCCTATAAATATCAAACCTCCCCTCATAGCATTCATCCCCCAGCAGGAATATATATATATATATATATATATATATATATATATACATCTCTTACACACAAGTCTTTTTTTCTCTCAGCAGATAAGGTTCATAAACATTTACTGCGTCTCTCTATAATCAGGCTTCTATTGTTACTACGTTGAAATAGTTCATAATGCCATCCATGCCACCCAGCAAAGAACTATTTTCTAGTCCTTTTTATCCTTAATAGACTCAACACATTTAAATAGTGCTCTAACTGAAATGATTTTTGGATTTTCATGATGTTAGCTCTAGTCTTGTCATTCATTCTCAGTGTTCTTTCCCTACCATCTTAGATGTGCGTGCTCCCCAGCAGTCCGATAAACACCCTCTTCCTAGACTAAACACATGCAAAGTCGAGCTAGAGAGACAGTAACACAACTAATCCTCTCTCCACTTCCATGTCAATAAGGTCTCAAATACTTACAAGGGACAAACACTTCTGGTGTTCATCTCAGTTATAACATTATCCTACTACTGAACCAACTCAGAAAACTGGATGTCACTGATATGCCTTACCTTCTCCTTTCATAAGAAATACCAACAATTTTAACTATGGTTCAAATCTTCCTTCCACATCTATTGTCACAGTTGAGGTAGTCATCAGCACTTATCTATATTATTTCAAAAAAAACACCTAATTTCTAGATTCATTTTATCTAACCAATTCTCCAGGCTATTTCCAATGAGTAACATGCAATAAAGCAAGTCCTCTGACATAAAATGAAGTCCTTCATGATCTGAATCTTCTATGTAAATTTCAGAACCATGCCGCCTTAAAGTGGTATATTTCCACAACTCCAAATTCCTTTTAATGGAATGGCATTCTCTTTGAGTCAAATGTCTTAACCTATCTTCTTGGCAAATTCTCAATGTTTTTCAGAAAAAAGTTTAAAAGTTTCAGTTCAAAGGCCAAATCACTCATGAAGTCTTTCCACACATCTCCAGACAGACTTGAAACCAACATATATAATATGCTGCCATACCTCCATTTCAATGCTTCTATTTACCTAACTCCAAGAATCTATGAGCTACTTGACAGCAAGGATTTTTCATTTGTTTCCTGAGGTGCTTTGTACATTATAGGTATTATACAGTTAATTACTAAAGACACCAGAATCAGTCTCATTATTTTATAGACACATTACTTTTTATTCAAAGATAATATATGTATATCTCAAAACTAAAAAGTTTAACATTTGAAGATTAGGTTAGTTCCGTGTTACAGGATATAAAGCTGATAAGGAATGGATACAAAGTTATCTTTAGAAGTTATTATATAAAGCACACACATTAGAACCTGCTAAGTTTGCCTCTTTGATCATACCTCTACCTTTCTCACTAATATTCTATAATGTATTATGTATCATAATTTAGTTGGTTAAATTAATAGAAAAATGAAAAGTAGGACATCCATATTATTTGAGATCTTCTGATTTCAAAATGTGTTGTTCAAGCTTAGTTTCCCAAAGTGAATAAAGGAAAACTTTAATTAAGGTGATTATCTTTTCATTATACCATGAAAAGAAACAAAATAGGTTGATATATCCTCAACTGATTTTTAAGGTATAAATTTAACCACTAGTTCAAGTCAAATTGATTATATAGAATTTTAGTATATAATAGCTATTAGCTTAAAAATTAGGTATCAATGTATTTTTTTCTAAATTCTGTCAAAGTTTATCTTTTACAAATAACAACATTCAAGAAATTTATCAAATAACAAAATTCTACTCAATCTCTAATTGTTAAAAACTATTATAATAACATGGTGTTATGTAAACCGACCTGGGTCCATATGGAGGGGAAAAAGTGTGACCAAAGAAGTGTCTATATATATATCCATCCAACTTCTCAAACACTCCATCATTAGCTACTTGATATTCCTTCATGTCGGTAAGAAAATCTTTAACATCATTAACAAAGTCAGTGAAGAGCTTCTTATCGTGTATAAAGACACCATTTCGGAAAAAATTATTGATGAATCTATCAAGTTCTTTCCAATGATGAAAACTATCCAGTTGTTCTAATAAATACCTCTGAATTAACTGTCTAAATTCATTAATCCTTACAGGACTCAATAGTTTAACATTAAAAAGGTTCATGGATTCCTGGCGTGCACATTCAAATACACTAGAACAAGCTTTCCCAAAAGAATTGTAATTTTCACTACAATCATGTTCAGTACTGCATTTCTGAGTATTTGCATTTTTTCCGGATTCTTCAAAGTGAATTGGCTTTTCTTTCCTTCTCTCTCTTTGCATAGCAGGGCCTCTGCTATTCTGATTTTGTGCATGTGCCTTATACTGTGGATGTAAATACTGACTAAAAACTGTTGGTTTCTTAGCTCCTGCTTCTCTTGTAGCACCGTATCTTTTATTGCCCTTTTCATCAAAGATATTCTTGGTAGTATCTTTGAAATGCCTGAAAGTGGATTTAACTGAATCTGAGAATTTTTTCAGATTCTCTTTCACAGCTTCTTTGGCCTGTTTAATTTTTTCTTTATGATGCCTCACAAACTCCTTGGTAGAATTCTTCATGGCATCAAATGTTTCCTTAACTGAGCCTAAAAATGTTTCCTTTGACTTATTTTTAGCCCTGTGGTTTCCTCTGCTCCCTTTCCTTTTTCCATCAATTTCTTGTTTTCCATTTTGATCCTTTGCCTCAATATACAACTTTTCCCACAAATCAGAACGCTGCTGTTCAAAGTTTAGTTTCCGTTCCAGCTCACTGAGTCGTTCCCTTAAGTGAACAATCTCCTTTTTTTCAGTCAGTACATCTGGAGAGTCTGGGTTCCTGTGTGAGTGACTAGAGCTTAGCTGCTGGAGCTCCACCCGCAAAGCCATGGTGACTAATCGTTCTCTCTCCAGTTCCCTCCTCAGTATCTTTGCTTCTGCCAATAGAGTCTCCCTTTGATTAAGAAAGCTGTGTGTTTTCAGCTTTTCTTCTTCCAAATGCTGCTTCAGTTTCTGATTTTCTGTAACTAACTCAGTACTTGTCCCTTTATCTTCCAATATCCTAATCTGTTCTCTTAATTTCCTTAACTCTTCCTGTAATGAAGATAAGGCTTTTTCTTCCTTCTCCAGAGATACTCTTAAATACTGATTTTCTGTATCAAGAGTTTTTTTCTGAGTTTCATAGGACATCTTCTCTGCTTCAGTAAGGGTCCAGCACCTTACAAGGTTCTCCTTCAATGACTAAATTTTTTTTTGGAAAGAAAAAGAAAAGCATAAAGTACTTTATTTAAAAGCTGAATTTAAGTACTTAAGACATAACAAATACCCCATAATTTTTTTAGTGGCTATTTTGCAGAAACTATCCTTTACGTAGTGTTTTCAATATAATTCATACAAGTTCTACCAGTACTTGAGGACAGACTAAATATTCTAGCTCATTTCTCCATTTTCAAATAATATTCGTATAAGACTGTATCCAGTGGCTCCCTGATAAGAGTGATGGTTCACTTAGCCACCTTCAGCCCAGGTAGTCTACATACATCTAAATAAAATAAAGTGCTTCTTACTCCTCTCTTTCTTGCCTGCCTGCACCTTGCCTTATAAAAAAACAAAGACTGTATCCAGCTTAGAACTTTGAAGTCAGTATCCTTGATCAGAGAGAAATCATGTTCAATCAGGTATACAGAATTTTGCTACAGTACAAGGTAGCCTTTAATGAGCTGATTTTTCTTCAAGTATATATACTGGTAACAAATTTTAACCTAAGCAAAAAGAAACTAAATGCTTGAAAAGCTTAAATGTTATTAAAATTTCCAGTCACTTAAATTTTTTGTTTAAATCAGTAAAATGACACTTAAAATTTGCTTAATTTAATGCAGACATTAAATTTCCCATTTGAATTACACCAAAAACTTTTGCAGAAATAAGGAAAAAAAGGTCCTTTAAAAGAATGACAGTGTTTTCCATTAGATAAATAACTAGCTGAAATGGACACTTCACTATTAGGCATACTAATCTTCAGAGAACAAATTTAAATTTAAAATTTCATTAACGGCATTTCATCTACTCTCCAAGCATTAGAGAAAACAAAAGAAATAAACTACAGAGAACAATCTGATAGAGGAATATCTTTAAATGCACACGTGCAGGTAAGCCACGGAATAACTGGAGGGTACAACATTCTGCATTGAGTAAAATTCATAATTAAATGATTAATACGCCAGATCCTGGACACACCTTCTGTGAAGCACTTTCAAAATCAAAATCGTGTTTAACAGCCAGACAAGAGATCTACAAAAACTGACTGAACAGAACTATGCAAGTTGGCATACTCTGGTGACCTAGCAGCTAAATCTGCCAGCGGCACAGTACCTGCCAACCACCTGAGTTCAAGACTCAGGCTGGGGGAAATAACCAAGATGAACAACAAAAATAAAATAAATAAAATTCTTCTTCCTTTTCTCTCTCTCTGCCTGCCTGCCTGCCTACTCGCCTTCATTCCTGCGTGTAACTTTCCTTTAAAAAAAAAAAAGATACACGCCGCCTAAAAGCCAGTATCATC
Source organism: Solenodon paradoxus (assembly GCA_004363575.1). Taxonomy (NCBI): domain Eukaryota; kingdom Metazoa; phylum Chordata; class Mammalia; order Eulipotyphla; family Solenodontidae; genus Solenodon; species Solenodon paradoxus. Next base: position 442,823 of record RJWH01000286.1, on the reverse strand, counting down.
CTAAGGAACCAGAAACAAGGGTGGTAAAGAAAATGGCTATTCTTTTTATAACATCATCTGATCAAGATAAAGGAGCTATACTATTTACAATTAACTTCAGTAGCCCCTCCCTGATAGACAATTCAGACGTCAAGACTGATTTCTGTTCCAGTGAAACACAATTATACCCCTGTAAGAGATACACAGAAAATCTACATGTAGAATGAATTTAGGGAAATGGAAGGAGAAGGGATAACTTAGTTTTCTATCCTAAAAGAAAAACTGTATCATACAATTCCTACATCTTTCCTGGGGAAAAACTACATAAGAGGCTATTTTCCTGGTTCCCATAAATACACAGAATGGACAGAAGGATCCTGACAGAGACAGGTGAGTTTTAGGGTAAAAGTAGAAGATGTTCTCTCTTTCTTTAGTCCTAACAAGAAACCAGAGAAAAAGGACTATTTTCTATGATCAATGGAGTATCTTAATGAGGCTACAAACTCTCCTTTCTTGTTCTCTCTTGGTGACTGAAAATATTTTGCTCAACTCTATAAAAATGTTAGAAAATTATCAACTGAAATATGTTAATTGTGACAGCAGTCAGGAATAAAATCTTTGAAGTCAGATAAATGGAATTAAATTCTATTCTTCTGTTACTAACTTTGGAAAAGTTACATCTTTGAACCTCTTTTCCATCTATAAAATAAAATTAAACTTGCTCAACTAAGTCACAGGATTAAAAAAAGAGAAATATTGTACTGATGTACTTATAGTAACTAAACACAGTAAGTAGTCAGTTATTTACTGATATTTATATCTAAATAGCATAATAACTGTTGGCTAACAATTATTTTTGTACAAAATTTGTTAGTACATACCTTATAATCTATAACAGATTCTTGTCCCTGTTGACATTGAGAAAGATAATCCTTCATATCATTCAGTTCATCTTCATGTATCTTTCTGACTAATTGCTGACGCTTCTGAATCTGAATCGTGCCTAAAAATAAACATTTTTATTAGATGTTATTATTACCAATATTTTAAAACCTAATAAAATATTTAACTTGCTTATTTAACTATTCCATTTATTTAACTACTCAATCTGGATAGGAGCATTTCCTTCAAAGCAACAGTATTTCACAGTTCTATAAAAAGTCTGATTACATAAAGAATGAATTAAGTAAAATCTCTCATGTCATTCAACATATATGGGTGGATGGATATTAATTGTAATAATATACATTGGGCAAACAGGTTAATATATTTTTATTTAGTATATACCTAGACATTTAAGCAGTTCACTATCCTTTTGATTAAAATAAGTCAGCCCATATGACCCTAGCAAAGAAAACAAGTTATGTGATATTTTTATCTTACTATATTGAAGGCATTCGAGATTGTTGTTTTTGAGGATTCTTTAAGGTCACAAAGGGCTACATTGCCCCTTCAATAGAGGAAAAAAATCATGGAATCCATCCAAGGAGATAAATCAAAAGAGAAAAATGAAAATGTCAATTTTAACTCACTACTTTGCCTAAATGATACAGTACACATTAGAAAGCATAGCAAGAAAAATAATTGGATAGTGGTGATTACCCACCATTCTTAAAGCCAATCTTTTAAGAATTCTGCAATAATTACATCTGTGCTGGGAGTACCGCCTCCCTATCCCAGCAGTGAGAAAGGAATCTTAAACTAAGTAGGATTCACTGTATTTTCACCCTAGAAATCAAAACATTAATTTGCCAAAAACATGCTGTGAATATGCTGCTACATGCTTCATGCATAAGAGGGAAAAAACAACACTAAATCAAAAATAAAGCAAAATGCATTTGGCAATACATGTAATATTACATCTGCTAAGTGGCATGCCATTATATAAAGACATCATGGAACTGTGTAGTGAAAGGGTATAATGGGCTTACTAGTTCTCTTACTGTTAATAAGCTTTAATTTCAATACATCTTGAAAACACTAAAAACTTTTGCCAAATTCTAGTTAACTGTTACTAATTAAAAGCTATGTGAATCTATTCGAATTAATTTTTTTTTCACTTTAAATTTTGAGTTATAAAAGCATGGAAAACATTTCATTACTCCTCAAAAGAATCTCAGATTTGTTGGAACTCTTGAAATAAATTCATCTGTAGGTCTCAAAGTAAAAGAAAACATTTTAATTTTCTTCTCAAACTCCTAATAGGATGAACTCCTTTGCCCACTGGAAAATAACCTAAAACTATGTTGAAATCTGAATTCACAATACTACAATATAGTATACATTTCATAACTCTCTTAATACTGCCTTTTTCAATCTCATTATTAGGGGGTACTTTTCTTTTATCTTTAGCTGCCTAACTATAAAGTGTTGTTATCCAAGGTAAAATCTTTGGCCTTCTGGTCAGGTTGGCAAATCTGCCTCTTAGTCACATTAAACCCACTCGCTGTTTTTTCTTATCACTGCTCTGAGACTTCGCTTGTACACAGCATGTTTCTGTTAACAGAGTAAATGTCTGGTGATAGAGTACAATAACTGACTTCACAGTGCAGAGGAAATTCAAATTGGCTGTGTAGCACTCGAAAGACCTCTTTGAAAATGCTGAGGTCATACCAAACTGAACAACAGAATTTTAATCTGCAGGACCAAATTAGTTATACCAGAAGGGAAAGGGGAAGGGAAGCAAGTCAAGTGGTGAGCTTACGGTAATATATACAGATGTTGATTAAATGATGTCTTTAAGCTTATGTGATGTAATAACAATGTTCCATCAATAAAAAATTTTTAAATAAAAAATTTAAAAACAAAGTTGGGATCAGTGTCAGAAAGAAGAAAAAAGTAGACCCTGAAAAGCTATCAATCTTTCAGATAAGTTGTATGTTCACTAAGTCAAGCTCATTATGATATAAACCTATTTCATAAATCACCCGGCTTTTCCATATTCTGAAAAGCTAATATAAAAAGTTTTATTAAATACAATTATCAAAGTAAACTTTACAAGTAACCAAAATCCTAAACGGGAAATAATGTCTCAATTTTTAAAGCACTCCTCCTCTAAACTGATTTTTTCTAAGTTGATTTTTCTATAAAATACTTAAAAATCATGCAGTTGGTAAGGTTTCAATGCAATTTGGATTAACAGCAAATCACTATCCATTGGTTTCTGCAGTAAGAAAAAATGTAAGATAAAACCTTCTCATTTGTTACCTCCACGTTTACCTGTGGGGGAAAAAATCATGCTCAAAAAACATATTGATAAATTTGCTCCAGTATAGTTCATGTCAAATCTTATTACAACAAATTTTAAGGGAAAATACAAATTATAGTATCTCAGTATTAAGTTTAAGCAGACAGTTACCAAAAGTCTAAATATTTATTTTTATTAATTTAAAGTTAAATACAAAAAGAAACACCTTTTACGGACTGACTTTAAATAAGTATTGATTTCATTAAGTTTATCCTAACATTACACTATAATGAATAACTTCTTTTCCAAAAAAATATATGGCATACATAATTCTTTAATCTTTGCATAAGGAATACATTGTTAGAAAAAACAAAACAGGAATATTCAGTTAAACTGTGACTTACATAGGTAAAAAATCTAAAAGTAGTTAGGTTAATCAGTATAGGAAAAAATAAAATTTGTGAAGTTGACAACATCTAAGACATTTCTCTTTAAAGTTTTTTCAAAATTCAAATAGAGCAAAGCTGTGAATGTTCATTACGCAAAGACCTAAATCGTTATACAAATACACTTTGAATGAGATTCAGTGGCTAAATTCCCAAATAAAAAATAACACTATATGGAATTCCTTCCTATTTTATCCTGAGACTTTAACCATATTTTGCTGTGTATAATGTGTACTTTTTTGCCCAAATTTGTGAAGGAAAAATAAGAATGCACATTATACATGGGTAGTACTAATTCCATATCTATATAAATGTTTTAAATTCTTTCATTTATGCTTATGAGTTAAAAGTGTAACTCTAGAAATCAATGATACTGATATCTGTATGCAGAATAATTCCCTGGAAAAAGGATGGATGAATGAAGAAGGCATGAAATCTGGTTTACCAAAAAGTCTGGTCATAAAGGCTAGAGTATTACTTTAAAAACCAGATTACTTGTTTTTGCCACTTCAAAGCCCATGTTACAGAAAGTACAAAAGCAATCACAGCAGACTTGAAAATCCAACTTGCTGTCATACCTGGAGGGCTTAACAGCTAACTGCAACCTCTTGATGTGTCAGTAAGCAAGCCCTTCAAGGCCCTAATGAAAGAGTAGACATCCTGGATGCAGTCAGCTGGCAATGATTCAACACCTATAGGCAGAATCAAGAAAGTGTCCATTGCACAGATCTGTGACTGGATCCTAAGATCATGGAACCGTGCTAACGAGGAAGTGGTTATGAAATTGTTTAAAAAAATGCGGCATCAGCAATGCAATGGATGGAACTGAGGATGATGAAATTTACTGGGATGAGTAAAGTGACTCTTCAAAAGATACTCATAGTATAGAAACTGAAGAGGATGATACTTCTGATATTGACAGTGACCAAGAGTTCTTGACAGTCTATGATGTGTAAATATTATAAATCTGTTACCAGTATATAAAATTTCTTGTGCCTTGTGTTCTGTTAATTATTTGTTAAATAAAATCTCTTGTGCCATTAAAAAAATACTAAAATCCATGTACAATACAAAAACAAGTACCTAAATGTAAACAAATAAAAATTTGAATTAATTAAAATGAAGTGTTTTTTCCTGAAAGTCTGGGCCCAAAATGTGGGTATGCATTATACATGGGAGTGCATTATACACAGCAAAATATAGTCTCTTTGCATTAATAAGATAACATACATAAATGCTAGCAAGTACAGCAGCGAGAAAAGTATAAGGCTAAAAATATGAATTTTCATATTAACTATGAAAGCAGCCACAAGTGTCACATAATGCTTGCAGGAAATCTACTATGACATGTCAAGTGCAACTATTTCTAGTATTTAAGGAGTCCTGATAAAGTTCCAGTTAAAACTAGACTGTGATTCTAAATTAAAATTACTTGTCTTGTAAGTGAGCATTTTAGATGTTTAATCTTTTATTTTCTTTAACTTATAAACATGCTAAGCATTCTTACATTTCTTAAATAACTACTGTCTGCTTTAAATGGAAATAGATTTGTGAGATATGCAGCACTGTCTCTATTTTCCAAATGAGAAAACAGCTCAAAAAAGTTGCAAACTTCCCAAGGTCATATATTTAATGAGGGCATTGAAAACAGATCCCAGAATTCCTCACTCTTAGGAAATGCCATCAGTTTATGTACAGCAAATTTCAAACACTTACCATAAAAATGTCCAAATCCCATACTGACTGCAATCACCAAAGCAAGTATAACACACTTATTGAGACCACTACTAAACTGGCGTTTACACAACTCTTTAGACGGTTCAGTATCTTCTTCATCAAGTAGTCGTTCTTCAGATTCTGAACTAGAAACATTCTTCTTCCTAGCACGGCGTCGTCTAAAGGCAGGACTGGGCTGATGACTGGTTTCATCACTACTTGATTCATCATCACTAGGCTGAGATGAAAATGCTATTTTAAAAAAGAAAAATGTAGGTAAATATTAAAAATTTCAGAAAAGATTTCCTAGTAAATATGATTTTGATTAATGCTATCCCTACATGCCTTTTTACATAAGTCAGCCAAAAATCAAAACAAAGCAAACAAAAACTCAAATTTCAAGTTTATCAACATAAAGCGAAAACAAAGATTTCTTTGAACTGTGATATATAAGAATGTGTTAGTCATATCCTGTACCTTTGAAAGTCAATCTTTATTTTTAAGCTCCCTTTTCATTTTCACTATTAGATTATTCTTATTGCCCACTAAATTATTTTGCTATTACAGCTATAAACAAACACTATTTTGAAAAAAATATCCTCTCCTTTCAATTTCAAATAGAAGTAACTTAAGCTCAACTATTCAAGGAACCCAGAGAAGTATATAAGCAGTTCCTATGACTTTCAAAGTACAAGAACTATGAAAGCTTTCGTATGTGCCTCTGGTCCCTAGTTTCATTTTCATCCTGTGAGACCACAATTAAGGTTCAAAGCACTATATTTTAACACAGGTTTCCAGAAGTCAGATGAGCCCTTCCCTTCGACTGCCACTCTTACTAGAAGGTTATTGATTTTACCCTCTAGTAAATATGTCAGCATGAGGAAGTGACACAACAGCTATCTCCGGTATTAAGGACTAGCGTGGTGCGCCTCCTTTATGAAAAGAACAGTAAAAAACAAATGGGAAAAAAATTTTCCACAAGAAATCTCAAATCCCAGAAACAAACCTACTGGAAAAATCACTCTCTAGTTTTGCAAATGTATAATTTAACACTGTCACCACTTATCAATAAGTGATGTTAACACGAGATTAGATGAACTCAGCAATAAGCAATAATTTCCACAAGCCAATTAGAAGGGGGAAAAAAGCTAAAAGTAAGGATAAAATGTGAATTCCTATTTTAAACAAAGAGCTCCAAAGTAACAAACATTCATGCTTCAAAAAAGCAGAACAGTTCTTCAGAAGACAAGATATCCATGCCACAGAAAAGCTGGTTAGGCAATATTTTTAAAGATGGGTCACAGAGGATTCAGTTAACTTTCACACAACAACAAGCACATACACTAGAAAGCACTACTAAATGAATGAACAGTCCTAATATTTAGTGAGACAGATGCCACTGACAGAACTTTTGGTTATGACCCTTATGCCCATCATGTTTATCTGGTTATTCTTGATCACTAGTTTTTCCAAGATGCCGTCGCCTCAGCTGTGAGGTTACATTTCTTGGACAAACAGAAAGAAAGGAAGACTTAAACAAATCATCATGTAATATAAAGGCATTCATTCATGATCATGACGGAGATATTTAGGTCACCTTTCTGACAGTATTAAGATGGGTAAATGCAAACACAAACCATGTCAAAATTCCTTAAATTTTAAATCCATATTAATATAGTACCTTGATTATATATTCTAAGTAAACAAATCACCTTAACCTATATTAATAAACTGACATCCCTATCTAATGCTTCCATCTTTTTCAACCCATACATGACAGCTGAAATACTGATTTTTAAACTTCTTTTCAAGTGTAATTTGGCCCACAGTCCAAGATGCAAGCAATGCAAATGCATGCAATAAGTTTAGGCAGCTCTATTACAAAATCAATTGTGAACACCTGTTTAGAGTATCCTAGAGAACAGTAGATATCTTTTAAGGACTAAGTAAATAGTAAATGTGACTAGGCGCACTCAGCTCTAGAAAAGCTGATAGATTTAGTCACACCACCTTGGAAAGCGAGTTGGCTAGGAACATGGTGTTTCAGCTGATCATCCCATCCCCTTATGCATTCAGGAATCTTCCACAGCTTCTCCCACCACCTTTCTTTTGTGAATAAACAGGAAAAAAAAAAAAAAAAGATGTATAAAGTTTTATTATAAAGAATAAAAAGGAAAAAGAGAATTGAAAATATTTTGTTTCATTATCACTTAACATTGCTATTTGTGCTCCATCATATAATCTAACAGTCATGCCTTTTTAAAAACCATAGAATACAAATACGGATACAACTACTAACTGCTTTCTTGGGAGAAGAGTCATCTGTAGAGTATTTTTAAACTAACAAAAAGCATATTGTCACAAAATCTAATTTAGAAAAAAAAAGTTGAAACTGAAATCTTGTAAGAGATGGAGGGAAAAAAAACCCCAGGAAATTAACAAGCCAAGGAAAATGTGGGGTAAGAAAAGGATAACAAGGACGTGTCATAGTAGTCTAGTGGTCTACTACAGTCTGGGAGCAATCCGACATACATCCCAAGGTCCCGGGTTCAAGACCCAGAACCAAGGGAAATAACCAATGCAAATAAGTAAATAAAAATAAATGGAGTGCTTCTTCTGCCTCTCTCTTCCTGCCTGCACATTTCCTTTAAGAAAGAAAAAGAACAAAAGCTCTGGGCCAACCACACCCTTGTGGAGTAGTGGTTTGGTCAACACAGTCATAATATTCCAAGGATACTACTGGTTCCTGGGGCTAGGGAGAATAGCCAAGATGTGTAACTAAAAAAATATATATAAAAGTGCTTCCTTCCTTTTCTCTCTTACTGCCTGCCTGCTTCTTCTCACTTTAATTCCTTTGCTTTAAAAAATATAAATAAATAAATCTGGGCAAATAATTTACATAGAGTATTTTCAACATAGGAATTTTTCTCTCTTGTTAACATTTTTCTTTATTGAAATAATCTTTTGGGAAGGATAGCAATGGATGAAAATACATCTAAAAAAATTTTCTCATAACTAAATCCGTAATATTCTCAATGAGTCTAAATTCAGAAGAGATGAAAACTAGAATACACTCTGGTATTCCAGCTCCTGAAAAAAGTTAATAGTCTACAGGGTCAATTTCTTAAATGTCTGCTTAGTTCATAATCTTCAATACTTGTACTTCAGTCTGACTAGCTTTTCTGGCTTACAAATATTCTCAAATTAAATCAGCATCTATAGTTTTTATTTTTGTTTTGTTTTTTTTAAAAAAGACAGATGAAATTAAAAGACTACTTTAGTAGAGCACAAATCCTTGATTTAAATAAATAAAATAAAACTAGATGACCAAAAAAGATTCCAAAATAAATTATATTAAATAAATGTTCTGCGTATACTATTTTGTGCAAGATTAAGAATACCTGATATCAATTTAAATAGTATTTTCAAACTCTTGTTTATAAGCAAACTACTGATAAGCTAAATAAAAATAACTCAGCATTAAATGGGACAGCTAAAAACCTCTACTTGATAATTTAAAACAAACTGGAATAACAAAAATCCAACTGTTTGATTCTAGCAAATGTAAATATTAAAGAATGGTAAATCTAAGGAAGTGATGTGAAATAAATATTGTGATGTTCCTGTTTTTGTATCATATTAGGAAAATTCTTGGAAGCACTAGCAGTATTCCACAATGTCTCACCCTAATTCACCCTTAAGTTTAACTAAAGGTTAACAACTGGATTAATACAGGTTTCTTATATTTTCTAGTAACTTTTATTGAAATAAATCACCTTAAAAAATGTTATACACTTCTCTGAAAACTGAGTCAAAGAATTGTAGAAGGGGCTCATGGGGTTCATGGGACGTAGTCCACATAAAATCCCAATGACTCCAGTCTAAGAACCATGACCAGGGAATAACAACCAGGATGAATAACTGAATAAAACAAAGTGTTTCTTCCTCCTCTCTCTTTTTGCCTGCTTGTCTACTTGCCTTCATTCCTGCCTGTATCATGCCTTTAAAAAAAAATTATAAAAAGAAATTAGTTCGGCAACACATTTTAACCTCCAAATGATTCTATATAAATAACAGGCATTAACTACAGTAAGAATGTTACTTATAATAGGTCCATTTTCATAATTCAATCTAAATTAAAGAACAAGATTAAGGTTTTGGGATGCTGCCACTTCCTTAAACCCTGTCTGGCACACAGTAGTAGTCAGCAAATGTTTGTTAAACGACTAATAATTGAATAGATATGAAAGACTTATTAGTTAATAATTGAACTGATATGAAAGACTTATTTGTTTCTTTCATTATCTCTATGTGTGCCATTATAAGTAAAGATCTTAACTTTTTCCTCCTTTTAGGTAAAATGGCTCACTCGCCAACTCTTTTCAAAGAGCTTTAAAAAAATGGTTAAATGGCATTTGAGTGTTTGAGTCAATAATAAATCTCCTTTGAAACTATATTTTGTGTATTTTACTTAATGATGAGATGGTATTGATTGTTTTAGAAAAGGACTACTATGCTTTAGGACTCAAGAGTCTAGGAAAACACTAGATATAACAGCAGATTCTACACAAAATTTTCTTGGTTTTGTCCAAGTATCTTTAAAACTTGATATTTAGGGCTAGAAAATAAGCCATTGTATATTTTGTGGTCACTTATTAGTGTATTTTTGTACATAGTTCTCACCAGTTTCTGGCTGACAGAATGTGTACTGGCTGCTAGAAGAAGAGCCCATGTTGAAGTCTTCAGGACTCTGTGTGTCTTTAACTGCTTCTTCTTGACTTCCAATTTCTTCTAATTTAGGTGGCTCAAGGGTAACAATATCAGAATCATCACTGACAGTCCCAAAATAGACATTGTCTTCAGGTGAATTTTCTTCCTCTCCCTAAAGAATCATAGGTTTAGAGTCAATGAATTCAACAGTCATATTTTCTATGCATTTCTAAGTGTATAATGATAATGGTAATTAGGACTTGAAATAAAAGATAAATGAGTCTGGACAACTGGAAGGATTACTCCCTCCAATAGCAGGCCCATAGGTTAGTTTGAAAACATCAACAAAACCTTTGCAACTCTCAGAATTACAGTAGTCATGAGTCTACTCCCTGTGGCTGCAGAATCTGAGAAGCCCACCTTTACACTTCAATGACTACAGAAAGGAGAGGATTAATTCTCACCAGTACTATGAGGTTATTTGAGTATAACTGTAGTCTTAAGACTGATTAAGTTTTTCTGGTTATATATGCAATGTATGCCATGTAAAGATCATCTATAGCTATCTAATCTTATCCAGAAATCGAGTTTTAAAAGACCCAAGATTTAGTTTGTTTACAAGTCAAAAACTAACCTTCATTTTATATATGAAGCCTAATACCTTAATTTCTCAATACAATTCAAGAATACAGCCTATTGCCAAAGATTAAAGGTTAAATTAGCTGAGTCTAACATACTACCAAGAATTAATAACTTTTCTAAATTAAAATAACTCAATCAGAAATTAAAATAGAAGGTAACTTTAACTTTAAAACAAACTAAGTCAGCATGCCCTGGTGGAGTGGTGATTAGATTAATTGTCTCTGAAGGAGCAAGCCAGATACTACTGGGTTCAAGTCCTAGGCCTCTGGGAAGCAACCAGTGTGAACTAAATACAAATAAAGAAAATAAAGATGCTTCTTCTTCCTCTCTTTTCCTGCCTACTTGCCTACTCGCCTTTCCTGCATCTTTCCATTAAAAAAAAAAAGACTAACCAGTAGAATCTCAGAAAGTTCAAAACAGGTTGTTCATACTTCAAATAGGAACAGAATGTACAACTAGAAATGGAAGTTTTAATTAGTATTCGCTAAGGAATATTGTTTATATCTATCCAAAGAATAAAACACAAGTTTACCTCAAGTGCTGACTTCATTTCCTCCAAAGCAGGATAAGCAGCTTCTTCCATTAATGCTGTGCCATTCTGGTTGCTCTCTGATATCAAGCAAAGGTCAATTCATTACACTTTAGTGACTTTTTGTAGTCTATACATATTATGACCAGAGTACATAAAATGTACTCCAAAGTCTTTTAAGTAAATTTTGATCAAATGCCATACACAATTATGTTACTCTACTATTGCTAAATAGATCTCTGTATTTCAAATATAACTGCATGAAATTGTCAGGGGATAATTTAAGATACTAAATAAGAACTCACTTAAAATCTACTAAAAAATACACTCTAAACATAATCTCTACTCTACAAGTAGGAAAGTACTTAATCCAAAGTACTTGCTAAAACCTATTAATATGGGAAACCAGTTCTGAGATATCTGATGACACATTTGCTAAATTCTGAAAGTTTACTCAAAATTCCTAAAGGATAAATGCCAATGCCTGTAATATAAGAATCAAAACTATGGTTTCAAATTATAAATCCTTTACAAAAAAGAAAAAAAATGCCTATTAAAAATAAGGACTCAAAAGAACACAAAAACAAGTTCACCACAGCAGATCTATAAGAAAGTTCTCAAAGGAAAAAAGTAAAAATAGAATAGTTTTAATGAAGTAGATACTTAATGAAAACAAATATAAAATGTTAATAGACATTAAATCTGTTTATAAATAGTACACATAAATCTGCATGAAAGAACATACAACAACAACCAACAAAGCATAATTTGAAGACTTAGAACATGGTTGACTTGCGTCCAAAAGACTCCTGAGTTATGGAAATTTTTGCACATGTGAGTATACGTATATTTCTTGAGAGACCATCCATAACTTTCAGATTCTCACAGATCTGACTTGTTAAAGATAAGAAATTTTTTGTTAAATGAGAGTAGTTACCAACAAATTAAAAACAAGGTTAATAGGTATAATCTATTCTATTTCTAGCCTTGACACATGTACTTTATTCTGGGGAAATGTTCTGTTCATATTTTAATACAATTTTCTAAAGATTAAAAAGTACCTTAACTATGAAGGTTTCTCTATATTAATGTCAGCATAAATTCTACAAAAGTATATATAACATAGATGTGTTATAGTAGTTAATTAAATGCCATCTACTTCCAACCAAAGCACTTTGAAGTGTGACAATTACTGGAGAAGAGTTTAGCAAATCCCTGGTGATGTACATCATTAGTTCTTAATTAAGATTAATCAGAGTTTTTTGGAAATTCAAATACACACTACAATTGCAAATAAACCCCTGGGCAGATTGGTGTCACTGAGTCCTGCAGACCAGTCTACTTAATTCACACTCAAATTCTTCAGTGATAATTTAATCACTAAGATTAGCTAGAATGGCTGCCCACCTAGAAAGAAGGCAAGATTCACAATGTTGCTCACATCTGATTCAAAAAATAAGCCTTACCTCCCTGCTCTAACTGCGGTACTTGTAGCTCCGCTTGCTCTAAAGACGAACATTCTGCGGCGAGCTCACAGCTGTCACTGGCTGTACCATGTTCAGAAGCCAACATCTCTATATCAGACCCCTGGGGAAAAGTAATCATCAGTTATGTGTCCATCAGCACCGCAAAGCTGCATTTTACTACAGGTAGATGCCTCCATTACTAAGAATCCCAGGTGCTGCCCTACTCCAAAGGGATCAGTATCCTACACCTTACGTTCAATTTAGTCCATAAAGGCCTACGGTAGGAAAACAGAAGAACAGAGTCAGGTTTGGACTCTAAGAGAACTCAGCCCAAAAGCTGAATGCTCTAACTACTCTATTTTATAAGCACAAGCAATAAATTAGAATAAATATGAGGCAATAAATTTATCCCAGGAGAAAAGTATCTATAATTAGTTATTAATTTGCTTCTATTAAACATCTATGGAACAAACATAGTCAAGGCACTTTTGCTAGGTGTTTTACAGTATTAAAAGATCAAATCAAAAATTCAAATTTAGGTGTGCCCTGCAGGCTCAGGCAGTCTGCTATTGTGTATTCCACATAAAGCTTAAGAATAGGGGTTAGCAACCCAGGCAAGGGAACAACTAAATAAATAAATAAATGCTTCTTCCTCTCTCTCCCAGTCTGCCTGCACACTTGTTTTCATTCCTTTTAAAAAACAAATAAATAGGTAGTTAAATAAATAAAATAAAGCTTACTTAGGGAAAGTCACATGCAAATAACTACTTATGGCACTGTATAACTAAAAACGTTTAAAGGCAAATTTAAAATGAACCCATCACATTAATTAAAGTTTAGACAATTCTTTATTCTTTCAAGGTTACCCTTCTCTGCTGACAATGTTGCTTTTAATAGATCTTGAGGTATTTTTTTCCTTGTCTTAATTAGCAAAACAGTTAACCATGAATTGATTCTGTCATTCCCAATGCCTCTCCCTCAATCTTTCCTATAGTTTACTGTCCAAGAAATGGAAAGATCTGAGTCTTCCTGATACACCTAACTCAAAGCAGCAAAAATTCAATGACTCCCCCAAAGGAGTATTTTGAATTGAGTCCTAAAGAGAATACTGAAAGTAAGACTCAAGGGTTTCCTAGAGTAGCAAGGACAATTGTAGAAGTAGAAGCAAGGTTAAGAATTAAATTGAAGGTTTCAGGAGAGATCAAAACTAAAATGGCGGCAATGGAAAAGGAAAAGAAAATACATGAAGAGACTTAGCAAGAAAGATTGGAACTCAGTAACTAGGTATGGAGGCAAGAGGGATAAAAAGCACCAATACAATCTACTCTGTGACAAGATACCTCTAATACAGCATAACCTATGACACATTTGACTAAGCGTTAGGTTTTCTGTCCTGTTGGACCCTACAGACTCACAGCAAGACTCCCACAGTTGTCTTGCTCCCTCCCATATGGTTAATTGTCCTTAAAGAAGTTGTTGCTATGAGAGCTGATACATATTTTGTAAAACACAGGTTAAAAGTAGAAAAGTCACTTCTTCAAAATAAAAAAAGAAACCACCTCAATCTCAATTGGTTCAGCTATCAAATTTTAAAGTTTTCATGCAGGAATAGCAATCATGTCTTTTGTTAATGTTTTCTAGAAGACATATCTAACCTTAAATTAAGAAATTGTAAAAATTAGCACTTAAATTTTTATTAATGAAGGAAAACAAATGAAACTTGAGACACTAAAATAAGGAAAAAACAGGTAAACCCATTTAAACTTAAAAAGGGTATATATTTTTATCTTATTACTTCCATTCAGCAATATTTTTATTATGTTTATAGTGAACATATTACCAGTGTGAGAAAAGAATATTTACTATACCCTAGCTATATAAATCATACTTCTAAAATAAAATTCATTTTATGATAGCGTTCTTGCCATAGTGTTCTTGTCCTTTTCCTGTCAAGTTCTGCTAATAACAATGTATCATAGAACAAATTTGTCCATGTTCCTTTCTGGTGTCTTAAATGCAGATTCTATTTTCCAGTAACATAATCTTGAAAACTTATTAAACTTCTCTAAGTTTGAGTTTCCTCAACTATGAAAAATTAAAACAATCTATAATAAAGAGGGGTCGCTTAAAAGTATATGAGAATGAAAGTTAAACACAAGGCCTGACCAATAATAAACCCTCAATAAATATTTGCCTCATCTCTCAAGCTGTACATTGCTCATGAAGAGTTTTAAGGAGTGAAGTTTAATGTGGGTAGAAAAATGTCCAAGCTATAGACAGTGGAACCTCATGCTTATACTGGCCTTCAAAGAGCCCAATTTACATCACAGTCAATACTGTAAGATTACAAACTGACTTATAAAACATATTAAAAAGCATACCTCATGATTGATGACTGTCCAACCACAAGATGAATCACTGTCGCTGGAATTTTCAGACATTTTTCAAGTCTACAAATACAAAAACATTGACATGTGGGATACATATTTTAAAAGTCTATAGGGTGCAGTATATGTGACTCAAGTACAAAATGTGGCTGAGTGTACTACAGGTAAAACTAAAATCCACCCATATTTTAAATCCTCCTGCATTAAGATAGTATGGACTGTCATTGCTGGAATAAAGAAGAAAGCTGGGTCTGAAAGCAAATGTAAGATTTGGCCAGGGAGAACTGAAGGGAAGTGAGAACCCATTTTGTGTGAAGAAAGGGTTGGGAAAATGGTGAATAGGGCACCAACAGCAAGAGTAAAAGCGTGCATTTTCAATGAACTGCAAGTGTGAAGTCGCGTGTTCTGGTGGAATAATGGTTGGATATACTGCCTCCAGCTAGGCAAAGTTCACATATATCCAAGGATCCAGGTTCTCATCATCTCAGGGCCAGAAGGAACAACCAAGAGAACAACTAAATAAAATTAAATTAAGGATACTAGTTTCTCTTCTCTCTTCTTGCCTGCCTGCCTCTGTTCACCTTCATTCCTGCCTGCACCTGTCTTTAAAAAAAGATGAGATGACTGGTCACTAAGAATATAAAAACCAGCATGTTTTCAGATAAAATATTTAAAATCTAAAATTAGACAAAGATGACTGTGACTTCTAAAGCCATATCAGAGCATTTTCTGCTAAGTTCACCTAAGGTTATCAAATTGCTTGATTTCCTGTTTACAAATGATTAGGGCCCAGGAAGTTTATAACTACAAATTTAAAAGTAAACTTGTAAAAATAAACAAAATATAAGAGAAAAAGCTATTACAGTAAAATAAATGTGTTCAGTTCAGTAGAGAAAGAGACGCAAAGACTACAATTTAAATATTTTATAGCATATTAGCCAATTTTATATCTTAGCATTTTATTTCTGCATTCCTTATTGACTACATAAATCCCAAGTTCTCACTGAATCAGCTTTATTGTTTATGAAATGCTTTACAAATTTGAATATTCCTTTAGCTAATCTTCTCTGTACTGCTCCAATTTTAGTATACGTGCAGCCAAAGAGATAGCTCATTGAACCAGTTTTCAAAATATTAAAAAAAACAAAACAAAAACCTTTTAGTGCACCCTGGTGGTTCAGGCAGCTAATGTGCAGGCCATATAAAGCTCTGCATTTAAATTCTTTTTATAACAATTTTTAAATTATGGGTTGACGTAAGGGACTACAATCAAGACTAAGCAACTAAATTTGCAGAAGGAAAAGAGACTAACCAAAGATAATGAGGTAGCCATGTTTTTAGGCAATGCTAGACAGCTTGTTTTGTTGGAATTGTTTTTTGGTTTGTTTTTTAAGGCATGGAAGGGAAAGGAGGGAGAGAGGGAGGGGAAAGAAAGGGACTTATTTATTTTTGGTGTTCCCCCACCCAACCCATCCTGGGTCCTTGGGGTTTACGTGCTCTATGTCCCAGAAGACGTCTTCGAGCCTGAGCCACACAGAATATGCCACCAGCAGGTTTTCTAAGTGAATTAAGTTGCCACAATTTAAAAATTGAGATCACTAATTCTGATTAAAAGCAAAAAAAGGATATGACACTGAAGGATTTAACTCAAGCACAAAGGCAGGAAAAAAGATAAATTATGAAAGATCTTAGAAAGGCAATTAATCTAGCATGAGTGGAGTACTAAAAAAATCAGATATGAATTTTAACAGGATGGTATTAAAAAAAGAACACAGGAATTGGTGAAATATTCTGTGAAAAGCACCTAAATGTAACCAGTATTGAGGAGGAGGGAGAAGATAAAGAAGGGGAGTTCTGAGAAGAGGTGGATTTTTGTTTTTCAGAAAAATGAAAGAATGGTGGGATAGAAGGGAGGGGAGGGAAGGAGGGAGGAAGAAAGGAGGAGGGGGAATTTACAATGGTGTGAAAGTCAAAGTTACAAAGCTAAAGGCAAGCACTCAGTGAAGATGGTAAACTTGCAGACCTGTTCCTGGGTCAGGCTTACTTTTATCCCTCAGGGTAGTTCTTTTTTAAAACCCCCTCCCCACCCAGCCCAAGCATTATATGGCCTGCACCTGTAGGCCTCAGGGTAGTTTCTTTACCCAAAGTTAATAGTCATTTATTTACAACTGCTTTTTGTATGAACACTCAGGTTTCTCAGGCATTTCTAATGTAGTATCTACAAAACTGAAATTCTTTTCCTACATCTGGATCTCAGAGAATAGCAACAGCCAAAACAAAATCTGGCTGCAAGCAAAAGTCACAAACATTAGGTCAAATATCCTGGATGGAAGATAACTAAAACTTCACCTTGACCCAAAATCTAGGCAAGCCTCACTCCTGTCCTGATCCATGCCCTCCCTTCCACTGCCTAACTCAACTTCATTGCTCCACTGGAATTAGGTGAGAGCCCTCTACCAGAGCTCCACATGCAGTCTCAGTTCTCCTCCAGTCCCTTCTTTCACAGGCTGTCATAAATCTGATAATTCTGATCATTTAAAATTTGGCTCACTACCTTCAAGAAAAACCAAAGTTCCAATATTTTTTAAAGATATAGCCAACAAAACTTCCTGATGTACTGAATATGGGGTAGGGGGTATGATTATTCCTGACCTAAGTAAATATAAGAATGGAATGGCCATTGAAACATGCAAATTTCAAAAGCAGCAGGTTATGAAAAGAAAATTAGTAAACTGAATTAGGGTATGTTAAATTTGAGTCAGGTAACATCACATCCAAGTTGAAATGTCAAGTAGGCAGCTAAACACTAAATTTAGGTGAGAGTTTTGGCCTGAAGATATTTTAAAACACTTTAGGTGACAGTTAAAACTAGTAACAGAGCAACTGTATTAATTTAACCCCATAAAGAAAACTAGAGTGCAGTATTACCTGATATGATGGTACCCCTCATCATTCTTGAGTAGCTACATTTTACAGTGGAAAAGGTAAGGTTCTCATTACCATATCTTCTAGAATTAGACACAATAGAGAAGAATGGGGTCCCACACGCCCATAATTCCGACACAAAGCAGCCAATGGGCTGTCAGCAAAGATCTTAAATGTGCTGCTGTAGTATAAATGTGATCAAAGATGAGAGAGTCTATCTAGAGAGCTTTTGAAAATCTATTTCTCTAACACTTTTCAAGAACTCTGGAACTTTCATCTCCCCAAAAGGATGTGAAAATGTCTGCTTTAAATCAGATTCATTTGGGAAGAGGATCCAAGATCCCAACTAATGAAAAATGTTGAATATACTTCATACTCACTTGTTGTACAATAACCCTACAGAAACATGGGGTTTCCTTCACAGACTCACCA
The DNA here is from genome assembly GCA_004363575.1 of Solenodon paradoxus. NCBI lineage: Eukaryota > Metazoa > Chordata > Mammalia > Eulipotyphla > Solenodontidae > Solenodon > Solenodon paradoxus. The sequence continues at coordinate 424,404 of RJWH01000286.1, read as the reverse complement.
ACAAAGTAATAACCATCTTTAATTTCTGATCATCTCATGAGTAAAAATAAAAAATTATATTTTAATTCACATCTCCCAAATAACTTAATCACATCTCTTCCTATTTATTGGCTATTCTTATTTTCTTTTCTATGGATTATCTAATATTCATGTTCAATTTTCTATTACATTATCTTTATTGATTTGCATAAGTTCTTTATAAACTGGGTCATGAAAAAATTCACTGCTATACATACTGAGAATATTTTCTACTAGCATGATCCAGTCTTTAAAAACTGTCTTTTGAGAGGCATGCTCTGGCGGAGTAGTGGTTAGGTACATGCCACATACATCCCAAAAGTCCTGGGTTTGAGCCTAGGGTCGGGAAAAATAACCAGGGTGAACAACTAAATGCAATGAATTAAGTGCTTCCTCCCCTCTCTCCCTGCTTGTCTGTCTCTGCTCACCTTTATTCCTGCCTTTTTTCTCTTTAAAATGAAAAAAAAGAAAAAAAACTATCTTCTAATATGTTTTTGAACAGTATGTGGTTATACAGGAAGGAGAATGAGTCCTTTATAGAGAAAGATATACTCTCCCCTCCCCGCAGGATCTCTAAAACAGGTCTTCCCAAGAAGTGTCACAATGGCTTGTGGATTATTTCAGTCTAAGATCAACTGAGGCCACGCAGGCTCGAGAAAGTTTTCGCTTCTCCCTTATTACGAGAAGAATAAAAATTGGGGGCATTACCCATATTTAGGCATATCTCTATAAGTAACTTCTCTATTGAAGAAACTTATATTGCAGGGCAAACATGTAATTACAGCACGTCTAGTCCTTTCTTCCTTAAATCTCTTTCCTCTCTCCTAGAGGGCCCAGGTCCTTTGTTCATTCCTGAGCTCAGAATAAATACCCTAGTTTTGTCTCATTTACTTCTGAATTCATAGTCACGTAGACTCTCCATATATATGTAATTAAAATGTGTTCTTTTCTTCTACTGATCTGTCTGATGATAATCTGATTGCTCAACCAGACCAAGAAGAACCCAGAGAATTCCTTTCCACCCCTGCATAACATTGTAGGATCCCAAAAAACATTCAGATGTTTCAACTCCTTCCTTGGTTTCATGCTAAATCTTACACCTACTCAAAACACTAATATATAGATAAAGGTGAAATTGATTACAGGTTAAAAACTTTTCAAACTGCTAGGATTTTTATTTTTCTTCCTCAAAAAGTCTCTTCTAACCTTGAGACTATGTATTCTACACAATAAAGTCAATCTCCTTGGGTGACATGCCAATGTCTCCACTCTCTTGGCTCTAATCAAATTTGCAATTGTTTCGCTCTCCTGCAACTCCAGTTCAGCTGGTCAAAGTAATCTACTTACTGTGTGGCTTCTGAACTCAGAATGAACAGCCCTACCTACATGTCTTTGCTTATTTAAGTCTCACTTCCTGGAATGTTTTTCTCCTTTCTTTCTGCTAATTTCTATATTTAAGCCTCAGTTCTCATCTACAGTTTTCCAAGGCCACTGTTTCTGACACAATAATATCTCCTTTCTCTAAATCCATAGGATTTATATCTTCTTAGCATAACTTCTGTACTTCTTGGTATACTTGCCTAAGGGTAGCTTTTATTTTCTTTTCCTTGAGTTACTTTACTAATCAGGAATAAGTTCAAAGTTTTGACAAAGAGCTCATGTTAATTTTAATGCCTTTATAATAGCATAAAAATTTAAATTCTCTGCTAGTTAGAGAAAGTCATACAATATATACTTACTAATCTCTAATCTCATTCTATTTGATCTACACTAAAGGACATGCAAGCATTTGCTCAGATCAGGAACTAAAGAATGAGAAATAGTAATGGGGCACACTCTGGTATAGTGGCTAGGTCTGCTGCCTCTGAAGGAGTGCAGTCCACAAGGACCTAGGTTTCGCATCCTGGGTGCGCATGGGGCAGGCAGGGTTGTAGGGCAACAACCATTAGGAACAACCAGATAAAAAAAAAAGTTTCTTCCTTCTTTCTCTTCCGATTTGCCTACCTGCATCTCCTTGCCTTCATTTCTGCCTGTGACATTCCTTTAAAAAAAATGTTAATTTTGAAACTCTATATTCACCCCTAAACATGTCTCTATTCCACTTACTAAACTTTTCAATCCTATATAAAAGGGATTTAAGGCCAGTGCTCCCTTGTAGCTCAGGAAGTTAAGATGGCTAAGGTGCAGACCATGTAAACCCAAAGACGCAGGTTGGAGGCAGGGGGAAATGCAACACTATTTTTTAAAAGGGGGGGAGGGGGAGTGGATTTAGAGCCACTAAAATCACTGATTACCACAATGAAGGAACTGAAGTAGAAAACCTTAACAAATCCACTATTCTTAACAATTTCACCCATAGCTAGGTGTGGGAAGTAGTTGCTAACTCTTTAATTTTCTATTAAAATGTCTCTAGCAACAATAAATTTTTTATGCCTCATGCAGCATTTTTCCAAAGTTTGACCAGCATACTGTACTCCTCGGTTATGACCTCTTACCAAAGCCTAACAGAATCTATTATTCGAAAAGATGAAAGCCTCCTTTCTGCTGGAGCTGGCCTCCACATCACTTCATCTTGCTTTCAGCAGTCAGAGATGGTGATGCAGTAGTGCCCCCTTATCCATAGTTCCACTTTTCAGTTTCAGTTACCCGTGGTCAACGGAGGTCTGAAAATATTAGTAAAATAAGATATCTTAAGAGAGAGACCACATTCACAAAACTTCCATTACAACAGATTGTTATAACTGGTTCTATTTTACTAGTTTTTAATCTATTAGTTTTTGACTGTGTCTAATTTATATCAAACTTTATTACAGCTATGTTGTATAGGAAAAAGCATGGTATTATATATATACACACATATATAAGGGCTCTATACTATCTGCAGATTTCATAAGGGGGAACTACTGAGCTCTTGTGTTTATCAGGAGACCAGCCTTCTTGATAAAATACTGAAGATGATTTTCATAGATTTTAAAGATACTGACATAGTGACATCTAGGTTGACTCAGCCCAAAGACATTTTACGCTTTTCAGTTTGTATAACAGACAGTCCCCTGTAAAAGTTAGGACTTAACTTTGAGTGTCTATAACTCAACCTAAATTTTGTTTTGTTGTGATGCACTGATCAATATTAACGAGTCATTAAAAAAAAAAAAAATACCTACTCTCGGTAAAATGTAGGATCTAACAGTGTACATTTTGTGTAGATTACTATCTTTATTCTTAGTCTATTTACAGAACTCCTATCTGGCTCATTTTTCTCTCCTACTTTTGTTATTCTACTTTTGTTAACCTGATCTATTTTATCTACCTCTATTATCTAGGGCTATAAATTGTTTCAACTCTTCTGGCAATAAGATGAATTCATTCATTCATTCAACAAATATTGACTGAGCACCAACTATATAGAATGTTTTAAATCCTTTCATTTTGAATATTATCTTTTAGGGCTCAAGAGATTGAAGATTAGGCAACAAGCAAGTTAACTACTAACAGATAAAATATGTACATTAAGAGTGAAGGGGTCATTTATAATTTAATTGTTAAATTAGGCACAACAGGAGATCAACAATAATAAAATAATTATTATAAAATAGAACAGTAATAATACAGTAAAACAGAACAGTAATAATAGTAATGAAGAACATGTTCAAAGGCAACAAAAATCATGGGCATTCTTCCTCAATAGTGGGAACACAATTATATTGCCACAAATCTGATTTAAATTCACTAGAGATATATCCTCCCAACAGTTTTATATCTGCACTGGGGATAATGCCTTTTATACCTTAGTCTTTCCACTTAAGTATTTTTAAAAAGTTTGTAATGTCTTAAAATTTTTTCAACAATGACTCTAATGACCACATATTATTCTAATAGTTTATTTAATGGTAAGAAATGCCTCTTTCAGGAATTAAGGGGTCTTCAATCCTGTTTGAAAGAATGACTTTTCACTTATATTTTCTTTCTTTCTTCTAAGTAGTCTTATCTTAAGTGGAGTCAGTTTATACCTTTTTTTTCTAACTCTCTCCATGGTAGACCTTATCCCAGTCCCCAAACTATGTCAATAAACTAAACCTAGTTTGGCACACCCTGGTGACCTAGTGGATAATTTTACCATAGCACAGTCCACATACATCTCAAGGATTCAGATTCGTGACACAGGTCTGGGGGGAACAACTAAGATGAACAAATATATAAAATAAGGCGCTTCTCCCTTTCCCTGCATGGCTGTCTACTCACTTTCATTTCTCTCTGCAACCTTTCCTTTAAAAATAAAATAAAATAAATAAACCTAGTTTTGAGATACTAGTACCTACCAGCTTTTGTGCCAAGACTCCCTTAGGGAAGTTGATTCCAAGGCTCTTTGGCTAGAAAGGTTAGGGAGGTAAACTCATATTTGAAAAACTTCTTATAGGACTTTTTAACTGTTAAAGCAGATAAATCTTGTACCATATTTTCACCAAGCAAAGGCCAAACTAAAGACCAAAGTAAGTGGCTTTCCAAATAGCATCAATGGGCAAAAGATGTAACAATTCTGAATTTAGAACTAAGTGTTGGCAGCCATTCTGGAAGCTCAAAACAGCACTGTGTGGAAGGTAGAGAATGAAAGTGATGTAGAAAGAGCTGCATTCTTGTAAAATGCTTACGAATTTTTTACAAAATTATTTTTTATTGTTCTTCCTCTTCAGACTCCAAAAACAACCATTTTTTTGCTAAGTTGCATCACATGACCTCCATTATTTAATGCTTCTATTAAACTTCATAAATTTAATGTTATGAAAGACTTTCACATTTATGTTACCTGATGTTTGCCTCAGCATTATTAAACATTTTTAAGGTAAGGCTTCATAAAATAGTTTGTGACCACCTGGTAATATGGTTCAATTTTAAACTGCAAAATGAAACCACAAAATAACTCAAAGAAAATGGAAGTTTTATAATCCTATGGTAAAAATTAGAAATTATAAAATAAAATAATATATACAAAACAAACTTTCTTGTTGAAAAATACTATAAATACGAATTACAATATATGGAAAATATCTGTGACATAAAAGTTTTCAAAACAGTTAACATAAACCAATAACCCCATAAGAAAAAGGCTAAAATATCTGAGTAGAAAATCTAGCAAGGAAAACAGTAAGCAATTTAAGACATTAAAATGGCTTACAGGTACACCCTGGAGGTTCAGGCACTGGCTGCTAGGGTGTGAAACTTTACACCCAAGGACCCAGTTGGAGCTGGTAGTGGGGGAGTGAGAACAACCAAAAATAAATCAGTAAAAGTGCGTCCTCCTCCTCTTCCTATCTTCCTTAAAATATATCTTTAAAAAAAATAAATAAAGCTTATAAACAGGACAAGATGTCCAACCTTACTACCAAAAATACACAGAAGTGAGTCATGGCGAAGTAGGGGTTAGGTCAACCACCTCCAAAGGAGCCCAAGCCATATACCCCAAGGTTACAGTCCTGAGGGGAAGCAGGGGAGAGTCGACGCAGGCGGACTGCCAGACAATGACAGTGTGAACAACTAAATAAATATAAAATAAAAATGCTTCTGCCTCCTGTCTCTGCTCTCCTGCCTGCTCACTTCATTCCTGCTTGTACCTTTCCTTAAAAAAAAAAAAAGACACAAAAAGAAACAAGATTATAATGCCTAACCAAAAAACAAAGATTAAGTAAGTTAGTAGGTTAGAGATGACATGAGGAAATAATCACTGTAAACAGTGGAAATGTATACTGTTATTATACTGAGTCATTTCATAATATTATCAAAAACTTAGATACCCTATGACTTAGCAATTTAATTTCATCTCATATCCATTTCCTTTCTAACTTAGCTGACAGAAATATTCACTTGAACATGAAAATATATCTTCATATATATAAAATGGTTGATGGAACTTATTTTACAATATAAAATTCAAAAAAGCATCTCAGAAAATAATATGTATAATAAAATCCTATTTACATGGATCACTATGCAATATTAAATTTTAAAACATCTTTTGAATCTAAAAACACTAAAATTACATGTAATATCTGCTAAATTTTTGATGATTATTTATTACTTTTATAATCAGCAGAAAAAATAAAAGTTTTTAAAGAGAAGGCAACAGGTAGGAATGAAGGCAAGTAGGAGGCAGGCGGTAAGAGAGGAGGAAAAACACTTTATTCTATTCAGGTGTTCATCATTTGTATAATAAAGAATGAAATAAATCAAAGCATCTTCTGAATGACCAATTTTTGGATTTTTTTTTTTTTTTGAGCTTCCCTTTAAAATGAAGGGAAAAGATGAAGCACTTTGCTTATACTTACTTTTGTTTCTCTCTCTTAACTATTCCCACTCCCATGCCCCAATAAAGGACCAAGGTTTGGGGAAGCGGGGAACAAAAAATAAACACAGAAGTGCTTCCTCCTCCTCTTCCTTCCTTCCAAAGGCTTTTCCTCCTCTCCCTCTTAAAAATAAGAGAATCACATTAAAATGCCTACTATCTGAGGCATCAAAAGTTGTGGAAAACTGACACTAAAGACGACAAAACCAGGGGCTTTTAATGAGTCCACAATAATACAGTACTAGTGGTATCAAGATGTGAGTCCTCCCTAAGTGACTACCCATTGATGAACAGATAGATTTGGTACACAAACGAAATGGAATACTATTTGTTAGGCTGGCCCAGAGGGACAAAGCAGCGGCCATACCCGGGAAAAAGGTGGCTGACGTCAGACAGGGCTTGAAGCCCACACCTGGAATCACAGGACCGATCCCCAATCGCGACGTATGAAGCCCGCACAATTCTTTTGCTTAAAGAGCGCGCTTCCCTTTGTTCAGGCGAGACTTCCCCGGCCCTTGTTCTGCAGACCGGTGAACCTCGCCCAGGTGCGCAAACCCCAATAAAGCCCTGGCTATTCGACTTTTTGTTTAATTGACTTTCTTTCCTCGTGGAGACCAGAAAAAACCTTTCACTATTCAACTTTAAAAAAAAAAGAAAGAAAGAAAGAAAAAAGATGAAATCGTGCTATTTGCAACAAGGATGGAACCTGAGGCAATTATACTAAGCAAATTAGAAACAGAAAGACATATATTGGATGATTTCCATCACTAGAATATAAAGAAACAAAGCAAATGAAATGAAGAAACAAACCATGGCTTTCCTGCCTCTTGAATAGATTCGTAAAGTGGATTCAAAGTTAAACCTATCCACAGTAAGTAGGCTTTCCTAGTTCCAAGAGTGGAATTTCATTTATAACACTGAACTTAACACTGAACCTAACACTGAACTATAACACTTAAGACAGGTAAATGAAGAAAAAAATCTCTTAACAGAGGTAGGAATTTCACTTTATCCATCCCCAGAAAGAGAAAGCAACACAACTACTTTTGGAGAACATAAATTCTGCAAGTGTGTCAATACACAATTACCTCACACATTTCCTTTTATGATGCAACATCCCTCAAATTGGGAAACCAAAGCAACTAATGCCACATTTTAAGATAGACGTTATCCTTTGTGCCCCAATCTAAAAGGAGCCTTCTATTAAAAGTTTGAAATAAAGAATATGAATTCCTATAATACCTATTAACATGGAAAAACTCCTTTTACCAAATATTCTCCTTCTGAAAAAGAACCTGACTTTCCACAACTGTTAAATCTTAATTTTGGAAAAGCCTAAGTCAACAAATATGTAAGTTTGACTAGGCTCAAGTCTATTGATTACCTTTTTTTTTTTAAGCTAGCGATCCTTATTAAAGAAGAATTATCTATATCCATGGTTACTTTCTAATAGTAATCGTAGGTTAAATATTGGTATAAATGTCATTTATCAAGTAATCAAACATGCAGTCATTACAAACCCACACAGTATATCCGTTTCTTTTACTTTCACAAGTATTTATTGCTTAAAAAAAAAAATTGAACAGGCACAAAATAGCCATTTAGGTCAACCTCACCAAGACTCGATATCTAACCTAAGGGAAGTTTCAGCCTCTGCCAAAAGTAGTTTTAAACCAATCAATCTGAAATTTACTTATCAACATAGGAAGGGTACTCTGCATAAGAAGGTTACCTTGTCTTCCCCTAAGGGAAGGTGGCTTCATCTGAAATAATCTTTCTTTTCTTAGGCTATAACCTTGTCTTACCATCTTTCTGACATAAATTGCTTTTATTTTGTACAACTTCTGTTCAACACCTTTCTATCTGCTAGATTGGATGCTGCCAATTAGATCTCTAAATTTACTCAGTTGAACTCACATTAAGTCCTCAGAACTTAGTGAATAAGTCTCCAAGAGCTTTTTTTTAACGTTTTTGAACGTTCTATAAATCAACTTGAATTGAAGTTAATCTCAAGGATTGAATACTGTAATAGCAAGGCTGACTTTCCCCACAAGATGTCTAAATTCTAATCTTTATTTTGCAGGAAAACCACACTGCTTAATACGTTCAAGAGCTCTTTCAGGGGACCTGGGATTTCATAGTCAAAGTTGTCTCACTGTTCATAAAATCAATAAAATCAACTTAAAGTACCATTTTAGAACATTCAAAACAACATCCACTTCCTACTGTTAAATTAGACTGCTGATCTATTCCTTATACTTTAGATGCGCACTAAAACAAACCAAAATTGAAATGCCCAGTCATAAAAGCACACTGCAGTCTTCAGGACCTTTAATGCAATGTAGCGCAAAATCACAGTAAAGAGAGGGGCCAGGTTTACTTCAACCTACAAAAAACCAAAAAGCACCACCAAAAAAATCAAATGAAAAAAAATCACTGAAATTTTCCATCCAACTTCCCAGTCAAAAAGTTATCACTTGAAAATATCATACTTAAAATGTACACTATGCTTTATATAAAGCATAATAACCTGAGTGTTCTGTATAATTTTTATGCTTTTTTGATAAAAGTTACTTATACAGGCCAACAATACTCTGAAGGAATTAGATCACTCTGCTACTTACAAAGTGAAATGATTTTCATAAAAATGGAAACAAATGCCTAAATTAAATTACTTACCCAGTATCATTAAATATATTGGCTCCTAAACATCATTCTAGCAATATAAACCAGAAATAAGATTTCAGGATAATGACTTATGGCCAAGAGCTAAAGAAAAATATTTACCTCCTGTAATGACAGAGGAAAATCTTTAATTCATCTAACTTACTTTCTAAAACTTCCTTCAAAAAGCTCCACAAGCCTTGCTTAGACTTCCACACATTAAATGCTATTTAAAAAGAAAACCCCTAAATTTATCACTTACAATTCTTGCCTTATTATAGAGCTAAATTTCTTCTTAGATCTCAAGTTGGTTTTTCTTCAAGTGTATCTGATGCAATACATTGGACATGACCTCTATTTTTTAACTATTTTATTCTAATAAAAGCTGCAGAACTGCCAGGAAGAAAATTCTTGAAAATGTAAATTATCACTTAGAATAAGGCAACTTCCTCACTTTAACCACACACTAACACAAAAACAATTCAACCTCTAGTAGTTCTGCATTGTTAGATGAGTCTGCATTTTCTGTTTTAAAACACCCAGGGCTTAACAGGCCTTGCAGCTGTGTCCATATTCTTAACATGCTCAAAAACTTGCACTTCTATGATTTCAGCAGTTCAGACCAAATTTTTTAAATATTTAATTTCTAGGAGATTACAATTACACAATCTAGAATACAATACTATGGAACTAGTTAGTAATTCAAACAAGTTAAGCAATTATGAATGCCTCTTATGCCTAAATAGCTAGTAAGATATGAAGGCAACACAGTACACAAAATATACAATATTCAAAAGCAGAAAATTCTAAGAAACTGAAATTTGGGGAGAGAAGCAAAAAATCTAATTAATGAAGTATGAGCTAATAGCCAGGCACACTCAGATGAAGCAGTGAAGATTGTGTAGACCATGCAAAATCCAAGGACCTGGGTTCAAGGCCAGAGCAGGAAGGGAGTAGGGGCAGAAGGGGCGAGGTAAACAACAAAAAAACAGTTTATAGGCACTTGGAGTTGAAGTAAATCCCAATTTTTCAAGAATTATTGCAAAATGCAAATATTTCTATAGAATAACAACGTGGCTTCTTCTTTATGACAGAAAGCAAAATGTGCACTAAATAATGTTACTTACCTATCCATATCCAAGATATCCATAATTATAAGAAAATCCATAATGAAAATAAAACATCCAAAATATCAGGCATATAAAACATAGCACTCAAAATGATTCAACAGAAACACATAAAATGCCTCACTTTATAAATGCTTATTTCCACTGCAATAATTTATTTCCACTCACAAGTAAATTAAAATTCTGCTAAACCCAGATCTTTTCAGGTTAAAATATGCCTATTTTTCTCAGCTGTTGGATTTCAGGAATGATCAGGATTGTATTACTTTAAGTAAATTAGGCTAATCGTTTTGTCTTTGATTTTACAGTACAAAATGAGATGCACAAGTAAGAATATTTTCCTATCTTTTATTTCCTTTCCAACTAACGCTTCTATTATCTCTTCTTGACAAATAATTTCTTTAAATCTGCCATTCATATAACTAGACTATTTTATATTTGTATTTGCCCTTTAAAGTATTCAAGTGTATATATCATTGGAATTGTTACACATGCAATCTTTCTCTAAATTAAGTTTTTTTCTATAGAAAACTTGGGAAGTGTCAAAAAGTATAAAGACAAAATCATGCATAAGTCCCCCATCCTAACCCCAACCCATGGCTCTGGCAGCTAAGGTGAGACTGTGAAAGCCATACACTGGGTTCGAGTCTGGAAAAAAATGGCAAATTAAAATAATTTTTAAAATTCTGTCACAAAGTGCTTCTATAAAAATTTTTAATGTGTAGTTTCACCACTCAGTCATTTTTATATTTATAATTAATTATCCTTTGAGTCTTATTTCTACTAGGCATAAAAAGGCTTCTAATTCTTAGGTCACAAACTTGTATTACACAATTTGCTAAAGCATTTTCATAAAAATAATTAGTATTTCTTACGCCCTTAAATATTTTGAAAATGATTTTTTAAAAGCTTGTTTAATTAGAATTCCATGCTTAGGGTAAAAGGTTAAAGTTATGCATTAAAATTTGCCCTGTCTTCCTTCCCCCTTTAAGATCCAAGCTCGAGAAAGAATAGAAAACTATTCAAAAACGCCCAAGGTGTGAAAAATACCTTCCCTGGGAATATGGGAACCACAAAGACTCAAACCAACAAACCAAAGATCTGATGTGGTATTTCAAGCACCGCCCAAAGGATATGGCCTTAGGGAAGAAGCAAATCTCCTAAAATTCATGGTGCTAAAAGTAGTTACTACAAGAAAGCCTCATTCCGTTTTTTAATAAAGCTGTTGTGGAACAGTGCAAATTTTACCCACTCAACAAAGTACCTTAATTGGTTGAGTTCATTAAAATTGACGCTCCCAACTGGCAAAGAGTTGGATTCATTAAACACAGATAAACATGTAAGCGTAGAAGGTACTACAAAGACGGCATCAACAGGGAACTTAATCGATTAACGAAGGCCATCGGCTAAAAGGGGCCGGTAGAGAAGGAAAAGGAGGGAGAGGGATCTGATGGCGACAGCACGGCGTACGAGCAGAAATCTCAGCTGCATTATTTAATATTTACTCTTTCTATTCCTGGCATCATGGGGCTCAAACGTCACCAAAAAAAAAAAGATGAGCTGGTGAAAAACACGGCAGTGTGACGCACGTCACATGCTACCATATGGACGCTCGTTCCTGAGGACCAAGAAACGTCCCAAACAGCCCAGTGGAGACAGGGTCCCCAGGCAGTCCGGTACCTCTCAGCCTGGGCCACCCTCGGGTGTGCATCGCGGAAGCTTGGACCCGTCGCCTCTGGGGCGCTGAGGCCCGGGGGCTGCGGATCACGCCCGGAGGAGGCCACTCGCGAGGCCAACATGCCACGAGCCAAGGGTCAGTCTCCGCCCGACAGCCCCATCCTCAGGGAAGACCCTGCCACCGCCTCTTCTGGGTGGCAGAGCCGCGGTGCTGAAGATTCCCCGGCAGACGGCTGCCCTCCTATCCCGGGGGTCCCAGCCCGCTCGAACGGTACCTGAAGGAGCAACGCCAACTCCGCCCCGCGGCGATTGCAGTCGCGGCGGCGGCAGTCACAGCTGCTAGCGCAGTGACGCCTCTTATAAAAACAACAACCTGCTCTTCGCAGGCGTCCGCGGCTGGGGGGCGGCCCGCCGACGCCGCGGTGCATGCCGGAGCCCGCAGTCTGGCTGCGTCTTAGGCCGGGCGGCCACGGCGGCGAAAACTACAACTCCCAAGGAGGAGCGCGCGCCCGGAGGCTGCGGCAGCAGAGCCGGGCTGCGCGCTCTCACAACATCCGGGCCCCGGGCTGGACCCGCAACGCGACCGGTTGCCGTGGAGACGAGCTGCTACAACTACTTGAATAAATTCGCGGCTTCTAGCCCGCGAACTTCTCCTTGGATGAGGCGAATTCCCTCTCCTTAGTGATCCAGCAGACGGTTCACTTTCTCTTTGCTGCTTTAACTGGGTGTAGAAAAAAGACCGCGTCCCCTGAGCGCTCGCTGGCCACCTTACCATCCTCTGCAGGAAAAGAAGGCCTTTGTCGAAAAAAATTTACAAGAAAGACATCGAGAATGACCGAGTACGACTGGGTGGGTTTGGGGAGAGGGCTGGATGTCTTTGAATGTTGGGCTTCTTTGCTATAAATTCGTAGCATCCCATATTCCCACCCCCGCATTAGAGCATCTCTCTTTAGCAACCACTGAGCCACACAGTTGTGTATTGTACTAAGAATTGTCACTGAAGGTATAAAGATGATTGGGGATGATAGTCAACCTGTACCCCCACTTTAAATTGTGCGGCGATGGCTTTGTACAAGAAAAACGCACCTTGTTAATTATACATTGATTTATGTTGTGCATTGCTCAAAAAAGGATATAATACACTGTTGATGGAAACAATAGGAAGTTAGATTTAGTTCTCTGGCCCCCACTATAACCAAAAAAGAAAGGGAGAGAAAAGATGGGCCTAAACAGAGACGAGGGGTGCCTCAAAATTAGACTTCGTTTTCTTCCTTTGCCCTATATTTAACATCAACTATGACACACCACCCATAACTATTTTTAACTTTATAATTGCAACTTCTATGATGGGCTTCTTTTAAATTATTATTCCAATGACTTGTTTTTATTTATTCTTTTTAAAGTGTGTGTTTATATCGAAGGACTTTAAATTCAAATTGGCCTGGCATTAATTAATTCTAAGAGAGCCTGAAAATTAGGTTACTAAGAAAGCTAATACCATCTTTTGTAGATTTTCATTCTCTTCAAGGCATTTTCATGAGCTAACTTTTAAACAATCCATTTTTAAAGGAATCATTTACTATTTTAATGGTTAACCTTTTATTTTTATTAACAGTTGCTGACCCAATAGGTAACCTGGCATAGAATTTAAATATCCTTTTATCATTCTTTTTATTAGACCGGTTTTTGTGCTGTTTATTTATTTTTTTTAAGAAAAGGTGCAGACAGGAATGAAGGCAAGTAAGGCGACAGGCAAGGAGAGGTGGAAGAAGAATTTTACTCTATTTCCATTTTAGTGGTTCACACTGGTTGTCCCCCCACACCCCCTTCACTACCCCAGAGACTGGAAACCAGGGGTATGTGGACTGAATCCTTCAGAGGAAATTGTCCTAACTGCTGCTCCACCAGGGCACCCCGTTTTGTTGTAATTCTATCGAGTTTGTAATCCACACTTTAAGAATATTAGATTTGGTGTGCCCTGGCAGCCTTGTGGGTTAGTGCACCACCGCACAGTTGGTCATCCCAGGGTCACTGGTTCAAAATTCAGGCCCAGGAGAAACAGCCAAGATGAACTAAATAAAATAAGTAAAATGCTTCTTCCTCTTTCTGCCTGCCTGCCTGTTCACTTTCATTCTTATCTGCATCTTTCATTTAAAAATTTTTAAAAATTAGATTTGAGGAAGGTGAAACCCATATAAGAAAGCTGCACTGAGGGCCGTTGAAGGTAAAGGAAAATCAGTGGGCATTTTGTTTCTAAGTCCATAAAATTTGTGAATTATCTCAAAAGTCTGAAAGGAGTTAGACACTTCTTGTCTGATACAAATTCATCCAAGAAACTTTATCAACTATTTGTCATCTATTTTGACTAGATTTGATTTTTCTATATTTTGAATCAGCTGCTAGAATATGAGGATCAATAGTAGAGGGTGATTTGATGAAAGAGGGTCTTCTGTGATTGAAATTGCCTTGGGCAACCTGATTAGGAGCCCCTATAGTAGATCAGGTTGGTCCTTTTTCTCTAAAGTCACAGAAGCCAACTTTCATCTAAGAAACCTTACCTGTATTGAAGAAACCTGGACATTTTGAGAACAGCTGACCTGTTGAGATGCCATAGGATTTTGGTGACTTACTATTAATATCTATGCTCTTGGTATCTAAAATAAGTTAAGGCACACCCAGGTGGCTCAGATAAAGCCAGGGACAAGGGTTTGCTACTGGGGGTGAACAAATAAATAAATAGAAATGCTTCTCTCCTTCCTTCCTTCCTTTCTCCCTCTCTCCCTCCCTTCCTACCTACCCCTTTAAAAGAAAAAGCAGGTTAATAGTAGTGTCAAAAAGAGTAACAGGATCTGATGAGTTCTACTTCTAGCTTTGCTAGCTCCCACAAGATTATGAGTATTAAATGAGTGTTATTAACCTGTAATATAATAATGTAAAGTGTTAGTAGCTTGTAAATTTCAGAGCTGAATTCTGGAAGATCATACACGTGCATTAAGAGAAACCTGCCTCCAAAAATGGTAAAAATTGATTCCATTTACATAGCAATTTATTGCTGACATCCAATTTTCTTTCATTTTGTTTTCACAACCACAAGAAATATATCAGATTTTTAAAACCAGTTTTACAGATGATATCCAAGTAAAGATGAAATTATGATAAAGGACTGGCACCAAGGTCATAATTCCTGTCTTTGTGCTATTCCTCCAACACTTCACTGATAATTATTCAAATCTGAACAAAGGAAAAGAAGGAGGACTAGATACTTCACATTTACAGATTTGAAGTTAAGACTTCAAAGCAAATTAGTTCCAGACATTGGGAAATTTAACTTTCCTAAAGCATTCAGTAGACTAACCTGGGTATTCAGGGTCAGCTAGGTTGTTCTAGAGGGAACCTAACTAATCTGACCCAAATTTGAAATTCAAAAGGCTTTGTTCTTACTTAAACTTGACACTACAGCTCTGTAAACATTTGCATTGTCTCCATTTCCAAGTTGGAAAAATGGATTCTATGGTTGATAGTCTTTAGAATTTAGAATTCTTTAAGGGCCTCAGCCTTTATCTTTACATTTTTATTTTAGAGGAAAGAAACATTGAAATGAAGGCAAGTAGGCAGGCAGGCAGGAAGAGAAAGAGGAGAAAGAAGCACTTAGTTGTTCATTTTGATTGTTCCCTGCCCTGCCCCAGCACAGTTCGGACACTGCCTGTTGAATCACAAAATTTACTGTAGAATCTTAAAAGAAAAAGAACTCTAATATATATAAACAATCTTCAGTTAATTTCTATCTTTAAAAGCAAGTTTCAGTGGGCACAATGAAGTAGTGGTTAGGTCTATCTCCAGCTGAGTGCAGTCCACATTGAATCCATGAGGGTGGGGCCAGGGAGAAGTGGTGCTGGGGTAGTGAGGGGACATCAAAAATGGACAACTAAATTAAAAAAGAAAATACTTCCCCTTCTCCCTTCCTACTTGCTTGCTCACCTTCATTCCTGCCTGCACCTCTCCTTTAGAAACAAGTTTCCTGCCAATCAATATGAGGTTATTTAGATATAATAGTTTCTAATCTAGAAGTAGTTAGATCTCAAGTATTCCAGAAGTTGCCAAATGTTTTGTGGTGGGGGTGGGAGTTTGGTTTGTTTGTCTTTTTAAGAAAAAGTACAGGTAGGAATAAAGGTGAATAGTCAGGCAGGCAGGAAGAGAGAGGAAAAAGAAACATTTATTGATTTTATTTATTTTTCATCTTGTTTGCCCTGCCCAGGTGTCGAACCAGGGTCCTTGGGATTTATGTGGCCTTATTTGGTAGGCTACCAGGGTGCAGGGCGCGTGGTGCGGGGACAGAAGTTGGGGGTTAGTTCCAAAATGTTTTCGCCTACATGTAGAAAGGGCCTTATCACGGGTAAATATACAATTTCCTTTATGTTTTTCAAATAACTGAAAATCACTTCATTTCCTATTATCACATTTGAAGAATCCTGATATCTGAGTTCACAGATTAGAAAACAGAATCATCCATTTCCTTTATTTTATATTTATAGACGAGGAATCAAATCCTTGTAAAAAATTTCATCAGTCATACAGCTATTATCAGTATCGACATCAGAATTCAGAACTGATGACACCTAATTTACATTTTTTACAACTCCTACAACAAGTATACAAATATACAACAAGATACATAAATATAAACAAATTTCCCAATTAGTCAGTTTGACATGTTTTTATATAATCCATGCTTTTGTCATTATTACTGACCCTATAGCCTTATCTTTCTATATATTCCTTAGCCTTCCTCCCAGCCTCTTTAACTCCTGACCAAAACCTAACTACACCTTTCATAACAAGTGTGAAGGGCAGTACTCATAGTGTGATCCAGGCTTTAGCAATATGAGCGTCACAGGAACTTTGTTAGAAATGCAGAATCTTGCCTCCCCCATCCATCAGAAATTTACAATTTAAACATACTCCTAGATATTTCATATGCACAGAAAAGTATGAAAAGCACTGCATCGAAGAACACTACTACTATCGAGAAAGGACTTCTAGTTTCAGTGTCATTAGTAAGTAGGTAGGTACTATCAAGATTTTGTTTCTGATTAGCAAGGTGAAGAAAGGATATATACATATATATACACACACACTCACATAAACATACATACATGTAGGAAATTGTTTCATTTCCTTCAGGTATATACTCATAGCTGGGATAGCTGGATCATATGGTAGTTCTGTTTGTTTAATTTTTGAGGAACTGCCATACTGTTTTCCACAATGGCTATACCACTTTACATACTAACTGGTAGTGTGAAAGGCTTCCCTGTTTCCCCACATCCTTGCCAACACTTGTTATCCCTGGACTTTTTGATAACTGCCATTCACATAGGGATTGTGAGAGGCAATATCTCATTCTGGATTTGATTTGTATTTCCCTAATGAGTGATGAGGAGTATTCATGTGCCTTTTGGTCATCTGTCTTTGTAAGAATGTCTGTTTAGATCCTCTGCTCATTTTTAGTCAAATTGTCTTTTGCTATTGAATTGTATGAGTTCCTTAGATATTTTGGATATTTAACTTATTAACTATATTGTTTACAAATTATTCTCCCAGCTTATAGGGTGTCTCTTCCTTCTGTTGGTGGTTTCTTTTGCTGTACGCAGCTTTTTAGTTTAATGCAGTCCTCTTTCTTTTTCCTTTTGTTGCTGTATTTTTGGTGTCATAAACAAATGATCATTGTCCAGACCAACAATGAGGAGCTTTTTCTTTCTTTTTTTTTCCCTTACAAATTTCAGGGCTTATATTTAAATCTTTAATCTATTTTGACTTAATTTTTGTGAGTGGTGTAGGAAAGGGTTGGAGCTAAGTAATTCTGCTTTTTCTTTTTTTTTTTTTCAGAATTTTCTAATTAAGAATGATTTGATGTGTTTATATTTTAGGATAAGAAATGTACTTCAAATTCAGACACAGAAATGAAACCTGAACAACTGCCTCCTTGTGTGAACCCAGGCAATCCTGTGTTTTCATGTATGTTGGACCCAAAATCACTCCATACAGCTACCTCGCTATCAAAACCCAAGATGATTATGTATAAAACTAATTCGAGTAA
The DNA here is from genome assembly GCA_004363575.1 of Solenodon paradoxus. Taxonomy (NCBI): domain Eukaryota; kingdom Metazoa; phylum Chordata; class Mammalia; order Eulipotyphla; family Solenodontidae; genus Solenodon; species Solenodon paradoxus. The sequence continues at coordinate 406,484 of RJWH01000286.1, read as the reverse complement.
TTATGGGGAATTTTTACCTGTGCCACAGTTTTTTCCATGCAAACATATTCCAAAGGATCAATTATTTTCAAACCAAATGAGAGCTACTGGATTTTATCAAAATAACTCTCTAAACACTGCACCTGACAGAACCAGAACCCTTGATTTTCCTAATTTTCAACACACTCTATGAAAATATATTCCTTTGTAGAGTTAAGAGAAAACATTTTCAGGAAAAATGAATTTTTAATCCAAGGCAAGAATACTTAATTTGGAATATAAAAAGATATGAATTAAGAGAATACCTTTAAGAAATAAAGCATTTCAACTGATAACTGAATGACAGTGACTCCTTAAAGTATTCAAAATAGAAAAATAAAAGGTGGAAGTGTTTTAGTGCATCCTAGCTTTATTTAGCACATGTACTCCAAAAGGTTTTCATGATTTCAGTGTCTGCTAAGTATATTTATCAAAATAAAGGAGCATAAGAGTTCTAAGAAGGCAGGCCCTGGTGGGACAATTGTTAGAGTAATCGCCTCTGAAGGAGCCAAGCTGCATAAGACAGTAAGGATGGGGTAAGACAACCAGTGTGAATGACTAAATGAAAATAAAGTGCTTCTTCCTCCCGTCTTTTTCTAATCACCTTCATTTCTGCCTGTACTTTTCCTTAAAAAAAAAAAAAAAAAAAAGGTTCTAAGGAAAAAACTGAATTAAGGAAGATTCTGATTTCCCAGTTTTCTGTTGTTTTAACTAATGACTTAGAAATTGGGGGAATGCTAGACTGGTAGAAAAGGGGACTTATTTATTCATTTAGCAAATATTTATTTAACAATTATATATTACAAATGAAACAGAAATTAAGTGTCTTATTGTTTCAATGAACAATAGCTTGGTTCAAAGGGATTAGCAAATTAATATGTGATAATTATGTAGAGTATGCAAAAGGTCTTTCAGACTCAGAATTGCTTAAGTTGAGACAATGAGATCAGGAGAGAGATCCTGGAAAAGGTAAAGTCAATTCGGTGACAGTCAGTCCAGGCAGAAGAAATGATGTGTATGAAAATACAAAGATGTGGAAAAAATGTAGTGTATTTTTTATAAAATGCAATTAATTTCATATGTCTTTAACAGAGGGTAAGCAGTGGTGGATGATATGCTATATAGTTTATTCTAAGTCAGCAGAGAATCAGAAAAAAATAGCTTCAATTTACAGAAATGGTTTGATGTGAGGAAATAGCTTAAACTCTGAAGCCTCAGTAAATTCTTCCAATTTCATATTTGGTAATGGCACAAGCAAGAAGAAAGCAAGAAGCCTTTCCTCCACATAAACTATTCAAATCATTCTCACCCTTCACTACAGATGTTCTATTTAGGGCAAATAAAGTCAGCTTTTTTTATATGTAAAATCTATACAGTAACCTGAAGTTCCTTATAATGGCAGATGGTTAGGCTCCGTTTGTTGTTACTAAAATTCTTAGGATAGCTATCTCAGAATCAATCATTGCCTTGAATGTCATTTTTTAAATCCAGGCACACCTTGGTGGCTCTGCAGTTAAAGTATGCGACTCTGCATGACATAGCCTACATACATCCCAAGAACCCCAGTTTGCAACATGGGACTAGAGGAAACAACTGAATAAATGTTTCTTCCTCCTGCCTGCTGCCTGCCTGCCTGCCTCACTCTTTTAAAAATAAAATCCTGACAAAAAGAACGAAACAGGATGTATTATGTGCTCCTGCTGCAAACTGTACTAAAAGTAATAGTAATCAAAATGAAAGGGTATTGGTACGGATCAATGGAACATAAGAGCACAAAATAAGTCTACACATATATGGACAGCTAATTTATTATAAGGAGCCAAGAACATACAATGGTGCAAGGAAACAATTGGTATTGAGAAGCTGGACAGCTTCATGCAAAGGAGTGAAACTAGGCTGCTAATACCATAAACACAAATTAAAAATGGATTAAAGATTTAACTTTTAAGACCCGAAACATAAAATACACAGAAGAATATATAAAATTGATATGACATGAGCCTTTGAGATGCTTTTGTGGATGATGCTAAAAGTTATAGGAAACAATAAATAAATAAATCAGACTAGACCAACATAAAACATTTCTACACGGTAAAAGAAACTACTGTCAAAACAAAACATGCAATAAGTGGGAGAAGATAGTTACAAATCATACATCCAACAAGGGGTTAATATCCAAAATATAAAAAGAATTCAATCAACAATAAAAAAGTGGTTAGGGGATCTGAATAAACATTTCTCCAAAGAAGACATATAGATGGTCAATAGGAAAATAAAAATATTTTTATCATCATTTATTATTATTAAAGAAATGCACGTCAGAACAACAATGAAATATAACCTCACATAGTGAGATAATGGCTATTATCCAAAAGACAAGAAACAATAGGTGATGGAGAACGTGAGGAAATAAGAGAACACTTGTATACTGTTGGTGGGAATATCAGTTGGCACAGTCACTCTGGAAAACAGTATGGAGGTTCCTCAAAAAAAATAAAAATTGAAATTCCATGTGATCCATCCAGTTATTCCACTTATGGAGGTATTTACCCAAAGATTACAAAAGCACTAATTTGAAGAGATATATGCATCTCCATGTTCACTGCAGCATTATTCACAGTAGTTAAGAGTTGGAAATTATCTAAATATCCATCTATAGATGACTGGATAAAGTAAATGTGGTATACACAAAGAAATAAACAGCTCTAAAAAAATGGAAATCCTGACATTTGTTACAAAATAGAATTAGAATGGGTTATACTAAGTAAAATAACTCAGAAGCAAAAAGACAAATACTGGATGATCTCACCCATATGTGGAATATAAGCCAAAGAAAACAAACAGACAAAAACTAATATCAATAAAACTCAGGTTACCAACAGAGAAAGGGGTTGTGTAGGACAGCAAGCAGTAGTGGGGTTCAATGAACAGTGGTGGAAGATTATTAGTAATTTGGTGGTGGTCATGGTGTGTTAGCATAAATTTGGTGTGAATATGCATATCTAAGTGTATATTATTTTATAAAAGTTACCTCAATAATTTTTTTTAAAGTTGTAGTGTACCAAAAGGAAAAGGAATACTATTCAGCTATAAAAAAGATGAAACCCTGCCATCTGCAATAACAGATGGGCCTAGAGAATATTATGCTTAGTGAAATAAATCAGGTGGAGAGAGAGACACCTATGACTTAATTCATATATGGAAGATAAAGAAACAAAGCCAATAAAAACAACTCATATTATAAGAACAAAATAGTGGTCTCTAGAAGGGAAGCAGGGGTTAGGGGTCAAAAAAGTACTGCATTAAAAGAAAAAGAATGAGGCTGTTTTATGGTCCAATACTATGAAAACTTAATCCCAATTTTCAAAAAATCCTCTATAATCAGAAAATGATTACAAATTCTCATTGCAAAAGGGAAACTACTGTGTTGCTTACTGCTTCCATCATCATAGTGATGACACCCATGGTGTTGCAATCTTATGCCAATGTCACAATATGCTAAAGTCAACATCTCACCCTTTGCTGTATATGTGTTTTATTTTTTCTCTTTTTAACCACCTGGTGTACTTTAAGGTACAAGAAAAGGATTTTACCAGAAAACTTACTTTTGCCAGGGGCTGTTATAATGTGATCAGTGTTTCAAGGAACACTACCTATAACTAAAGTTGAAGGCAAGGTTTTGCTAGACTAATCTGGTAACCTTATAGAGAAGTCTTTAAAAAAAACAAAGTTTCCTTGTTTTTGGGAACTAATTGAAAACATCCATATTGATTACAACAAAGTCAAGCAGACATTTAATATAAATAAATACTCTGTAACTCCATATCCCACTCCTCACCCTATCCCCCACCTTCCTGTGGCTCAGGTTTTGAAGGCACAGGCTATGAAAGTCATGGACTTGAGTTTGAGACCCAGTGGTATCACACACACATACATACAAACACAAAGGGACTTTGTAAACAATCTTTTATTTTAAAATTCTACCTTATTAAAAATTAATCAGTAAGCATTCTTGTAATCATCATACCAATAAATATTTTGTTAGTTAAAAGGGCAAGTTGAATTTAACAACAAAACTATACATAACTAAAGTAGTCATTAATATAAGACACAAAAACTTTAAAAAGATTATTCTTATTTTGACTTAATTATCCAGAAGTCATTCAAGCCAAATACTTTATTTTCAAAAATTTATAATATTTTTCCCTCTTCAGTACTCAAGTAGTAAAGAAAAAATGTGACTTTGCACAATCAGCCATAATATGTACAAAGATTCCAAATGCCTTGAGTTAATTTTTGGAAAAGTTAAAACATGACATAATATAATACCTATTTGATTATAGTAGTCATTAAGGTTTTAATTCGGTTCCTTGAATTATATTCCGAATCTTCTCGGCATCATGTTGTACAATTCTGTTGGATGGATCAATCTTAAGTGCAGCTTCATAGTCCTGTAGGCCTATAGTTATATAGCAATGATGATCAATAAAAAAATTTATAAATACTTGTGTTAAAAATATTAAAAAAAAAAAAAACCTCAAAACAATCCTAATAATATGATTTGGAACAAGTATCAAGCTGTAAATCAGACTCCCAACTTCATAAACATGGTAGTACCTCTAAGACATTACAGAAAGTTTTTAGTCAATTTAAGAATAATTACATTGATTTCCTTCAGGATACAGGAAGAAGAAATTATTTTAAATTCAATGACAAGCTAACAGTTTAAACTCATTAAAGCATGAACAGACTCAATAAAATTCATATATTGAAAGAACATTGTTATTCAATGAAAAGTAGTAATTGATCTTATTTAGAATTTATAGATTTTAAAAAATAATTTTGACAGACTCAATTTATACTTCATAAAGTTCATATACTATATAGTTTGTGCCTTTTCTGTAGTTATTATATCTATGGAATTCCTCTGAGGAAAGGTGGTTAAGAAGGAAACATTACGGACTGATAGTTAAAAAATACATAACTGAATCTAAATCTTTAAACAAAAAAAGCAGTGGGAAAAGTCTGAGAGTAAGGAAACTTGAATTCTAAGTTTTACTGATTTCTGATAGGACAAAGGCCACCCTCAAAAGGCATGAGTTGGGAACTAATTGAAAACATCCATACTGATTACAACAAAGTCAAGCAGACACTTAGTACATTTAATATAAATAAATAAACAGGTTGATACCATTTTGTGTTGGGGGCCTCACTGTGTGTGGCATTTGGGCAGGATTCTCCTTTGGCCTTTGTCCCAGTCTGTCCTAGTGTTTTTTGACTCTAGGCCCTTATCAGTCTTTTCTGATAAAGATCCTCATATTGTTTTGACTGATGTATTAACTTGTTTTGACTAATGTCTTGTATTAACTTCTTAATGAATTTCTTAATTCTGAGTAAACTGCAGCAGTACCATGCCCTGAATCTGAAAGCCCATCCTGCCTCCTATCTGCAACTACCCCCACCCTCCTATAAAAAGTCAACAGCCTTTCCTCAGAGGCTGGTTTGTTTCTTTAGCCAGCCAAATCACTTCAAAGTTCCAAATAAACTCTTTTGGATGTTCAAAGCATTTTTCTGGGTCATTTTTTCCACACTCCCGAACCAAGAAATCCCCAAACTTTCTGGGAACCTAACAATTTCCATTCCACTTCAGACAAATGACAACATTCCCATGTCTCCATTTTCTTATATTTAAAATAAAGGATTATTTTCACTCCATGAAGTCTATGATACTCTCATTTTTAAAGAATGCTTTACAATGATTTACTCCTGTTCTGATCATTTTTATCTTCATGAAGCTGGATAAGAATTTAAAAAAGAACAGGGCATATAAACCTACTTTGGGTGCTTTGGTTAGAAAAATCTCTTTAAAGTGGCAGAAATAAGTATAAAAAGTCAAAAGTAACAAAAATTTATAGATTAGACTAGAATCCATTTCCTCCAAGGTATCATCTAAGAACAGGCATTGAGACCCTGAATGGAAGAAAACTGGGCATGTGGGTAGAGAGGGATGGGAAGACAAAACTCTGATTTTTGCCTTTGGGGCAACTTGAGTAACTACAAATAGTCTCTGGCTGGCATAGTCCATATACAACCAAAGGATCTGGTTTCACAACCTGGTGGTGGGCAGGGAATAGTCAAGAGGATAGACAACTAAGTAAATGCTTCTTCCTCTCTCCTCCTGCCTGCCTGCTTGCCTTTAATCCTGCCTGCATCTGTCCTTTAAAAAAACAAACTTAATTAAATGCTATGACTTCTAGCACATGGGGCTGAATTCCAACCTTAGTACAGTCTCACAAATATAAGCAATGATCATTAAGTGCTAGTAGATCAGTTATTTCTGAGCTTGTATGTATGTATGTTTATGTCTATGACTAAAGAAGCTCATTTTTTAAATTTCCGTTATACTTTAAGTGACTAAGTCATTCATTAAGTGAATAAATACTCTTTATCACATCTTCCCACAGAAAAACTGTCTGATACATTAGCATTTTCCTAAGCTTAAAGTTGTTATTCACATTTATTTTTAACTTGCTTCTACAAAAAATTAACTTTTAAAATATTTCAAAGTCATTCTTTTATTTCATCAGATAAATGAACTGATATACTAAATGATAAAAATAAAAAATGGAGTTCTAAAAACTCTACTTTATTTTTTTAAAGGAAAGGTACCAACAAGAATGAAGACAAGTATACAGGCAGGAAGAGAAAGGAGGGGGAACCATCTTTATTTTATTCAGCAGTTTATCCAGACAGTAGCCCCCACTCCCGTGCCCTGAGTCTTGGTCCCTGGGACATATGTGGACTATATTCAGTGGCCTTATCTGCTAGGCCACCAGGGCGGGCCAAAAGTTATTATCTTAAATCATCTCAATAACACTTTCTTTAGAGTATAAGGTAAAACTTGAAATTTTTCTATCAGAGGCTGACCACTGTTTTAAACGGAACAGTTCCATTTTTTTCCTATTTCCAGACCGTCTCGTTGTTTTAATATAAATGTCAATTCTCTCCCATTATTAATAAACCAGGGCCATCTTTTTTTTTTTTAAAGAAAGATGCAGGCAGGAATAAAGGTGAGCAGGCAGGCAGGAAGAGAAAGGAGGAGGAGGAGGAAGCATCTTTTATTTTATTTTTATTTAGCTGTTCACAGTGGTTGCTGCCTACTGACTAGGACTCGAATCCAGGGATACATGGCCTGCTCCTTCAGAAGCTATTGACCAAGTCGCTACTCCACCACGGTACCCATCAGGGTGGTCATTAACACAGGGCAAAAAGGGCACTTGAATTTCCCTTGGCACAGTCTGGGGAGGGAATTCAAAAACAGCTGCCCCTTGTGCCTTTGTGCCCTGAGTAAAAGACGGCCCTTGTTTCTGCCACCTGTGAGGAAACAGGAGTCCCATGGGAAGAGGGAGCCCCACGCCCCTGACCCCCCACACTCACCTGTTTGTTTAAAGGGAGCAGAACACTGCAGTGTGCCTGGGCTGCAGATAAGTACTATGGGGATCATCTCTGGCATTAGGGGGGTTATCTCTGGCACTGTGGGGGTTATTGAGGATTTCTGGCACTGGATGGTTAAAGTGGCATGTGTTTTAGGCAAGACATTCAAAAGGGGCTTACAGGGGTATCAAATTTGTTTTTTGACTAAGGTGCTAAAATTCCCTGCACCAGTCCTGGCCATTTGTATTAAGGCCACAAGTCATTACTATGCCATCACTGATGGGCAGGCATCTCATAGCACTTACTGGTTGCTACCCTGGCTGCTGTGTTCTGCCTCCCCACCTCTCATTAGTCACCAGTACATAATCTCGTTCCATTTTTGCTATCCCAATGTCCCATTTTTGTCTCAAGTAAATATGGTCAGCCTAACTATCAATGTCTTACCTTCTATATACAGTTCTAGCTGACAGAATGCTGTTCCACGTCGTACATGTGCTTTCATTCTTGCACTAGCATTGTCTGCAACAGGTGGTGTCAGTAATTCTAGTGCCTTACCAAAAGAAGAAGAAGAAAAAGACATAATTCCCTAATTTAAATTTCAGTAAGAAACTTAAGTTTTTTTAAAAAAAAGCCTTAAACCTTCACTTGCCTAAATTTTTGACTCAGCTGGTAATTTACCAAAAACATATATTTGTTATAAAATTTAAGGAATTTTTCAGTGCTCCTAAGTGAGATTCATGGCCTGCTCCCCAAATTTACAACTGGTTCATCATTTGAAACACTGAGAGCTTGAGGCTTCCTAGAGGAATCATTAAATAGCACTATGGTCCTCTATATTCAAATTGTGTGGTTCAGTTTATTCACTCTTTCGATAAATAACTTGTACACAAAATCATACTAGTAAAAGGAAAACTAGATCATAAAACTATTGTCAGATCTTCAGTAGCTTAATGAAACTGAAGTATAGGTAACTGGTGGCTTCTCCACATCCTCAAAGGAACCACAAGAAATTTTTTGCATGTTTTTCATTTTCCCTTAAAACAATTACTTTAATATGGAAAAAGAAAAAACTATGAGTTTCAGATGACATGATATTATTAATAAAAATTGTGATATACTAAGTTACTCTGAAAAATGGGAAAAAATTATTATGGAGATTTACTATACAAGCAGCAGGAATAGGAAAGAAACAACAAGTTTTCTTCCTTCTACTTTGCATTTAGTCTACAAACTTTAATAAGAAAAAAATATGAGCACAAATTGACAACTACTTACTAATTTCCTTGTGGACTCCAACTGACATATTAAGAGACTGTAATAACAACTGATGGGGACTTCAGTGTCTCAAGAAACACTAGTTTCCTGCTCATTCAAAAAACTTTTTTCAATAAAAAGATGTAATAAGACAATTTTTAAAACCTTTGCATCTCAATTATTTAAAATTTACAGAAAAAATAAAGAGCATCATTTAATCCAATAAATAGGAGGGTGACACTTTTAAACCATAATATACATAATATATATACACATTTTTATATATACCTTAGAAGAATCTTCGATGGCCTTGTGTAAGTTTTTCAGTTTTAGTTGGCAAGCAGCACGATTCAAGTACAATAGTGGAATCTTATTATTTAGTCTTATGGCTAAATTGTATGCATTAATAGCTGCCAAATAGTTTTCTGTTGCAAATAATTTGCTAATGAAACAAAAACAGAAAAGAAAGGAAGATTGAAACATAAATACAGGAATAATATCTCATGATAATCAGCAGAGAGGATGGTTTACCTCTTTTTCTATTCCCTATACAATGGACATTGTAAATTACACTGACTCCACCTCTTCTCCACATACATTAGCGCATCATCAGAACAGTACTGACTCCACAGCATATCAACTGGCATATGTCCACTCTCCTAGCTACAATGATTGACTAGGGGATGGGCTCCTGACCTAAATGGCTTTATTCAGAATGAAGGCTGCAACTTTATTTTTAAAATTGAAGAATGAAAGATTGGTAAAACTCTTCCTGCTGGATATACAGCTGGGCACACAGCCCAACTGCTACTATTTTTAAAACCAGAAGAGGAGCTAACACCAGAATAAAGCTAATTTTATGGATTTATATAAATAATAAAAAGGTAGAAGGAAATTAAGTCCTTAGTGATACACTTAAGTTACTAGATCAAACTTTACCTGAAATTTAGTTTCTTAGTTATATAAACCAAGAAATTTCTTTAAACATAAAGCTAGATTAAACTGGGTATTTTGGTTACTTGCAAACAAAAGCATCCTATTATAGTTATCTATTGATAAACTCTTTTCACTTAAAATCTTCCAAAATTCTCTTTAAATCAAGATATATATATATATATATACATATATATATATATAATTACAGGATATATTAAAAATGTAGTTTCTTTTTCATATACCATCTCTAGATTTTTTAATTTAAAAATGTTTTAACATAAGGGTAAAAGAAAATACTTAACCAAAGATTGAAATATCACAGAAATAACACTTTGTATTCATTTCCAATTGGTTGTATTACATACATTGCAGTTCTAAAATATTAAACATGATGACATCAATAGTATTTGTCATAATGCAGCCATAAATCATGAGTAAAGGTAAGAGACACACCACCGTGAAATCTAACTTAAGTCTGATTCAAGTTCAAAAATAGTACAAGATAGAAAAACTAATTCTGTGGGAACAGTTTATGTATTTGAAATGCCTCCTATCAGATCAGATGTTTCTGACCACAAGTAACAGAACCCCAACTGAAACTGGCTTAAACAAGCAAAGAAATAAATGATCATGCATTTTAAAAATCAGAGGAAGACTCCAGGCTCAATATAATCAATGGTTCAAGCATGTTATTAGAGCTTCCAGTCACATTCTTTTTTCTTTTTGGCCTCAGGTCTTGAACCTGGGTCCCTAATTTTCAGAGCCTATGCTTTAGTCACTTGAGTCATACGGTGTTTGTGGGAAAGGCCTCAGGTCCCTTTTATTTCTCCATTTTACTGTAGTCAGTAACTACTTCACCATAGGGCTGATTTTCCTCATGAGTGTAGCATGGCTACACAGTTCAAAGCATCACAATCAGGCATAAAACTCATTTTAAAAAAATGGCACAGTATTTTCTGGTATATGCTCCTTCAGAACAAGATGACCTTTCCCAGAAATATTCCAGTCCACCCCTTTCCCATCTCATTGACCAAATGTAGCTACCCTTAAATAAATATTTTGCCTTATAAAAACCACTCCTCTTTCTCTTTTCCTCAGTCTCTCTTCTCTTCCTTCTTTCTCTTCCCTCTTTTACTCCTTAAATTCCTTATATATTGTTGTTTGGCAACACTATAAAAATTCAATAACATGACCGTCTTTCCAGGCTAATATAGAGGTATACTACATTTACGGAGATATTTTACATAATATTCATTCTCTCATTTGTACCAGAATTTATGGAACCAGTATTCTCCTACCACTAGACATTAAGTATTTCTGACTTTTATACATACATACATACATATATATAAACATACATATAGATATGTAACAGCAGCAGTGCAATGAAAACAATATTGATTTTTTTTCCAAACACTTTATCCCTGGACTTGGGTTAAGGTTGATATCCTTACTCACATGGTAAGGTCTACTCCACTAAATAAACTGGAGACAGCCAATAAGGATAAAGGGAGACAATAAATTGTTGACTAGATAAACTATAGTGTCTTCAACAAACCTTTTACAAATTGTGGTAAAGTACACATAACAAAAACTTAACCATGCTAAACATTTTTAAGTATATGGTTTAGTGGAATTAAGTACCATGTTGTGCAACTATCATGACCATCTATCTCTAGAAACAACCTCTTCCTCAGCTGAAATTCTGTACACATTGAACAATAACTCCCTAGTCCTACCTACTTTTGACAACCACCATTGTATTTTCTGTATCAGAATTTGGTAGGTAGGTATCTTACCTGGAATCTTGGATAAGTGGCATCATATCAGTCTTTTTGTAACTGGTTTATTTCACTTAGCAAAATGTTTTCAAGAATGATCCATGTTGTAGTATGTGACAAGATTTCCTTCCTTTTCAAGGCTGAACAATATTGTATTGTATTAAACCATATTTATTCATTTATCTGTCAATGAGTATTTGCATTACCTCTAACTATTGACTATTACAAATAAATAGCACTGCTATAAACATGAGTGCACAAATATCTGTCCCTACTTTCAATTCTTTAGTGTGTATACCAAGAAGTAGAATTGCTCAAAAATATGATAATTCTATTTTTAATATTTTTAAGAGCCTTCATACTATTTTCCTATTTTACATCATTTTACATTCTCACCAAAGTGTCTGGGCTTCTAATTTCTCCACATTCTTACCAACACTAATTTATTTTCTGATTTTTAATAACTAGTCATCCTAATGTGTGTAAAGTGGTATCTCACTGTGGTTTTGATTTTTATATACATTTTCTTACTGACCATCTGTATACCTTCTTTGGAGAAATGTCTTTTTAAGCCATTTGCCCATTTTAAAATCAGGTTGCTTGTTTTTTTTGGCTGTTAAGTTGCACAAGTTCTTTAAAAAAAAAAAAAAAAGAAGCAAGCAGCCAGGAACAAAAGAGAGAAGGGGGGGAGGGAGACAGGGAGGGAGGGAAGGAGGGAGGGAGGAAGGGAGGAAGGAAGGATGGAAGGAAGGAAGGGCGGTTGAGGAGGAAAAAGCATTCTTAAAATTTGTTTCATTTTGGCCCTCCCTTCCCCTCTTGCCACAGGTCATGAACCTAGGTCCTTGGATTATACATGGGCCACACCCTAGTCACTGTCTCAGTCACAAGAACTAGCAGGGCATGACACAAATTATATTTTTTTCTAGATATTAACTCTTTATCAGACATATGATTTGCAAATATTTTCTCTATTCCATGGGTTGTCTTTTTACTCTGTTGAGGGTAACTTTACTGGACATAATATTTTTATTTTGATATATTCCAACTTAACTATTTTTTCATGTTACCTGTGCTTTTGATGTTATAGCCAAGAAATAGTGCTAAATCTAGTGTCGTGAAGTACTTTGTGTTTTCTTCTAAATATATGATAAATCTAGCTCTTATTTTTAGATCTTTGATCCACTTTGGGTTTGTTTTATTGGATGATGCTAGGTAATGCTTCAACTTTATTCTTTTGATTGTGGATATCCAGTTTTCTCAATACCATTTGATAAAAGGACTGTCTTTCCTCCATTTAATAGTCATAGTATCCTTGTTGAAAATCATTTGGACCACATATTGAGGGGCATTCTGGGCTATCTATTTCAATGGTCTACACATCTATATAAACCTTGTATTAATATATACATTTGAATTTTTCCATTTTTCATCTTTAATATAATTTTATAGTTTTATAATACAACATTTTTATCAGAAAAATTCTCCCAGGTCCCAAGGGAAGAAGTGCTTATAATGAGTAGTATTGAAAGAACCAAAGTAGGAGGCATATAGCAAGAAAATGAAGCATTAAAAATCTTAATGTCTACAGATATATTATAAAATATAAATCCAAATGAACATTACATTCTTTAAAGTTCAATGCTACTAAAAGCATCTGAAACTTTTGATTTATGGTTTCTAGAACTATTCTGAACTCAGAAATGGTGAAATTTCAAAAGGAAACGGAAAAAAATTAAACCTCTGCTAAAAAGCAGTAGCCTCCAAACATCAAATTTAAACAAAGAAGTTAATAACCATTAATTCTCCCTGATGCTACACATAAAGCATTATGGGTGAAAAGAATTAGTGAAAGTACTTATTCATTTAACACACGTCTTCCCTTCCCCCTGGCCCCTGGCATGTGGGTGCTCGAGCTGCACAAGGCTGGCACTGCAACTGCTGAGGCACAGGTGCAGCGCATTCACCACACAGTCAGTGCTTTTTGGAGTACAGAGTGAGAACAAAAGAAACATGGACAATCACAAACATAATCTGTCATTTTTATAAATGATTGGTTTGCGTTTGTAAAGAAAAAACATTTGGCAATGACCGAAAGACCAAACATTTTGAGTAAAAGCATGGGAAAGGTAACAAGAGACAGGAATGATAAGAAAGAAACAATATGGAGAGAAGCAGATGCGCAGAAAAGATTGAAGAGAAATCAGAAACAGAGGGACTTAGAAACAATGGTGGGAGCAGGGAGAAACACATTCCAGCAGAAAGCAGAACGGCTGTGTCTCACCGCCAGTAAGAACTGTAACAGGTGTGCCCTGTGGCTCTGGCAGCTAAGGTGCAAAGATTGTAAAGTCCAGGGACAATGGGTTTGAGACCCCGGGCTAGGAAGAACTGTAACATCACCTGGCCCTCTAAGGACTTTGAAAATCCTTGTCTATTTCATCTTATATGGGTAAAACAAACATTCTTGAACTTCTCAAGTATAGCATCAGTGTGCCTGAGTGAAGGCACATTAGCCAGTACAATTCAGCACTCAGGACAAAGGAGGAAAAGGATATTGCATACTATGACCATTTAGGCCACCACTGGAACTGCACTAATGCAACAGAATATTTATGGGTTGTAAAATGCAAACAAATAAGCAGCTTAACAAACTTATAATTGTATCAAGGAAGTCAGAATAAGGATTCTAAGCATTTTTAAATTAGGTAAAATGTAGCAGCAAAAAACACTATCTTATTCCATAAAGTTTTGAAAAATGCAGCAGAGCAAGGCAGACTTGGCCAATCTGTCCTGAAACAGACAGGTTCAAAAGGCTGTTGAGAGAAGATTCTCTGTGGGTCTTATGTTCCTGCATGTCTTATGTCAGGCACACTGACAACTTTTATTTGGGACTATCTTTGGGGATTGTATGTACATACACAGCCTACGAAGATAGTGTTTTTCTCTCTGTGGAAAGGGCACATCTATCTGCTGCTCAGAATACAAAAGGTAGTATATCCTTGTGGGGCAAATTTTGGACAGGTTTGCTTACAAGATCTCCTGCCTTTCAGCAGCATTCACAAACGGCAATAGGCTAACCCTTCTGAGTTCATGCCAAGGGCATGGGCCCAAACTTACATATTTGAAATAAATTCTGTTTGAAAAGTAGAATTGTATACTGTGTTGGGAGAAGATGGTTGAAGAGATGGTCAACAATCAGCATCAAAAGTCTAACATGAAGGAAAAGGGCATCCAAACAGGCAGAGGGAGTTCAGCTACAGAAACTTCAGAGCCAGCCAGCATACAGAAATCCAGACTGGCACACTTGTGCCAGGTTAGTCCGTCGGTAAACAGCAGGATCCTACATAGAAAGCTGGGATTCAAAAGCAAAATTAACCTGAAGGCAAGATGCAAAACAGGAGACTAGTTTACTTTTTTTCCTGCTTGTTTCATATTTTTAAAGAGTTAACTTTCTTACAGAAGAGGTTTAGTCAAGAAGTCTCCTTATCAGACTCCTCACAGAGAGATGCAAAAACAATGGTCAGATGTGATGAAATAGGTAGTAGTGCTGTCAGGCCTGAGGGTATTCTTTAGTCTTGTCAAGAATAGTGCTCCCTTTCTCTCCTTTCAGCCTCAATCTTAAAAGAACTAGAGTATAGAACAGATGCAAAAACTGGCACTTAGGCCAAGAGAATAAAAAAAAATTCAGACACTAGAACTAGGGTAGATGATTTTATGCAGTAAGAGTAATAAGATGCTGGATGCTAGATTATAGACTTCTATATCTTTAATTCTCACCTATCTAACAGAGTTTGCTGTGCAGAGTGAGATATTCAGATGAAATTAAAATGGTCCTAGTGTGGGGGATAGAAAGGACTTTAAGTCTGGAGTTAAGAGAGGGTCCAAAAAACTTACACTAAAAAATAAAGTACATGGTAATGTCAGTGGGACAGAACAATGATCCATCTACTTTATATGATTATAAGGTATGTCTGGAAGAGTAGGTATTATAGTTATTTACAGATCCTGAGTCATATAAGGCTATTCAATAACATCACAACATGCACACATCTAAATTAGAGTACCTACACTCTGTTTTATGTGAGACATTCACAGTAAAAAGCTATCTGACACAATGTTAATTGAAAAAGGTAAAATGCTTTTATGAGAAAATAAAATTACCTTAGCTTATGTTGTCTCCCCAAAGGTAGATTTAGTATTTAAAACTAAGACATGGAAGGAGAAAGCTAAGCAAAGAATATAAAAACTGAAAACAATCTATGGCATATCCTAAAAATCTTTTTTAAGTAGTTTTAATTCCTAAACAATTTTCTCAAGCTATTGCTTTACTGAAGGGCTTGCCCACTGCCACCTCTTTTTTAAAAGAGGGTAAGGAAGAAGCATAAAGAGAGAAGAAAACATAAGGATGGAGGAAGGGAGGGGAGAGTGAAAGGAGCAAGCCCTTTATTTATTATTTTATTATTATTATATATTATTGTTTTTATTTATGACTGTCCACCTTCCACCCCTCCCTGAATCTTGAACCCAGGTCCTAGGACTTTACATGATCTATGCCCCAGCCACTGGCCCAGCACCCCAGCCACTAGAGTATACCCACTGTCCCTTTTTGTGAAACAGGTGTCCCACTGGTATAAGTGCAATGAGGACAGTTAGACTGTTTTTGCCTGTGTGAATGTAGAAGGCTACTATGAAACAACATCTCTGGAGATGAAAGTATTTCATCCTTCATTTAGTTGCTCTTTACACTCTGAAATCCAAATTGCATCATTAGTATATTAGAAACAAGACCACAACAAACACTAGGACCTTCAGCCAGTTCCACACCATAATATCTTGTGCCAAAGGATTTTCTATGTCCATCAACCCCTTTAGCTTTGGAAACTGATCAGAAAGCAAGCCTCTTCCTTATCCTCAAATCAAGTCCCTGCTTGCTTCTCTTTTCTAATCTGATCTTCCTCTTCTCCTTGCACTTTTCCTATATCCTCAAATTGTCCACAAAGTCCTTTCTAAAACAAACCTGGCTCTACCCTGAGGACAGTGTTCTCTCTACCACCCTCTCTACTGAGGGCCCTACAGGCCCCACATCAGGGGGCTAGGACTATAGGCATTAACAGAGTATTCTCCATGTCTGTTTCTGCTAATTCCAAGCTCAAACTCTCTCTTTATGTAAATAAAGTCTGACATCTTTACTCCATAGCCTTCTAATCACTGTCATGTGCTGATTACTTAAAAATGTATATATGACTCATTACCAATTTAACCTTGAAATATGTGGAACTCCTTAACTCATATTATCTTACCTTCAACTCCACATTTGCTATTTATTTCCAGGGTCATACCTTGGCCTTTGTCATCATCTGAACTGCACTACTTCGAACCTAATAAATTCTGGAATCCCAGTCCTGACCAGACTTTCTATTCTGCCAATGTTCCTTATATTAGTCCCCTCAATTTCTTTTTTAATTTTTTTATTTATTTGCTTCTCCTATTTCTTTTTTAAAAAATGTAATCGAAATAACACTGCATTATAACATATAGTTTTAAAGTATATATCACTATAAATAAATATCTGTATAAAATATATTATGATCACCACTGAAACTTCAATCTACACTCTACCACAGAATTGATCCATTTTACCCACCATCCTCTAAGTTTTTAATTGCTCCATTTTCTCTGAGTTCACCTGTCTCCTCATGGTTTCCCTTCCTTTCTATCCCAATGTGAACTTCACGGTTAAATATCCGAGCTATTTTTCTATGAAAATCTGGTCCCTTGTACTATAGGTATTTTGTTGAATTTCTCAGTCAAAACCCCAACCCTGGTCCAATGATCAACTCTCAAACCCAAAAGATAACCCCTTAAGAGATAAATCATACGGCTGTACTGACCGGCATCTCTATGAATTCATATTCTCTAACTTAGCAGCATCCTGCAACAGTACCCAGTTATCTATTTTCCTTGTTTTTAGAAACTTATCTAGATTCACACTTTTCTTCACACTTTTCCTCAAAATTCAGAAAATGAAGTATGCCTTCTTCCAAGTCAATCAGTCAACATTTTCTAGAACAAAGTAACCAATCTAAGAGGACAGTCTACTCAGCTATGCAAACTTTAGCACTCTCAGGCTGGGAAGGAGCAATTCATGGCCAAACCACTGGAAACGCATTCACTAAGGCTAAAACCAACTGAAACAAAACAGTATGAAGAAGATTTTATTCATCTGTAAGAATTATCCAGCAGTGATTGGAATACAATTTCATAACCATATTAACCCAGGATTAAACCCTGGTTCTATTTATTAATCACCACTTAACCACTCTAAGCGTCCTAACCTCTTTTAGTCTGTTTGTATGTTTGCAAAATGAGGTAAAGGTAATAATATCCAATTAGTCAGACTCTTATAGTAATTAAATTAGTTATTTTGTGTAAAGCAGTTAGTTTCTCCATCAACATTTTTTAGCAAGTGCATAAGCAGTGGGTCCTACCCAACTCTAACTGTGAGGATTAATGAGAGTATATATGAAAGCTTTTGTAGACTGTCAAAAGTCATGAACATATTAACTGTGAAAATGACAGTGGCTGCTGCAAGATAAGTAAATACAAAATGATTTAGAGAGGTTTCAGCTTGTAGGGGGCTGGGCAGACAGAAGGTCTGCAGGGACTCTCATTTGATATGCCTTGTGTACAGTTTTTTTTTTTTAGAGGAAAGAAGAAACATTTTATTTATTTCTATTTACATCTATGTACATCTTGGTTGTTCTCCCCAGCCTGGGACACAACCCTGCCCAGGCCCTTAGGATGAATGTGGTCTGCACTTCAGCCAGAGGCAGTTGATCAAACTACTCCTCCACCAGGGCACACCACAGCTATTTTTAAAAAGAAATATTTTATTACAAAATTGAAAAATGAAGGTACTTAAAAAAAAAAAAAAAAGGAAAAAACAAAATCAAAACAATCCATTCACCCTTCATCTCAATGCACGTTTGTTTCTCTTCTACTCTCAGAGAAATTCCAATCATTTCTTCTCTCTTGTCCCCCAATTTTTTCAAACCTTTTATATTTTTAAAAAGAACAACAAAACACACACACACGCACATAAATCCCCTCTTTCCTTAAAGTTTCTGCTCCACTGGTTTATGGGAGTATTTTTGGCTACTTCTTTCTTTTTTTGAACCCTCAAATGTTGATAGGTCCCAGAATTATATCCTATTTGTAGATATCTCACTGATTTATAAATTTCACTACTATATAAATACTGAGAACCTCCAAATGTATATCTGCAGTGCTGACCTCTCCCCAGTGTTTCAGACTCCTTAGACACTGCTAACCATATTGACCCAGAGACAACTCAGACTCGACATAGTCACAGCGAACTTCTGCACTGCCTAACTGGCTCCTCTTTTAGTATTCTCTAAATTAGTCAGTGTCATCACTCAAACTTAAAACCAAGAAGTCGCCACTCACAACTATTCCTTCTTTCTCACTCCCCAATAATCAATTCAAAAGTTCTCCCTATTTTATCTCCTAAATATTTTCAAATTACCCTCCTCTCCACTCCTACAATGCCATAGTTCAAGGCCTTTGCCTTGGTATTTGCAACAGATTTCCTTCAACCTTAAAGAATAAAATCTAATACTCTTAACAAACCACACGGAGACTCTATTTTCTAGGTTCATTTATCATTACTTCGAGCCTCAAATTTTTCGATTTAGTAAAGGAAATAAACACAACTACGGAGTTCCTGATTTATATATCACATGATTTTCTTGTCTCTGAGCATTTGCTCATTCCATTTCCTCTGCTGAAATGAATATCTTTCTTTTCCTTCCTCTTAAAATTTCTATTTATTAGGAAAAGTTCAGGTGCTATGTTCTCTGTGTTGTTTTTCCTCAGCCTACATCCCTCCCTTTAAGATTAGGGGTCCCTCTTCTGTAGTCTCATTTTACCTTATTCTTTTCTATGCATAGCACTTCTCACACAATGTCATAAGTTTCTGTGTATATCTCGCTCCTCTGCTGACTTCTTAAGCATTAAAAAAATTATTTCTAGTTGTCCATCCAGACATGAACCCAGGTCCTTATGTAAACTGGACTCAGCTGGAGGCAGCGACCAAATCACTACTCCACCAGGGCAAGCTTCCTTCACTGATCTTTGTAGGTCAGAGACTACCCTACTATCTGGAAAGTAGCAAGCAGTCAAGATATACTTATTTAATGGTTGAATAAATGGAGAGAAAGGGAGGGAAGAGAAGAAAGAGGAAGAAGGATCATGTAAGGCTTTACTATTTAGGATGACCGCCAGAACTGTAAAATAATAAATTTGTTTGTTTTAAGCCACTGAGTTTGTAGTAGTTTGTTATGGCAACAATAAGAAAATAATACCTACAAATGTCCCCAAATATGAATTCAAATTGCCACATAGACTGTAGAAGGAGTCGCTGCTTTAGATAAATGTATAAAAATATTCACACATAAAGTCAAATATAAATAAATACCGCAGAATAGAATGATAACCTATGGGCACTCCCTGGTGGCCTAGCAGTCTAGTGCTCTGTGGGCACAGTCCTGTAAAAATCCCAAGGTCCCGGGTTCAAGACCCAGGACTGGCAGGGAACGACCAATATGAAAAACTAAATAAAAATAAATAAAGTAGTTGTGCTACTTCTCTCTTTCTGTCTGCTTACTCACCTTCACTCTTGCCTATACCTTTCCTTAAAAAAAAAAAAGATAACTTGTAAGACAATTTGGTAATCAAAGATGAATAGGAATAATCAAAGTTCCAGTTTTCACAAAATGTTAATAAAGATATTAGGAAGGATTTATGTTAACTGTAAAAGTGATTATTTAAATTTTTTTAGTATTTTATTGCAGTAACTTTCTTTTACAAATTAAAATACACTCACATGAGTAGGTTCACCATATGTGCAAATTCCTCTTTCCTCAAGACACCCTGCCCTCCACTAAATCACTAACTGCTCTTAACAACTGTCCAGTGGGCCCTGCCATCATTTCCCCACCACCCCCAACCCATTCTGTTACAAATGTCCAAGGGTTGGTTTTGTTTCATGTTCCCACATAACCCCTATGAGTGAGATCATCTGGTATCTATCTTTCTTCTTTTGACTTATTTCATTCATATAATCCCCTCTAGATACAACCATGTTAATTCAAATGGCAGGATTTCATGTCTTCTAAAGGCTGTGTAGTATCCCATTGTATGTATATACATGACATCTTTATCCACTTATCTCACGTTGGGCAATTAGGTAGTTTCCAGTTCTTAGCTACTGTGAATAGGGCTGCAGTAAACATTTCTGATTCTAGCTATGAAAGTTTTCTCCTTTTTTTCTTTGTGAATCTCACCAATAGCTTGTCCATTTTGCATATTTTTTCAAACAACTAACTTTTGGTTTCATTGATCTACTGATTCCTTTTTGTTCACTATTTCACTTATTTCTGCTCAAATTTTTAATTTCCTTTTTTCTACTGATTTTTGGTTTTGTTCTTCTTTCTCTAGTTTAAACGTAAGGTTAGATTATTTGTAATTTTTCTTGTTTCTTGAGGTGGGTCTGGTTTGCAATGAGCTTCCCTCTTAGTACTGCTTTTGCTGCATCCCAGAGATTCTGGTAGCTAGTGTCTTCATTCTCATTTGTCTCTTAAGTATTTTTAAGTTCCACTTTGATTTCTTCTTTTATCTGTGTCATTCAGAAGTATATTGTTTAATCTCCCATTAATTTGGGGTCTTCCAGCTTTATTTTTGTGATTGATTTCTAGTTTTAAGCCATTGTGGTCAGATAACATGCTTTGTATGATTTCAATCCTTGTAAATTTATTGAGACATGTTTTGAGTTATCCTTGAGAATAGTCCATGAACACTGGAGAATAATGTGAAATCTGTAGTTGCTGGATAAGGGTTTGATATATTAAAGCTAATGCTTCCAACTGGTCATTAATAGTTGCTGTTTCCCTGTTAATTTTCCCTCTAGTTGATCCATCCACTGTTGTAAGTGGAATGTTGAAGACTTCTACTATTGTTATGTTGCTGTCGATGTCTCTAGTCAGTTCTACTTATATTTGCTTACTTTATCTTGATGGTCCTTCATTTGGTGCATATATGTTAAGCATTATGTCTTCTTGCTGGATTGACTCCTTAATCATTATATAATATCCATCTCTATCTTTTTTAATGCTTTTTAGTTGAAAGTCTGTTTTATCTGATATTAGTATGGCTGTTAAGGTTGCCAGTCAAATGTAGGATTGTCTTCCATCGACTTTGAACTTTTATCTTTTGAAAGCAGGTGAGTTCCCTAATGAAGCAGAAAGTCGGGTTTACTTTTTAATCCATTTGGCCACTCTGTCCGTGATTGGTGAATGCAATCCATTAACATTTAGGGTAATTACTGATATGTAACTGCTTATTGCCATTTTGTAATTGTCTTCTGAATGTTGTTACAGAAGGTGTCTTTTTTCTTCTCTTTCTCTTTTTAGGTGGGTTGGGCATAGTTATATTTTGGTTGATTTTCCCTTTTATTTTCTTCTTTGTTTTTTCCCTTCAGATGTGTTTTGAGATTATCCTGCATGTAGCATTAAGAATTATATACTTCCCTAGCTTAATTTGAAAGCAGTTTAGTCTTGCACTCATTCTAACCATTCACATACTTATTCTCTCCTCCTCCCCATCATTTATATTTTGCTGTCTTACTGCTTTTGAGTGGGGTTTCTTTACACTTTACAGAGCTCCCTTTAGGATTTTTCACACAGCTGCTTTTGTGGTAATGAATTCCTTTAACTTTTGCTTATCTGAAAATTTTTTTTTTTTTTTTTTTTTTTTTTTTTTTTTTTTTTTTTTTTTTTTTTTTTTTTTTTAAATTTTTTTTTTTTTTTTTTTTTTTTTTTATCATTCCTTCAGATCTAAATATAATCTCACAGGGTATTATACCCTAAGCTGAAAATCCTTTTCCTTAAACAATTTGAATATATATCATGCTATTCCCTTCTGGCCTGCAGAGGTTCAGTCCACTGACATTCTTATGGGGACTCCTTTGTATGTGACTTGTTTTTCTCTAGTTGCTTTTAAGCTTCTTCATCTTATATTCCTGACATTTTTGATGACAATGTGTCTATATAAAAATCTGTTTGGGTTTATTTTGTTTGGAACTCTGAGTTACCAGGATCTTGCTTCATTCCTCAGGTTAGGGAAATTTTCAGCTATTATTACTTCAAATACAGCTTCTGCTCCTTTTCTCTCTCTTCTCTTTCTGGAATTCCTATGAATGCAAATGTTGTTTTTTTTGCTATTTTCATTTTTCATTCTTTTTTTCTCTGTTGGTTTACCTGAGTGCATTCCTCTGCCCTATCTTCTAGCTCATTGATTCTGTCAGAGGCTTCATTCATCCTATTCTTGAGTCCCTCTTTTGAGTTCTTTAATTCAGCTATCATATTCTTTATTTTTTGACTATCTTGCTCCTTTCTTCCCTTTTTTGTTGTTCTCTATTCCTTCCTCTATTGTTTCCTTTCTTTCCATGAGTACATTTATCACTGTTGGCCTAAATTCAACCTCAGGTAGTTTTCACGTCTCTTGTAGTCATATTTTCCCCTGGGGTTTTAATTGGATCCACCATTTCATGTACATATTTCTCTGTGTCTTCACTGTTTGGCATTCTCTTTATGATTCTGTGGGTTACATTTCCCTGCAGTAATGACATTGTGTAGGTATCAACTTGCACCAAATAAGCCTGGATCTTGGTTTGAACCCTGGGGATTCTTGACTTTTGGGGCATCACCACTTGTTGGATTTGAAGTTCTTATGTGGACCCTGTTTTGGTGACCAAGAGTTCAGCCTATAGGTTTGGGGTTTGTGTCAGGAATGCAGAGCATTCCCCTAGCATCCCAGGTCTGAATGGTAATGATCACCTTCTGGTTGGCCCAAATTAGCAATCAGACTATAGTTCTGCCTCCAGTCACAGGGCAGATAATGGGTAGTGTTGAATATTCCTCCCTTTTGGGAGACTCTCTTCTTCCCTTAAGGTTGGGGGTGGATTTCTGATGGGTGGGTCCTTTGTCTCTGGCACAATATTGTTGGGAGGGGTTAGGGATGGAGGGGTTCCCCAGATGCCTTCCAGTTATGGCAGCATCGTGTGTGTAAATTTCCCCTCAGGGGCTTCTACTTAGTCCATCAGGCTGCTGATCCTCCTTCTGCTCTGTTCCAAGACCCTCTCCCCTGGCTCTGTGCCCCTGTCCCACTGCATGGGTTCTCTGTTATCAGAGCAACAATATGGGAGATCCATTTCTTCCTAAGACTCCCACTCCACCACAGCTGTTTTCTCCCCACTAAGGCTGGAAACTCAGAATCCATGAGGTAGATATGACCCCTGACATATATGCCTACACTTTAAGGTGGTAAATGCTGTTGCTGTCTCTGCAGCTTCTGAACCTACTTTTCCTCAGCATTTGTGTCAGCAAAATAGGTGATTCCTAGTTGCTCTGTAGGGAGGAAATGAGAGTCACTCCAACCAGCACACCAACTTGAATCAAAGTTTTTTTTAAAGAAAGTTACAGGCAGGAATAAAGATAAGTGGGCATGTAGAAGAAAGAGAGAAGCAGCTTCATTTTTATTTATTTTATTTAATTGTTCATCTTGGTTGTTCCCAGGTGAACAACCAAGTGACACAAACTCAGGTTGGGATATAGGTGGATTATATCTGGCTGGAGGCAGTGAACTAGGGTTCCACTAGGGTGTGCCTATAAAGTGATTTTAAAAGGAATTTTAATAAAAAATCGAAAGGCGTTATTTTTTATTTGTGTGACATTTAAATACAAAAACAAATATAAGAGTCTTATTAACTGTTAGATGATTTGATATTTTTTTAATATGGAGGCCATACCTACCTAATTTGCTTATTTGCATGATCTCTCCCAGCAACAACACACACACTAACACTTATGACAAGATATCTAGAAAATGTGAGAGTGCTAATGTCTATATAAATGTATTATAAATACCATAGCCAGAGTTCATGTAACTTACTTTCCTTTATCCTTCAACCATTCTGGGTTCTTTTCTTCTTCCTTCAAATCACAAAGTTCAGGAATATCAGTATTCATTGCTCGTCGTGCCTCTGCTTGCTTGTGTAGCCACTGAAATGAGAAAGGCGTCCAATGAAGGAACAAAAGTCTTATTTTTATTAATTGTTTCTTCTAGATTTTCCATTTTTTACTGTTTTTGATGGACTAAATGTTTGTGTCCTCCCCAAATTCATATGTTAAAGCCCTAACCACCAATGTGATGGTACTTTAGTGGAGGGCTTTGGGGAGGTAATTAGTTTTACATGGTGGGATTAATGACCTTATAAGAAAAGAAACAGAATGGAGCACTTGCTCTAACCTTTCTCCAACCCCAGCACCCTGGTCTTGAACTTCCAACCTCCAGAATTGTGAGAAACAAGTGTCTGTTATTTGAATCACCCAGTAGAGGATGTTTTGTTACAGTAGCCTGAACAGTTATGCAAATAAAATACTTTTCCTCCTCTCTCTTTCTGCCTGCCTACTCACTTTCATTCTTGCCTGTACTTTCCTTAAAGTACACACACACACACACACACACACACACACACATATTTTTAAAGATAGTTGTCCACACTAGTTGTCTCTCCTCCAGATCCAGGACTCAAACTCAGGGGTATGTGGCCTATGCTCCTTTGGAAGCAATTAATCTAACTGCTACTCCACCAAGGCACCCCTAATAAAATTTTTTTTAACTTTTACTGCCTGGTTAAGAGCAAATGCAGAAAAATTTCGTGTACAAATTTCATACAAATTTCTGGGACTTCACATGATTATTTTACTTATTTGCTTATAATGTGCTTGTTTATATTAAAATATATACATAATTTTAAAAATAACTACAATTATATAAATAGTTTTACAAATAGCAAATATATATTATCAATAAGCAAAAATTTAATATTTATATATTATCATAACCTACGAGTCCTTCAATTATTTCCACAACTTTTCATTTGAAAGAGGTCATCTATTCATGCCTTTCAGTAAAAACAAAACAAAACAAAAAAAACAAAACACAGTTCTTTGTGCTTACACAACTCAATACACCATGTTCAAAATCCTAGCACTCAGGAATTTATAAGTAAAACTATAAATTCAAAATATCACAACATTAGAAATACCTAGTATTTAATAAGAAATTTCCAAATCTCTCTTCTTACCAAAACACATACTAATCCATACTAATTATAGACAATTATATATTTTATAAAATAAACAGCAAGTCTAATGGTTTATCTCTTCAGAATCAGCAATAATACTACATATCAAATCAAAGTTCTCTCATCAGCATTCTGGAGTCAAAAATATTCTACAAAGTATATTTTTCTCATAAGGAAATACCAAAATATATTTATGAACTAATATTTTTAATATAATGAATACTCAAGGAATTCATAACTAGTTCTAAATGCAATAAAAAAACACACTATTTTTTATCTGTGATCAACATAACTATAAGCAATTTATATCTACCTCCTCTTCTTCTGCTACTTGTGATTCCCGGAGAGCAGTTGGGAATATTCGAGGAGTAAAGTTGATTTTAATACTGCCGACAGAGCGAGGAGCAGGAATACTATCTTCTTTTAACTTCTCAAAAAATATATTTTCTGAAATTCTCCCTTCAAAAGTAATAGTAGCAAGTAAGCTATTTATCTTTATTTCTTTAGTTAACAATCAATTTGACTTTAAATAACATATCAAAGCTACTTCTAAAATCCTATACAAATATACCAAAGATAATTCCTGCACATAATAATGTAAAATCTGTATTGGAATTATGGCAGCTAATCTTTAAATCCATGAACCTAGCTATTTCCTGGGGTTCACTTTGTTAAGCCACACAGCGCCTACTCTACATTAACCCTTGGGAGAGTACTTAAAGCAATTACATATCAATTCTAGGAAGGCACTGAAGTAAAGCCATCACTTCTAGTATCACTTCTGTTTTCTTAAACTTTCACAGTGGTATCTTCTACAAGTTTCCTTGTGATGACAAAAAAAGCTTTTTAGCCATCAGCTAAGTTTTATGAGAACAGACAGATACAATAAAACTCTATGCAGTTTTCTTTTTTTTTTTAACTTCTCTGACTCCCAACCTTGAATGTAGGTATGTGGGCTTTATATGGCCTGCACCTTAGACACCTGAGTCACAGGGATGTCCTGAAAAGCTACATACTTTTATAAAGGTTGTTAGGCATAATGCTTGCTAATATATGAAGTGAAATTGTAATCCAGGTGTTAAAATATAAACTATTTGAAAAAAAGGGAAGAAAATGTAGCTTTAAAAAAGTGAAAGTACCAAAAACATGACATACATATTTAAAAGGTAAATATCAAAATTATCAAAGTCCACAAATAAGACTAAGCAATATCACTGATATAAAATAAACACAAAGAAACATTCAAATTAAAAATATTCATGCTTAATCTCATCTTATTTTTTCTTTTGATAACACATCAAACATACAAAAGTAGACAATAGAATAACCATCATGCATTTAATGATCTGACTTCAAGCACAAATTCATAGCCAATACCATTTCATCTTCCTGTACCCATTTTCACATACCTTATTACTATGATGATGATGATGAAGATAATTATTATTTTAAAGAGAGGGAGCGGAGAAAGACTTGTTTTAAGGAAGGAGGGAAGAGGAAAAGAGAATACTTTTGTTTGTTTGTTTGTTTATTTATTTATTTATTTATTTATAATTGTTCCCCTGGCTCCAGGCTGATAAGCTGGGCCCTTGGGCTTTACATGGTCTGTGCCCCAGCCATTGCCTAAGCACCTGAGCCACCAGGGTATACCATACCATACATTTTGAAGCATTTCTCAGCCATCATATTTTTTCATCCAAAAATATTTTAGTAGGTATCATTACAAGTTGAGGATTTTTTAAACCCAACTATAAGACCCCCTTCCTCTGTGGTCCAGGCAGCTAAGTCACAGCCTAACTACAATACCATGGTCACATCTAAAGAAATAGTTGTTATTATTCCTTAATTTCTTCAAATATCTAATCACTATTCAAATTTTCAAGAGGGAATCTTTTTAGGATACATTTCTTCTGTCCCCCACCCTAAAATCATGACTTTGTTGGTTAAAAAAGGAGGCGTATATATTGAGTTAGTAATCTCAAGCACTGCTACAACATTTATATTCTGTATATTAAAGTGATTTATCTAAAGAATGTTTTGGGGCAATAATACTACATGACTTTTTTGTTAAAAATATTATTAAAATGTTCTCAATGAGCATTTTTACTTAACAGTGATATTAAGACAACAGAGCTAGAATAAACAATTTTGTAGATGCTGCCTAATTTTCTCCTTTAACAGGTCTAACTTTTGACCAATGAGAAACATTTGTGAATTTTAAAATGCAGTTATTTTCAAATCTCAGCTAACTGAAGAGATAGGTATCTACAACATTTTAAATTCCTTAAAATCCCTGGCCAGGGCCCAAGTCATATTTGTATATTCCATAACTTCCATAGTGCAGAGTAGATGCTGAGTAAATATTTGTTAAATGGATGAATGAAATGGAAAAGCAGAACCAAAGGTATTGGGTAGTTAAAATAAAGCTAGTGAAATAGAATAGGAAGGACTTCTAGAGAAAAAGTCAAAAATGCCTTATTTATATACTTTTTCCTTCCACTATGCTTAATTGTCAATTGCTCTTATATCGAAGGATTTTTTTTTAACATCTTCAAGATGCTTCTTACCAATAAAAGTGTGTTTCTATCCAACAGTATTGAAAACATTACATTTGTTTATCAATTTTTTAATAAGCTGGAAATATTTTCATATACTGTAGTTGGTAGCTATGTTCAGCTGAAATAGCACTAGAGGAGGAGGTAATGTGGCAGTTAATTTGCATGTCATCATTAAACCACAATAAAATATAAAAATTGGATGTGGCTATTACTTAACTCACTCTAAATAACTTTTCAACATGCTAGATCTCAACGTTGAAGTGGTAAAGACATACAGTCTGGTGAAATATTAACTTCAGATGCAGAAAAATCTGGGTTGAATTCCCTTAGGCTTACTTATTACTTATCCTTTCTAAACATCTACTTTCTCTAAAATAAGAACAGAGTAGTTATCCCAAAGTATTATTGTGAGGATTGAGTGCTACCACCAATAAAACCAATTGAATATAGTAATGACCTAGTAAATGTTGAATACTATTATTACATAAATAATTCTAATTCAAAATGCTCCATTTACTTAATATACTAATCATGCTCAAAGCAAAGATTAATATTCTAAAATCAGAAAAAAATAAAACTCAGCTTTCAATAAAAAAATTTGTTCTTTTACTGAAGGATCAAAGACCAGAAGAGTTTCTCTTGGTTTACAATTGCTTGTTCATTTTTCTGAGTCATATGAGGGAAAAGTTTTTTAATGAAACTCCTAATCTCTAAAGAAATAAATGAAGGTTCCTGGCACTGCAAATCTACTTCAAGTCTTTTTGGACCTGAGTTAAACACATATTTAACAATATCAGCACAAATTTCCAAAAGATACACACAGCAAAGACAACACTGAATATGTGCTCATTTTATTATGAAAATTTCACTACTCCATAGAAGAACTACATCTTTCACCTTAGTCTTTATACTATTTATTCTCAATGTACCAAAATAATCACTTATCATAACCATAGATAAATTTTTTAAAAAAGAGTAATATATATTTCATCAACACTTTTCCAGAAAAGATTAATCATTGTACCTTCTGTGTCAAAATTTCTAGATGCTGACTTTCTAGAAAGAATTTTATGTTTTAAGTTTTTTTTCTCTTCAATTTGCTTTTCTTGTTGATGTAATTTCTCTTCTCTCAGAATTTTTTTTTGTTCTTCAGTTTTTCTTTGACATTCTTTCCAGGTTTCCAATTCTTTAGTTGCTTTTATACGTTCAATTTCTTTCATATTTTCTATTTTTTTCCTCTCTTCTTCTTCAATCTGTTAGAATTACAAAGATGGAATCCTTTAAAAAATATGAGGGAACCATTTATTTTTTTAAAGGAAAGGTGCAGGCAGGAATGAAGGTGAGCAGAGATAAGATGTACATGGACTGTGCTCCTTTGGAGGCAGTTGACCTAACTGCTACTCCACTAAGGTGTGCCAAAAGGCAACCTTTTAAAATAAGAAATTCATTATAATAATTAATAATTCTTGCCTCTAAACTCTTGTAATTATATCTGCAGTAAAAGTAGTGAATAAAAAATTAAAATGCAAACAGTTAATGATTGTGCATAATGCCCAATGATTTAGGTATCAATGTATACAGGTTTTAGTTCCAGTTTCACCATTAACTATCTCTTATGATCCTGGGCAATTACCTTCTCTGGTTTCAATTTACTCATATGTAAAATGTGGGCAGGCATTCTATTAGATTATATCTATGAGCTTGGTAAAAAGAATGTAAGTATTTATTTATTCCAAAATTTAAGTTACTTCTCCCAAATTCTATATACATACACTTACAAATACATATATACAAACATGTCCCTTTTTCACAGTCCTTATAAGAGATGAACCCCTGTCATTTGAATCAACATGGATGGAACTAAGGGGATTATGCTAAGTGAAATAAGTCAAAAGAAGAAAGATAGATACCAGATGATCTCACTCATAGGTGGAGTGTGAATAGATAAAACAAAGGAACAAAAGAAACAAAATCAACCCTGGAACATTTGCAACAGAACTGAGGTCACGAAAAGGGAATGGGGCGGCCCACTGGATAATGGGAAAGACACTTGGTGATTTGGTGGAGAGCATGGTGTGTTGAAATATATCTAGTAAATGGGGAACCTATACATAGGAAATTATTTTAATGTATAGAATAATTACTACAATCTAAAAAAATCCCTTTTTACTTATGCCAGTCTTACCTCAGCATAGGAGTGAGATTTTGTCAAACTTTCCCTGATGAAAAAGGGGACAGAAGAACAGAAATAGGAAGGATGAACTAGGGAGCTTTTCTCTGATGGGCAGAAACATTTGAACTTTGCTCCTACTACCAATTATATTTGCACTAACAGTAATCTGAAAGGTCTACATGAAAAGCTAAATAACAGATGATTTGAAAGCGCAAAAGAGTGTGCCAATTTTTCTTCCTTTCACAAACTTCCATCAGATAGGCAAGAATTAAAAACCTTTGCAATATAATAACTGGGTGGTATATATGGGAATCCAAGTACCTGACTTATATTAACAAAAATTCTCACTTCTATCCTATAGAGAAACCGTGTCTAATAGAACTTTCCTTAATGATGGGGCAAATAAGCACTTAAAACTGGCTACTGTGACTAAGTTAATTCAAATTTTTAAGGTTCACAAATACAAATTAATTTACATTTGGGATGTGCTCTTGTGGTTCAGGCAGCTGAGACACTGGGGCACAGACCATGTAAAGCCCAAGGCCCAGGTTCATGACCCAGGACCAGGGTGTAAAAATAAAATATATCAGTAAAGATGCTTCTTCATTCCCTCTCTCCCTCTCTTTAAAAAAATTACACTTAAAAAGTACATTTGACAATGGTGAATAAAACTTGGTGATTTGGTGGAGGGCAGGGTGTGTTGACACATGTCTGAGGAATAGGGAACCTATACATATGAGTTTCTTTTAATGTGCAGAATAAGTTACTACAATAAAAAATGGAAAAAAAAAAAGTACATTTGAGACAGCTGTAGAGTGACATACTAGGGTGAAGTTTCCCAGAGATCAAATCTATTTTAGCACACAAAATTAACATTATAGGTATGAAAACCGAAGAATTACTCTATAATATCTGTAAGACTTAA
Source organism: Solenodon paradoxus (assembly GCA_004363575.1). NCBI lineage: Eukaryota > Metazoa > Chordata > Mammalia > Eulipotyphla > Solenodontidae > Solenodon > Solenodon paradoxus. The sequence continues at coordinate 375,181 of RJWH01000286.1, read as the reverse complement.
TACCCTCTTCTGGAAGATTACCTATTTTCCTATTGAACTGTGAAAACACTGACTTTAAAATAAATTTCATGGGTTACTGAAAAGTAATCCTTGTAGCCCTAGAATTGTACCTAAGGCCAAAACTAAGTTCAAAATTTTTTGTTTTGTTTTTTTTTTAAAGGAAAGGTACAGACAAGAATGAAGGTGAGTAGTAGGCAGGCAGGCAAGAGGAGAGAAGAGGAAGAAGCACTTTATTTTTATTTAGTTGTTCACATTGGCGGTGCCCCTGGTCCTGGGTCTTAAACGTAGGAACTTGGGATATATATGGACTGTGCCCGGGGTGTAATAGACCCTGAGGCCACCAGGACACACCAATAGATGCTGCTTTTCACATGTTCTAAGTTTAGAGAGCTGCCAATAGGCTGAGCCAGGAAAAATCCTGGCAACAAACCAGCATTTAAATGTCTGACAACAAGAATGATGAACAACAGAGGTAGACGCAACCTAAAAAGAGAAAATGACAACTTCACCCAGCTTAATAATATGTTTGCCTTTTTTTCCTCTTTCCTCTCTACCTCAACTCCAGTAAGAAGGGAAAAGTTACTGAAAAGTTAGAAGACGCACAACCTGCAAGTGGAATGACTTTTCAACAAAGTTCTAAAAATGCTTAAGACTAAGTCTTAATTACCAATAAAGTTTTGGCATTATAATCAAGACGTAGTTAATTTATATTATATGAACAATTTATAGTAAGTTATATTAGAGGCACACAAATAGTCTAACTCCTCAGAGATTATGAGGAAAGGTGAAGGACCATGGAAGGCTTTGCAAAGCAAATAGAAGAAACCAGAATGAAGAGAAAAACATAAAGAAGAAAACAACACAAAGCTTATGATAAAGGGAAATGAAAAGTATCAAAGAGAAACAGACACAAATGTTAAAAAAAAAATTTGTAATGTAATATGGAAAACATACCACTTAAAGGAGGAATGTGTACTAACAGAAAAACTCAGAAAGCTAGTAAAATAATCACCTCACATGAATGAATTTTAATGCTTTGTATTGCTCAAAAAAAAGGATGCTACATAGTATGAGATATTTAATTCAGAAAGCAAATGTAAGCAATAGAATAATGAGCAGCTCTTAAAACAAGTTCTTGAAGAAGGGGAAATCTGTATTACTTTAATATGGAATAAATGTCTATTCTTTACAAGCCTATCAAATGAATTATACACAAAAATCATAAATATCAGCAAGTTTAATCAAGGAGAATAACAAAATTATAATCTTGATCTAAGGTCTTTCTCATTTATGATATTAAGAAATCAAAAGACAAAAACTATATTGTCTCAGTACCAGTGAAAATATTAGTAAATACTAGAAATAAATGACAAAATTTAGCTTGATAAAAGAACCCATACAATGCCTTGCTTCATGGTAAAGCATTATAAATATTTCCAACAAAGTCACTTAAACCAGTATGCCTACTGCTTTACTATTTTTTTAAAGCAGGCACAACATAAATAATAGTATTTTTAGAAATAAATATAGGTTTTCAGAATGTGAAATAATTGTCATAATTTGCAAAATATGTGGTAGACAACTTAACACTCAAAATAATAAACTGATAATCTATTAGAACTAAAAGGTAAGTGCAGGAAGGCAATCACATAAAAGATCAACTTATATAAACGCATAAAAACAAACTCACTTTCCTACAACTGGCAATAAATTATTACAAAATACAACAGAAAAAGTAATTGCATTAGTAGCTGCCAGAAAATGAATGTTAAATGCCAGGAATAAGCATAACAAAATATGAGCAAGTTCTATGTAGGCTAAATAATTTTGTTGAGGGATATAAAGCAAATCCAAACAAGTGGAGGGAAACTGCAGTATTGTAAATATGTCAATATTCTACAAGTTACTTTATAAAAGTCAATATAAATGCAATCAACATACTAAGAGAACGTCTTAGGGAGTTTGATTAAATGATTCATCTGTAAAAGAAAATAATCTGGTTTTATCGAGATTGGTAATTCTCACCTACAAATATCAATAATAAAAGTGGACAAATATATCAAAATCAATTATTCTGGGGTGGTGGAAATTAGCCAAAGGCAGCCTTCAAATTGAGAAATGTTTATTCTAGAAAAACTGCTAGTTACAGGTAAGAACAGTGAGAAATGTGTCCTTCTACCTGACAGTGGTCCCAACCAGTCACTACCAGGTAGGATGACTGGCATTTTTACCAAGATGAAACCAGCAAAACAAAGCCAGCAACTTTGATGTCTTAAGCAGATCAATAAGATGTAAGTCATGAAAAGCCTAGGGACCAGATTCAAGATCTGGAGTAAGGGGTCAAAAAAGGGACTCATTTCAGGGTGGGTCAACAAAATCTCATAGTTTTAGAGAACAAAAGTGCTATAGTTGGCTGGGAATGAAGAGGGAAAATTTGCAGTTGAAATTAGAGGGTAAGGTCCTGGTAGAGTGAGTGTCAGAAGATTTAACAAAATGATCATGCAAAGAAGGGAGTCAGAGAAAGTCTACAAGAAGCTCACCAAACACGCCTGAGGAAACTTGGCATAAAAAGAAGTCAAGGGAGGATTGCGAAGCAACTCTAACTGTACATATTCTCAAACATATAGATAAACCAATCAGCAAAGGGTGTTGGAAACCTTTAGGCTCAAGGTACTAACTTCCTTTGCCTGATTTTTAGCGAACCATTAAGCCATGTAGACACACGGAATCCCCAAGTCAATCCTAAACAGAATTTAAAAACCTAGCATAGGTGGTAGTGTGGCGGTTAAGTCTGTGGTCTCCAGCCAGGGTAGGCCACATAAATCCCAAGGACCCGGGGTAAAAATAAAATGAACAACTAAATAAAACAAAGTGATTCTTCTTCCTCTCATATTCTGCCTACTTGCTTATCTTCATTTCTGCCTGCACCTTTCCCTTAAAAACAAAAAATCTAGCAGAGACATTATTTGTTGTATATCATGAGGGAAATCAGACTGATTCCACAACTCTAGTTTAAGCAAGTTACTAAACAATAAACAACACTCAATAAATAATAACAGAGCCCAGAATTGTACTGCAATCTGTTAACTAAAATACCTAGTTTTCAACCAAAAATATTTAAATAATTCATAAAAACTCAAATTTGATGAAAACATGAATATATAACTACAAGTTCAACAAGCACAAAGTAAAACACAGAGATGCATCTAGCTCCAAGTTAGTCAAACTGCTAAGCTAATATGAAAGTCAGACAAAATCTTGAAAACAGCAAGAGAAAAAAAAAAAGGACTCCATGTGTATAGGGAACAATACACTCTCAAGCCTGATTCCTCATTAGAAACAATTAAGAATAGAAAGCAATAAAGTGCTATGTTCAAATCACTGACAAAAAAATACACTATAAAACATGAATTCTGTATCTAGCAAAACCATTCTTATGAATGAAGACAAAATAAGCACATTCCAACACAACTGATGGCCTAGAGGTAGTCTGTGGTCTCCAGTTGTTGGAACCAACATATATCCCAAGGACCTGGGTTGGCATCCCGGGTGTGGGAGGAGGGGAACAGGGGAGGGGGACAACCAGGATGAATGACTAAATAAAATACTTCTTCCTCCTCTGTCTTCATGCCTGCCTGCCTAGTTGCCTTCATTCCTGCCTGCACCTTTCCTTCAAAACATAAAAAGAATAAGCACATTCCAAGATAAATGAAAACACAATCTGTGTTGCCAGCCGACTTGCCTTACAAGATATATTAAAGAGAGTTCTTCAGGTTGAAAGGAAATAGGACTAGATACTAACTTATTTCTCTAAGTGGGAATGAAAAGTATTATCTAGAGAAACAGTAAATATGTAGATAAGTATAAAAAATAATACCAGTGAATAAATAAAATGTGGCATATACATATTAACAGAATACTATTCATCTTTAAAAAGAAAACTGACACATGCTAAAATGTGGATGAACCTTGAAGACATTACACTAAGTAAAATAAGGCAGGTATGAAAGGTCAAATACAGTACAATTCTAATTACATGAAGCATCCAGAGTCAAATTCATAGAATCATAAAGTAAAATGGTGGCAGCTGAGGGAAATGGGGAGCTATTGCTTAAGGAATACAGAGTTTCAGTTCGGGAAGATGAAAAAGTGCTGGAGATAGATGGTGGTGATGGCAGGACAACATAAATGTACTTAATGTTACTGAAATCTCTACTTAAAAATGTTTAAAATAATAAAGTTTTATGTTATCTACGATTTTCCACAATTAAAAGATAAATTAAAAAGACAACATGCTTCTTATTATAAAACCTAGGATTTTAAAAAAATCAATAATTTTAAAAGTAAAGCAATAGCATGTATTACTGAGTTTATAAAAAATATACATGAATGGCTATATATGTGTGTGTATGTATACACATACATACATACATATGTAAATAACAATAATAACTCCAAAGTAGGGACAGAAATGAAGTTGTGCTACAACCCAGGTGCTATGTTTTACTGGAATTGAGGTAATGTTAACCAGAAGTAGACTGTGATAGGTTGTTAACGGTGCTTATAACAAACTTTAAAAATTTTACATCAACCTAAATAAAACACATTAATATCTCTAGAAAATCAACAAAAGAGTTGAAGTTCAGCTCTGATGTGTAAAGAACTTAGAAGCTGTCATCCCTATCCTTACAAGAATAATAGAAAAAAAGAGTGACAAAGTGAAGAGCAAGCTTTCTTGAACCCATTAGAGGAGTTGCAAAGCAAACTGTTACTTTGAAAAGTGAGTTCAGAAAGACAGGAAGGTTGCTTGCCTGCAGCAGAAGCCAGCAGAGCCACAACTAAGCAGAAACACTGAAATGGCAATTTCACAACATGCTAGAGAATTTTGACAACAAATGTGGATGAACTTGTTTGCTCTACCACCTGAGCGCACAGCATAAGCCATTTGCAAGCCAAGGAGAGAGTCCTCGTCTTTCATGAATGGGCCAACACCTTAAACTATGAAAAAATTAACTTCTGTTATTTAAGCCATGACATCTGTGTTTTTTTGTTATGGAAGCCCTAGATGCCAAATGAATACACTTCTCTTTTCTCTTTGGAAGATTCTCTAATAGTTGAAAGATGGTCCAAAGATAGCAGTGAGAGTTAAAAGCAAAGCCAAAGGCTAATTCACAAACTGAAATATCAATCTCATGAATAACTGAAGGAACTTGTTCAGTTTTCAAGAATATATGCTTGTAAGGTATTCTGCCTTTCAGTATACACCTGTTTAAATTGTTATCTGAACTTACTGTATAAAACATACAGACTTGTAAGTGACTTGGAAACTGTATGTCAATGAGGATAAGAGTAAACTCTTACTACATTTGTTAAATCTATCTCTCCTTGAGTGAAAGTTATTACATGGCAGAGTTTTTGTTTGTTTGTTTGTTTTTATACTATATGATTTCATAACCTTGTCATGATTTGCTTAGTATCTTTTAAAAATTCATCTTCAGCTTATTGATGAAGAAATCTTCCTTAAGCTAGTATATCCATGTTTACAACACAGACAGACACAGTACTGACATATTTAATGTTACATATACTAAAAACTTTTCTTTAACTATTTTTCAAATCCAAGAAATAAAACTGACAGAAGAAAAATTATCTATTTTTAAACCAGTATTGGACTAATAGAAATGAGTTAAGATACTTTTCTACCTTATGCTTCAGGTGATCCTTCCTGCTTAATATAAATCATATTCATCTCTGATAATAGATTTTTGTAGTTTCCTTTCTGGAGATGCCCAATTTCACTCTACTACTTCCATCTCAAAAGATCTTGCTATTGAAAAGATAGGTACCTGTGTGTCATGATGGAGTAGCATTTGCTTCCGCTGTCTCCCACTAGATACAGTCCACATACATCCCAAGGACCCAAGTTAGACTCCTGACGCCACTGGGAAAAACCAGGATGAGCATCTAAATAAAATGAACATAAATAAATGATCCTTCCTCCTCTCTCTTCCTGCCTGCCTGCCTTTGCTCATCTTCATTCCTACCCCTTTCTTTAAAAAAAAAAAAAAGGAACCCACCTAACTACTTAAGTTCTTTCAAATTCTTTCTGAAACTAAAGTTATCTCTTCTTCCACACACTGTTCCTTGAAAGCTAACAACCTAATTTGTAGTATGAATGTATGAAGTATACCATCCACCTTTTCCCTCACAATCCAGTTTTTAGACACTAACAACTCAGCTGGTATTTAAGTGTAAAGGGTGAGCTACTTGCTTTCATATGAAACATTGAAAAAAAAGTGATATTGCCCTAAAATTATCTCCTTCAGTGACTAACCAAAAAGTTCATTAGGGCCTCAATTTAGAGGCCTGGAACAAGGGGAGAGAGAAGACTGTCCTGAAGAAGACTGTGCTTAAGCTGTAAGGGCTCTGGAGTCTACTCTAAAGCCCTCGGCAATAAGAGGACATAGGAAATAAAAAAAAAGTTTTAATCGCATCTCTAGAAAAGATGAAAAAGCTTGAAGTACACATGAAAGTTAATATGTATGGGCATCTATATGATTGCTCAATGTTTATTTTTACATAGATGCTGTCATCTGGGATATACTTACACGAAAAGGAAATAAGTCAGCAGATCTGACAAGATGTATGTATAAGAACTGTTAAAGAGGCATATCTTTATGACTCAGGCAACTGAGTTGATTAAAGTACAAAAAGTAATCATAGGAAGATACTGGTCCTTTATCTTTCTTTCTTTTTTTTTCCACCCATAGCCTCAGGTCTCAAACCCAAGTCCCCTTTTTCTTTTTAAATAAATAATTTATGAAAAATATATGTGTACTATTGGGAAAACATATAAAGCACCTAAAATAAAAAATTATAGTGATCTTATCATTCATTTATTTTTATAATGATAAAAATAAGATTTTATATGAAGCCCTTTTCAAATTGTCATATAACACATCGATATGCTACAATATGCATTTAAATTAAAAAGCCAATCCTCGTACCAAATAAAATTGCAAGAGACCAAGAATAGTCAAAATAATCTTGAAAAAGAACAAAGTTGGAAGGCTCATACTTCCTGATTTCAAAATGTCTACTGCAAAGCAATAGTAATTAAGAAGGTATAGCCTTGGCATAAGGATAGACATGTAGACCAATGAATAAATTGAGAGAGCAAAAACATGAAAAGATGCTTAACATCACTAGTATTAGGGAAAAACAACACTGGAATATCACTTCACAGATATTAGGATGCCTATAATCAATAAAATGGAAAATAATATGTGTCGGCATGGATGTAGAGAAGCTGATCATCATAATGGATGGAATGCGAAATGGCACAGAAGCTGCAGAAAACTATATGATGTTTCCTCAAAAAGGTAAGCAGAATTTTAAATGATCCAGAAATTCTACTCCTATGTATACTCAAATGCCTGTTAGCAAATGTTAATAATAGTACTATTCACAATATTTAAAAAAATGTGAAAAGAACCTAAATTTCCACCAACTGATGAACAGATAAACTGATATACCCATACAATGGAATAGTGTCTAGCCATAAAAAGACATGAAGGTCTCACATATTAAAACATGAATAAATCCTAAAAACATTATGGTGAGTGAAAGAAGACAGACACCAAAGACAATATAAGTAAAATGTCCAGAAGAGGCAAATACTTAGAAAAAGAAAGCAGATCAGTGATTTCCAGGGACCACAGGGGAATGACTACTAATGGATATGGGGTAACTTTTTTTTTTTCCCCAAAGTAAAGGTGCAGGCAGAAATGAAGGTGAGCAGGTGAGCAGGCAGGCAGGTAGGCAGGAGAGAGAAGAGAAAGAAGCATCCTCTATTTATTTTTATTTAGCTTTTCATACTGGTTGTTTCCCCACCAAACCTGGGACTTGAACCAGGGGAGACATGTGGCCTGCTCCTCTGTAGGTGACTGACCCAACCGTTGCTCCACCAGGGCATGCCAGGGTTCCTTTCTAAAGTGATTAAAATGTTCTAGAATTAAGTACCCATCATGGTAGCATAGCTTGGGAATACATCAAAAACAAATCATAAAATTGTACTTTCATAAAAGTGAACTTTATAGTATATGAATTAGATATCAATAAAGCTGCTATTTTTTTAAAAAGGGGAATAAACAAAAGTCAAATGATAGGAAAAGAGTAGAATAGATCAAGCAAAAATAGAGGTTCTGTTTATCAATATATCAAAAAATTTTAAAGGGGATAGGATTCAAAGGTACATTTCAAATTAAAATGGCATTAACGAGCAAATCAAAACTATAATGAAACAATGTTCATACCACTTGGGATAGCTACTATCAAAAAAAGAAAATAACAAAGATGTGGAAAACTGAAATATTTGTGCATTAGTGGGAACATAAAAATGTGTAGCTGCTAAGGAGAACAGTATAGCAATTCCTTGAAAAATTAAAAACAGAATTACCACTACACTACATAGATCCAAATTCCTTTCTGGGTATATACATAACCAAAATAATCAAACTCAAGGTAAGGAAGAGTTATCCGTATACCCATGTTCATAGCATTATTCACAAATAGCCAAAAGGTGGAAGTAATCCATATGGCCATGAACAGATTAATGTATAAACAAAATGAGTTGTACCTATATAATTCATCTTTAAAAAGAAATAAAATTTAAACACATGCAACAATATGGATAGATCTTGAGGATGTTGTGCCAAGTAAAATAAGCCAGTCACAAAAGGACAAAACACTGAATGATACAGAAGGTACCTAGGGCAGTCAAATTCCAGAAACAGAAAGCAGAATGTTGGTTGCCAGCAGCTTAAACGAGGAGTTATTGTTTAATAGATAGTTTCAGTAGTGGAAGACGGAAAAAATTCTGGGAATGATGGTGGTAATGGTTGCACAACACCGTTACTCTGCTTAATGCAACTTACACTTGAACAGGTAAAATGATATGTGTTCTATATTTCTCCATAATTGTAAAAACTGGCATGAGGAGTAAAAAAAACAAAAGGAAAAGCTCTTTATGAAGTTTCGTAAGTGCAATAAAAAGTAGAGCTATACAATATTATATATCAAATGTATTTCTTTCTTTTTGTTTCCTTTTTCATTAAAATTTCACCCTTGTCTCTTTAGCAGCTTCTTCAGTCTCCTTGCAGGATTCCGCCTTTGCAATTCAAATTCATGCTGGTGACCATTCTTAGCAGCCCTTCTCTTGTCTCCATCCACTTTATCTATGTTGACCACATTTATTAGCATAGTTTTGTGGAGGAAAAGTCTCTGATTCCATGGAAAATTATGCATTAATTATAGCATAAGATTCCATGTAATCTGATTCTGATTCTGATTCTAAGGGAGCTATTTTACGACTCTGCAATTTGTAGACAATTGACAATAATGCATAATAAAGTTTATCTATAGATAAAATATATAAATTCTGTCTATGAGAAGGAAAAACTCCCACTCCTAAAAGCACAGTTTTGCCTCCATTTGCATTTTCACTTCAATATTCCTGGTGTATTAATGTTTCTGATTTCTGGATTTTCCTTTGTATGAGTTTTAATACTTCACCAGTTTCCTCATAAATAAAATAACATTATGTTTATTTATATATCTGTATATATGTATCTGTATCAAGATTTTGCTTTTTCTTGAAAATTATCCTTGGCGCACCCTGATGGAATAGTGGTTGGGCCAATTTCCTCCCAAGGAGCAAGCCACATACATCTGGGTTTGAGTCCTGTGCCCAAGACTCAACCAACCAGTGTAAACAACTAGATAAAAATAAAATAAAGATGCTTCTTCCTCCTCTCTCCTTCCTGCCTGTCTGCCAGCTCACCTTCATTCCTGCCTACATCTTTCCTTAAAAAAAAAAAAAGAAAAAGAAAATTATCCTTAACATAAAAAGATATTTGCACATCATGTATCTGACAAGGGGTAAACATCCAAAATATTCAAAGAGCTCATAAGACTCAACAACAGAAAAAGAAACAATCCAATTTTTAAATGGACAGAGGATCTTAACAGACATTTCTCAAAGAATACATACAGGTAACCAACAGGAAAAAATCTTCCTCACTTCTTGTTATTAGGGAAATGCAAATCAAAACAAGAATAAGAACAAACTCAGGAGAATAGCTCTCATCGAAAAGACTGGAAACAAGTGTTGGCGAGGATGTGGAAAAAAGGGAACTCACATATTGTTGGTGTGAGTGCAAATTGGTACAACCATTACAGAAAGCAGTATGAGATTCCTCAAAAATTGAGAATGGAAATTACATATGATTCAGTTATTCCACAGTCAGGTATTTATCTTAAAAACACAACATTTATTCACAAAGATATTTGCATCCCATATTCATTGCAGTGTTATTTACAATAGTCAAGAACTAGAAATATCCTAAATGCCCATAAGCAGATGAAAGAATAAATAAGATATGATAAACATATACACAAAAAAGCTATCAAAAAAGATAAAAGTCCTGCCATTTGCAGCAATATGGATGTACCTAAAGAGAATTATGCTTAGTAAGATAAGTTAGTAGGAAAAAAATAGACATACTATGGTTTCACACATATGTGGTATATAGAGAATCAAACAAATGAACTAAATCAAACAAAAGCAGCTGTTTAGTCAGTAAAATCAAATTAGTGGTTGCAGGAAGGAAAGGAGGTAGAGGGGCAGGCAAATTAGGGAGAGAGGATTAATTGCCTCATGAAGGAATAACTGGAATAGTGTGGTGAACTATATATAGATGTTGATTTACAATGACACACACATTAAATCTACATGTTATGAATCAGTTTCAATAAAATTAACTTCCAAAATTTTAAAAAGTAGTTTTAAATGATACCTAGAACCAAAAAGTCCAAATAAATGTCTCCATCGCTGACCATACCACCTTACTGATTTGTACATATACACCATGTATTATATATCATTATATGAGTAACTAGACTCTTTCCTAAAACAAATTAAAAATATAAATATTTCAATTTTTTATAGTGCATAAAGTATATAATGTTGATTTTGCTCCATCTATACCTAACTTGTTGCAAATGGAAATGATTTTGTGTTAGATGGCCTCACTATGAGGGTCTATAAGACTTAAATTTTACATTTTTATAAAATACCTTAAGGAAGAAACAACAATAATGAACTGTTTCTCTGAAATGTCAGAAAAAAGCTGAAAATCGCTATCATTAAATATTAAATTTTGGTTATATCAACATCTAGACAGTATGAAAGAAAACTGAATTCACTTTTGTTCCTGCTGATGTGAGTACCTAGTGGGCAAACACTGAAGATGTTTGGACAGTGAGGTATGGCATCCACAGCTAGAAAACATGACTCTGTCTCTGTTTTTGCTGAGTTACCTGTGCCACAGATCTCTACAGAAGCCCAAGGACTATTTCTTATCCAGGAACAAAGAATAGGTGAAAATTTTGCCCTGTGCATAAAAAATAGACATGTCACTAAAGTTTGCCTAGAAATGTGAGGCAATCAAACTCTGTGATTTGATTTTGAAAGTGACATCTTCAAACTTGCTGAGTTTAGAAGTGATTGTAGCACAGAGGTTTGTCAAATCGTCAGAAGTTTTGTTGCAGACCGACCCTATACAACTTGCAGTACTTCAGTTATTCCTTTGATTAAGATGGCCTCATGGCACAAATCTGGACTTTGCTGGCTAAATAACAAGGCTAAGCTCTATAACTTAAAAATCAGACTCAAGGCTGTAAGAAATAATGATTAGCAAATGGTCCATTTTCAGGATAGAAAAGTCTATTACTATTAAAAAATAGTAATAATATAATAGAATTAAATAAAGTACTGCTAGCTGAACTTGCATAACTGCTTACTGATATGACAACAATGAAGGTTAGGCACCTAGAAAAGGAGGGGTTAACTAACAGTTAAGATAGGGACCCCTAGACAAAATAAGTAAGTTAACAAGAGGAGAGGGGAATACACAGATCCTGTGCATGTGAAAAAGGAGAGGTAGCCTAAAGGGGCTTCCAGCCAAAGAGAAAACAAAGGGAGGTGGAACCAACTGAAGTCCATGTTCAGAAATGACCAATCCAAAGTGTGCACATTTCAAACTAATCCAGTCAAACGGAAGGTTACCTTAAAGGGAAATGTGAAACCTAGGTGATGTCCTAGAACGATGTACATCCCATAGTACTCAGCCTATAAGGAACTGGGGGAGGAATCTGTTCTTTAAGGAATAAAACGCTCAACCTGCACACCAGGCACCTGTCCTTACAAGGATGAAATTAAAGTCTAGCTTTTGCTGTGCTTCCAGTTTCTGAGTCCATTCTTAAAATGTGAACAGGTGTGGGTGTTTCTTCCAAGGCTGCCTGCATCAATTCTTTTGAAATTTCATTTACTCAGGAACATACAAACAATATATATGTATAGACATGAGCTTTTTCAAAGGTCCTGGAACATGGAAGATGCTGAGAATCACAGACTCCAATCTGATCCTGTTCATACTCTATGCTGGTCTCTTTATTTTATGTGGCAACAGAGTAAAGGAATTTTCAACCAAGTGGAGAGGAAAATGTGGACTCAGATTTCTGTCTCTCCCTCTGTCCTCAGACATGTCACCCCAAATGCCAGACAAATTGCAAACATGGGTCCCTTTGTTCATAAAACTGTGCCACATAGACATGACTACTGGGAAACTGTGGAGAATCTATTTATATATCATGATTCCAAGTTCTTTACAGTGTTAAAGTTCTCATTCCCAAACTTTAGAGACTATGAATTAGAGAAAGCAATCCTAAATTTCTCTGTGGAATGGAAGTCCAATACTATTAAGAAAACTTAGGAATCAAAAGTCGACAGCCTAACCTGTGGTGCTTCAGAATCTCTGCACATGCTCTGGACCCTGACTGCTCAGCAAAAAGGAGCTTGTGCCAATCATTGGAGAAAAATACTCCTCTACATAAATGGTACAAATAGTGTCACTAAAGCATCCATATTATTAGTTTGAAAGTGGGAGACCAGTTTAATGGGGTGTGGGATATGTGTTTCCATTTGTTGTTCTTTTTTATCTTCACCCTAATCTTTATTCTTTTCTCTTTTAGCAGAATTCTTGTCACTGAAATACTAACCTGATTCTTCTTTCTACACAGCCACCAGGCTAGATATTAATGTGTGAAACTTCCAGAAAGTCACAGAGGGGGAAACTGATGGAGCTAAAAACAGAACATCCCCAAGTTTCTCGGAATTAGTCTCCTGTACACTCTGACAAGGACAAGGACAGTGGAAGGCAGCCCCAGAGGCAAAGGGGTAACTCGTATTCTTCCAAACTTGTTGCCCTTCCCTTAATCAAGGGAGACTTCTGCTACTCCCTAGGCATCAGCCCTTCTCCTAATCCAGAAATGGTCTTTTGTCTCTTTTCTCTAAAAGAATATAGAAAGGGGCAGTTATTTATCTTTACCTTCAAGTCATTCCTCCTTGCTATGTGGAGACCCCATCCACTCTTTCCTTGAGACTCGAGGTCCCCTTTCCACGCCTCAGTACAGGATATAAATGTGGGTCTATTTTAGCTACTTCAGAATTTACTGCCATGTAAAGCCCCCATACCCAAGTTATTAAATTAGGGTTTTTCTCTTATTAATCAATACCTAATGTTAATTTGTTCATTTATCTAGCCTGTGAAGAACCTCAGAGAAACAGGGGAATTTTTCCTTTGACCCCCAGACTTACATAGATTCTACTGACTTTAACATAGCCCCTGCCTTTATATTCTATAAGTTAATGCCTAGAAACCACCTTTCAAATAACAAAGTCAGATATTTACCTATCTGCAGATTAATAACTTCAAGGTACAGTGGTTGAAACAAATTATTTTTACAAAATTTACAATTAACCTTTTAGAGACTTTGCTATCAATCTGCAACTTACCTTCATCATGACATTTAATGTGTATTTTTGATCTTCCCGTTTTGCTGTAGCTTTTGCTTCTGTGGCTGCTTTTGCTCTTTCTTGTGTTTGTAAAATGGATTGTTCCCTTATTCTTTGCATCATCTCTTTATCAACTGAAACATAAAGGATATCATAAATTAGGATTAGAACGAATGTGTTTTACTTAGGAGAAAACAGCTTAACATACTGATCCAAGAAAATTCATTTTGATCACACTTCACATGGAGATATAAAAACATTTCTCAGTATTAAAATGGCCAAAAAGCTACTCCTAAGAGGTAAGCAAGTAATTGTAAGAGAAATGAATTACTCTAGAACAAGAGAAAGAGAATACAAATAAGAAGACAACAATGAGGAGGGAGAATAAAGGACCACAGAGGGAAGGGAGAAAGAGAGGGTGGTAGAATGTGGGAAATGGTGGGGACAAGACTGGGGAGACAGGTAATAAGAACATATTTCCTGTTTTGAAACCAGGGCTATTTGTTTATAAAGCTGATCACAATAAATCATCACTATGGGGTTTCCCAGAGGAGGAGTTGAGGATCATCTGATATAATCACCTTCACAAACATAAATGTTAATTTAAAAATATGAGGAGTATAGAGCCGGCCTTAGGAAAAATGATAAATAATGTGACACGTTATATACAGAACTTTCCCGTTCACAATTATTTCTATATTCAGTGACCCAGTGTTTTACAAACTACAGGCTGTGATCCACTAGGAAAAAAATTGTCTAAAGGAGAACTCTTGAGGGGAGAGGATAAAGTGGGGAAAAAGAGAGTAGAGTGAGGGGTGAAGAGATGAATCAGGCCCTAGCCAGGGGTTTCTAACCTTTTTTTTGTATAGCAGACACCTAGGCAGAATAGGGAAGCTTTCCAGATCCCTTCATGTTTTAAAATGCATGAAATAAAATATACAGGATCACAAAAAAATAAACCAGAGTAAAAAATTTACAAATAAAAATACATTAATGAGATATTAATATGATTTAATATAGTAAATAATATATAGCAACTAATCTAATAAATACTATAATTTCAAAGTAGTGATGAGTACAAAAGATAGTGGTACCTGTAATATGAACATGCCTGCAATTTTTTTGATACTATTTTCTGTTGCCTGGATTCATAATTTCAGGGTATGCTAAATTTCAGTTAGGTGTTAAGTCAAAAGTATAGAATTTTTACCCATCCAAGACCTTGGCTGGGAATTAGGACTCGGGAAATCTTTCCCCAACCCTTCTCCTGTTTAGTAACAGGGTGGCAGATGGTTGAACCACCTTCAAGGACAGAAATAACAGAATATCAGCTTTCTAAATGAAATGCTTCATATTTAATAGAAATAAAAAGCTTGTCAAGAAAGGACTTTAAGAAAAAACAGAGCAATTACATTTTGGATAAAGCAGCAGACAGACATGGGGTATAGACCAGAGTGAAAAGTAATAATGTGAGAAGTAATTTCACTGAATTGCATATGAAATTGAGTTTGACTTCTAAAGAAATCTCAAACCTGATTTCTGAGGTAGAATCAATGTTCATTAAAAGTTAGTTTTTCATTGTTGTTTTACAGGAAAAGATACAGGTAGGAGGGAAGGTGAGCAGAACAGCCAGACAGGAAGGAAGGAAGAGGAAGAAGAAACATTTATTTAATTTGTTTAGTTGTTCAGCCTGCTTGTTTCCCCCTAGCCCTCGGTCTCAAACCTGGGTCCTTGAGATGTATGTAGATTGTGCCTGGTGGCCTTATCCACTAGGCCACTAGGGTATATCCATTACAGATTTGTTTTAGAAATAGTGGTTATTCTAAATCAGAAGTTGGGTCAAACTGGGTCAAACCTTAGCCTATTGCCTGTTTTCCTGCAGCCCACAGATTAAGAATAATTTTTCTTTTTTCAATAGCTCAAAGAATCAAAATAATAATATTGTATTTTGTGGCACAAAAATTAGATAAAATTCAAATTTCAGTGTCTGCAAATACATACTATCTATGGCTGCTTTTGTACGACACTGGCAGGGGTGAGTAGCCGTGACAGAGACCATATATCCTACAAATTCAAAAATAATATCTGGTCCTTCCTAGAAAAAGTTTGGGTAATTCTTGATTTAAATGGTCAAAGTCTGGAATAGTTCAATAAATAACCATGAAAGAGAAGAATTGAGTGGCTTTATAATGAAAGCAGATGTGTAAAATAGAGAAGGAGAACTATGATTAGAAAACTCCCTTCCCACTAGCTAATATGGTCGACCAGGTTAAGTAGGGAATTTGACATAGAAGTGTCTCATGTCAGAAGCAGAGGAAGTAACCAGTTTTCTAATAAAATCCTTCTTTATATCCTAAAAAGGGATATGACTTCAGGAAATCTGTTGACCATCACAAAAGAACGTTAAAGTGAATGGTTCTCAAACTTAGCCAGTCATTAGAATCACAGGAGGAGTTCCTTTCCCCTCACCCGCTTCCATCTGCCTATTTTAAAATAAGCAATTATAATAGATGATGGTGCTGGTCCTAATCAAACTCTAAAATAAATATTATCAGCAAGAGTTGAAATAAATGTGTTTACATATAACCCTAGGTAAAAAGTCAGAACATCCTGTGTGTTTTTTATGACATATTCCCCAGTCCCCTTTCAGACTTAATCTCAGACAATCTTGCACTGAATGTGTCACAAAAGGTAGGTAAGGGTTGGAGAACAAAAATCTAATAAAAAAAAACAAAAACACAAAAACTCAGTAGAGAATTCACAAAAGAACTAAAGTAAGCTGGCTATAGTAAATTAACAAATATTTTCTGAACTGAATACTGTATATTAGAAAAAAATCCTACCTACTCCTGGAAATTAAAAAAATACATTTTACTGTAAGAAACCAAGGAAGCAGTAATATAAAGAACGCTTACAACCTATCCATTCTCCATAGTCCCTGCCCAAGACTTAATACTAGATAGAGATCTAGAAGAAATTTCAGGTAGTAGATACAAAACACTAGAAAACATGACAACTAGAAAAGGAAGGAAGATACTGAAGCTAAATCAAGCAATGGCAGTTACTGAACTATTAAGCTGATCATGGCAGAAAAATACTGATTAAGAATACAGAGAACAGGGGACTCTGAATTTTGACTGCCACTTGCAATCCTTGGAAACGAGAGCTTTTTAAA
Organism: Solenodon paradoxus; assembly: GCA_004363575.1. NCBI lineage: Eukaryota > Metazoa > Chordata > Mammalia > Eulipotyphla > Solenodontidae > Solenodon > Solenodon paradoxus. The sequence goes on along the minus strand of RJWH01000286.1, from coordinate 358,091 downwards.
AATTATCAGTACCTGGTTTGCATTCCCAGATACTGATTCATTGGTCTATCTGTACTATTTTTTTAAAATTAAATGATTCAAATAGGCAGTCAGGATTGAGAACCATAGGATTAAACTGCAAAGGTCTCAGTTCCAAAAGCCTCACTTGTTAAAAAAAAAAAAAAGTAGTTAAGTAATAGATTGTTTTGAGGATTAACAGATGTGATAATGCTTAAATACAAAACAAGGTTCTTAGTAAATGCTATGTCAGGAAGTCATATCCCCCAAAGATATAAACCCGCATTTCTGTTTAAGAGCTATTATTAATGTGCTCTAATTTTTGAATAATTAAATCTTTAGGTTATTTAAAGTAGCAGCTGAAGCATTATCCCATTTAAAACAAGTTCATGTACCTTTTTCTAGAAGACAAATTTTAAAGGGGTATAAAATACAAGCACAATGAGAGGAACATCTTTTAATAAAGAACTTACCATTTGATATAGAAAGGGTCTCCCACATGACTGCTTCTTTTTTATATAAGGTGAAAACAATGGTGTCATTCCCAATCTTAGCTTTGCTGCTCTCATCATGTATGGGAGCATAGAGAAACACCTCAAATAAAAATGGAGCACAGTTCACCTATTCAGAAGCGGGAAAATGGAAGTTGTTTAGTTACACAAACTAAAAACATAGACTAATAAATGATAAAGGCCAAAATCATGTTCTTAGACGCCTACTATAAAATTCATTCCTGGTGTGCACTGGTGGCCTAGTGGATAAATCCACCAGACATAATTCACATACATCTCAAGGTCCTAGGTTGGAGACCCAGGATGAACAATTATTTAATTGTTACGAATGTTTTTTGGCGCGCCCTGGTGGAGCAGCGGTTAAGTAAATTGCCTCTGAAGGAGCCACATACTCCTAGATTCGGATTCGGGGTTCCGGTACGGGTCCGGGTAACAAGCAGTCTGAACAACTACAATAAAATAAAATAAATGCTTCTGCCTCATCTCTCTCCCTATCTGCCTACTCGCTTTCATTCCTGCTTGCACCTTTCCTTTAAGAAAAGAAAAGAAAAGGCATTCCTGGTCCCGAAAGATTAGCAAGGCATGAAGAAACCTAGGATAAAAATAATCTCAGCTCTGATAACATCTGTCTACAGATGAGTAGGGGGTTAGCTTTGTTTTTGTTTTTTGTTTTTTTCAAATGGGACTAAGAATCCAGGCGGCTAATCTGCAAGGACGCGCCTGCTGCCAGTCGACACCAGCGCGTCCACGGAAGCTGTGGCTCACTCCCCGAACCCCGCGGGCGCGACTCGCGTCCCGACCTTCAGATAATTTTCCGTGCAGAACACGTCCGCGTCTCTCACGCAGACGCCTCGGAGGGGCACTGAGATGAAGACTGCAGTATGCGTCTGCTGCCAGCTGTACTCAACCTGCAGCGGCATCTCGGGAGGCGGCCGGCTCAGCGGGTGCAGGCGTGCAGGAGTGCGGAGCACGAATTCAGCCCGCTTGGTTGCTAGGGAAGCCGGGGTTACCGCGAGCCAGTCCTTCCGGGTCAGGCCCTGCTAGGCGCCTCTGCGGCCGCGTGCGGTGGCTGCGTGGCCCTTCGACGGCTTGTGAGGCGTGTCCTGGAGGTCTTCCTCGTTCCTTCCCTGCTGTCTAAGCGGCTCTCTAGAATTAGGCCCGCATGTACTTAGTCGAGAAAAGAGCGTCACTCAGCGGGGACGCGGGCTTCTGGAAGGGAAAGCATGACCCTCGGGGAGGGGGCACTCCCCAACAGTCCCGCAGCTATGGGATTGTGTTTGTTCCCACAGAGATTATAAAAGTCAGCAAGTAGTATTTGGTGTTGGTGTTTTGCTAATGTCCTGGTCATACAGACATCCTGGTTGGGGAGCGTGCCTGTGCTGATGTAGTTCTTCAAATTTCCCAACTGCAAGGCCACCAACATGTGTGCAGCGTGCTCCACATTTGGGGAGACGCACCCATGACTCACCTAACAAATGCGTGGTTGCAACTCAACAGAGAGATAGGTTATATTTACGGGGATGCATTTCCCAATTGTTTAAAATAAAGTGGAACTCTTGATGTAGTCTCATTTTACGTATTTTAAGGAATCCGAGACCTATACACTTAATCCCATTGTCACATAGATTAGTGGCAGACCTGTGATCAAAATCCTGATTTGTTTTAAGCAGAGAAAAAAATTAAAATTGTAGTTAAGGCAGTATTGGTTTATAGATATAAATTTCAGCTGTGCAACTTTAGAAATGGACAACTGTTTATGCCACACCCCATCCTCTGTCCTCTGTGAAAGAATGATCTCTTCTCTCTCTCTTTTTTTTTTTTTTAGGAAAGGCGCAAGTAGGAATGAAGGCGAGTAGGCAGGCAGGGAGAGAGATGAGGAAGAAGCATTTTATTTAATTTATTTTTCAGTTGTTGCCCCCCCACCCCAGACTCGGATTTGAACCCCAGGTTATGTAGCTTACTCTTTAGGGGAGGACTGACCTAACGGCTTCTCCACTAGGGTACACCAAAGTCGTGGTCTCTTAATGCTCATCCAAGGTTCTTTCCACCAGCTGCTTTCTGTAGATGTAGTTTATAAAGTATTGGAGTTCGCTGTAAAAAAAATTTTTTTACATGAGAATTCAGCACTGACTGCAGTCTAGGGATGTGGATTTTAAACTTTTTACTTTTGGAGGCCATTACCGTAAGTTTTTTAAACAGTATTTTTTTATTTCTCAATCATATCTACTGATAGGAATTTAAGGCATCATTTTTTTATTTCTCAATCATATCTCTACTGATAGGAATTTAAGGCATCATTAATTTTTTAAGAGAAAGAGGGAGGGAGGAAGTATACAAAGAAGTATTTTAATATATTTATTTGATCATTTTAGTTTTCTCCCGCTGGCGCCAGGTCCCTGTGCTCTGCAGGGTCCACAGCCCAGGCATCTCAGCCACATGAGCCACTACACCCCAGACATCATTTTTACACATCATTTTAAGACCTGTACTTACATAAACAGTGTTTCACAAGCCAAGCCCTGAAATGAATTCAGTCTTGTAGTCTTAATCTGTATTTGTTATTAGATTTTTTAAAAAAAGCTCTATCTTATGTATAAATAGAACTTTGGTTCTTGGCAAAGGTGACTCCTCACCCACAAAAGGAAATTACTACTGTATACATCGATGCTAGGAGAAATGATTACCCTGTGGAAAAAATGAGTTTGAATCTCTATGCACATGGTTTCACACACGAAAATGAATTTCAGATGAACTAAAGACAAAGGTTTGAAAAAAAACATGATCTTGGTGTAAGAAAGGATTTCTTAAATATGACACAAAAAGTACTAACCATAAAGGAAAAATAATGAAAACTTGAACTAAAATTATGAACTTGTGTTCACCAAGTCACAATAAAGAATATTAAGATATTGAAAATAGATATATTTTTGTATGTATATATATAATAATATGTCTACTGATTGCTATATGCACACAACAGAGGTTATCTTACATAGTAAAAATGAATTACAGCTATACAATTAGGTAGAGGCATGAAAAACAAGTCATGTAAGACCCTTACAGAATAAGATGTAATCATCATAGGCCTAACTTTATTTTATTTAATTTTTAGAGAAGGAAGGGAAAGATGAAGGTGGGGAAGGAAAGGAATAAGCATTTTTATTTAGTTGTTTATTTTGGTTTTCCCCTCCTGGTCCCCAAATCTCAAACCCAGGACCTTGGGATTTACATGGTCCACCCCAGCTATCTCAGCTGGACAGAGGGTACCACATAGGCCTAACTTTTAAATAAAACTAAGTCTATTTGTTAAGGATTCCTGCATATGTAGGAAACTATAGAGGAAAGTAAGGCACAAGAAATAATTTTAACTCCTAGATGATCATGCAAATGGGACCCTTTGTGGAAGCCAACAGAGTGCATGTCCACATAAACATGCTGCATGAATTAAGACTGAGGTTCTCAGAGTGTGGTCCATGACCACAATATCAGCATTATCTGGTACTTGCTAGAAATATAAATTCCCAGATTTCATTTCCATCTGCTAAACCTGAAGTAACGTGACGTTTTAACAGCTCTACTAGGAAATTCTGATACCAGAGTTGAGAACTGTGAGGTTAAGGGATAGATTTTATTGGGAGAGGGAGGAAACTTAAGAAATTTGAGAGAAAACACAGGTTCTTTTATTCTCCTATTATCCCGAAGAGAGGCACATTGGGACTAGAGAGCTATCTTTAATTTGCAGTGTTGATTCGCATTACAAGAGAGAATTTCAAATCCTTGTTGGCCTCCCTTCTTATAGGGTAATCATGAAAGCAACTTTGTCAGTAGAGAAACTACTGCGGTACCAGCCAGTTTTGGTTTAAATGTCAGCTGTTTATAAGACTTCTCTGAGGAAGCCAGGATCTAGTAACTTGGTTGGAAGGAAGAAATCACCAGTACAATAGAGAAGCAGTGCTTCTCAGTGTCAGGAGGTCCAGATTCCACTGGCTGATTCCTTAGGAAAGCCCAGAGAGACTACCCAGAGTCATTTTTGTTTGAGTCTGTTCATTACATCAAAGCATGCCATTAGAGAGTATCAAAGAAATTTCCAAGTTACTTTTTTTCCTCTCCGATTTTGGTTGCTATATTTGTACTTATTCATCCTATGATTCATAACATGTATACAAATACACAAGATATTTTATATGCAGCAAATATTATAAATTAGGTGTGCCCAGGTGGTTTAGAGGTTAAATCTGCTGCCTCTGGTAGGAGCAGTCCACATACATCACAAGGATTCAGATTCATGACCTGGGGTGAGTTGTGGGGGTAGGGGATGGGGGTAGAGGTGTGAGGGGAACAACCAGGATGAATAACTAAATAAAATAAATGCTTCATACTCCTCTCTCTTCCTGCCTGCCTGTTCACCTTCATTCCTACTTGTATCTTTCTTTAAAATATATATATATATATACAAGCATTATAAAACAAAAGTAAAATTTTAAAAATTAGCTCTAGGTAGAGGAAGATTCTTATTTTCTCCTTACATATTGTGATTTCTTGTGGAACGAAATGTAGATTAGGAAGCCAATATTAAATTCGATTTCTTGTTTTAACTAAATAACTATAATTTTATTTTTGATGGTCAATTTTGACTGTTGAGAAAGGTTGATTTCTATGATTTTTAACACCAGTGAAGCCTATTTGAGCCTTAACAAGTCCTTTTCACTTGAAACAAAATGATTTAGATCTACTTCGAATTTTTTCTTTTTTATCTCTAGGAAGTGGATTCATTTTTCATTTAAAATTTTTTCTATTAAGCTAACTTTGATCAACAAAATAATATAAGTTTAAATGTACAGATTCACTCTTCATCAAGTAGATAATACACCATGCCAACCACAAAATTTCCACTAGTTCTCCACTGAGGCCTTTTGGATCTGCACCACCCAAAATAATCAAACTATTCAATAAATCTTATTCTTTTTTAATGAAGAATAGATTTCAAAACCAAAGTCTAGCCACTAGGTTTTAGATGCATTAGTTATTTTACTAGTTTTAATTGCCTTTAGGAAATGGCAATATGATTTACAATTAGGCAAGAATAGAGCTCTTGTGGAGAGCATGAAGTTACTTTTACCTTTCTTTTTTATTTTTGATCCAAACAGCTTCAATTTATATTTATAGAGTATATCGATCTTGATTACTTTTCCTATTATATTTATTTTAGTATACTCTCAGTGCTTTAAATTTTTAAAAAAGTGCTTCTAATTCTTGATCGGGCATGTAAGGAACTTGGAAGTCACCACTACATCCTAACAAGTAAAAAGCTGAACCAAATGAAATCAATGATTTTTTTCAGATCTGTAGAAGGACAGGGGAACAGAGAGAAGCACACCCAGTCAGAGCAGAGACCTCCGTGGGAAACCACACTGAGGTAGTGGAAGCTGCACTGTAATTGACAGATTGCTGAAGATCACTGTTAGACAGATCTGAAGGTGAAAAACTCCAGGGGGAACTAATCATCAGGGGCACCCACACTTTTATGAATTTTACTTCCTGAAGGTCTACCAGGTTCTCACAGTGAGCACCAAGAAAAACCCTCCCATACTCCCAACAGAGAGGGAAAAATGAGCCATTTTGAAATATGCCAGAGCATCTGTTCTTAGGAAGATAGGTCCTCAGGAGAAACTACTTACCTAGATCATAATCTGCCCAAATTTTATTAGGGCTTACCTGGCTAGAGGGACATTCATAGCATTAAAAGAAAAGAGAAGAAAGAGCTAAAAGTCAATCATCTAAGTTTTTACCTAAGGGAACTAGAAAAAGAATAGCAAAAAATTCAAAGTAAACACACACACATACACACACACAAAGGAATAATAAAATTTAGAGGAAAATTAATGAAATTAAAAATAAATCAATATAGAAAATCAATAGCAAAGCTTCTTTAAAACAATCAATACAATTGATAAACCTCTTGTTATGACAATTAAGAAAAAAAAGAGAAGCTGCAGATTGTTAATAAAAGGATGATGAATATTATGAGCAACTTTATAATCACACATTTGATAATCTAAATGAAATGGGTCATTTCCTTCAAAGACACAGTCTGAAGGCTCACACAAGAAGAAACAGACAATCTGAATAGACCTATATCTATTAAAGAAATTGAATCAATAATACCTTTTCAAAATAAATAGCATCAGCTCCAGATGTGTTCACTGGTGAATTCTGCCAAACACTTAAGAAAGATGTTATACCAATTTTCTACAATATCTTTCAGAAGATAAGACTGAGGATATACAGTTGTCACTCAGTATCCATGATGGGATCAGGGGAGAGGTTGGTTCCAGGAGCCCCGTGGAAACTGAGACTTGAGAATTCTCAGCTCACTTATAAAAATGATATAGTATTTGCATGTAAACTATCATCCTCTCCTAACATCTGCAGGTTACTTATAATACCTAATATAATATAAATACCATGTAAATAGTTGTTATACTGTAGGTAATAATGACAAGAAAAAAAAGTCTATATATCTTTTCGGTATAGGTGTAAACATTGTTAAGTCTAACTATATAAATATGTATTTTTGATCTGCATTGGTTGAATTCTCAGATGAGTAATCTGTGAACAAGGAGGACCGACTGTACTGCCTAACTCATTCTGCGAAGACAGACATACTAGTTCCCTAGAATTCTGACAAGGTTTAGTCAGTAAGTCGAAGTCAGGTTCTCAAACTTTGTTCTTCTTCCATACAGTATTGGCTATTCTGGGACTTTTGCTTCTCCATATAAAATGTACACTGAGTTTGTTGATATTCAAAAGATAAATTTTAAGAATTTTGATTGAGATTTCATTGACTCTATAGGTTAGCTGAGAAGAAGAATAATCATTTCAGTGTGATATTGGTCGAAGAACACAAACATAAACGGAACGTATTACAGAGCCCAGAAATAGACTCACATGAAGATAGTTAACTGATTTTGACAAAGGAGCTAAGCAACATAATGGAGAAAAGGTGGTCTTTTGAACAAATGGTGCTAGAACAACTGAACTCTACATGTAAAAATGTGAAATTAAAAATATCCATTATACCCTTTACAAAAATTAACTCAAAATGAACCAGAGACTTAAATGTAAAATGCAAAACTATAAAATTCTTAGATAATCATATAGGTGAAAATCTGTATTATCTCAGATTTGATGATGATTTTATTTTTTAAGTTAAGGTGCAGGCAGGAAGGAAAAGAGAAGAGGAAACACTCTATTTTATTTAGTTGTTCATTTTGGTGCTGTCCCCAAGCCTGGAACACAAACCTCGGTTCTTAGGATGTATGTGAACTACACCAAATCTCTGATTCATTGCCAGTAGAAATGCAACGTGGCATTGCCACTTGAAAGACAGTTTAGCAGTTTTTTACAAAACGAAATATACTCTTACCCTACAATCTAGTAATCATATTCTTTGGTGTTTGTCCAGAGGAGTTGAAAGCTTATGTCCACACAAAACTGCACACTGTAGTAAGTTTGTTCATAATTGTCAAAACTTGGAACCATTCAGGATGTCCTTCAGTAGTTATATGGATAAACTATTACAACCAGACAATGGAACATTATTCATAACTAAAAAGAAAATGAGCTATCCAGTCATGAGAAAGCATGGAAGAAACTTACTAAGTGAAAGAATTCAATGTAAAAAGGTGCATCCTGTATGATTCCAACATTTTATGACACCTGAAAAGGCATATCCCGTATGAAATACAGAAAAGGCAAAACTATGAAGTCAGTAAAGAGATCTGTGGTTTCCAGAGTTTAGAAGAAAAGAAGAATTAATAGACAGAGCACAGATGAATTTTAGGAAATTGAAATTACTTTGTATGATACTATAGTGGTGGGTACAAGTCAGCATACATTTTTTCAAATCCACAAAATGTTCAACACCAAGAATGAATTCTAATGTAGACCGTTAACTTTGGATGATAATGCTATGTCATTGTAGATTCATCAGTGATAACAAATGTAACATTCTAAGGGAGGAGATATTGATAATGGGGGAGAATACAAATTGCAGGGACAGGTGGTATATAGGAAATCTCTACCTTTCACTCTAATTTTATGTGACTCTAAAACTTCTCTAAAATGTGTTTTACAAAGGAAACAAAGGAAATAATCATAATTTATCATTAAGGATAAGAGTTATTATGAAAATAGAATTGTATATGCTTAATAGAATTAATAAGAGAAGAATATAAACAGATGTAATTTTTTGTTTTGTGGACAATTTTTAACATTTTATTATTGACTTACTTAAATCTTAGACTATTATCTTAGATACAGATATTGCCATAACATTAAACAGTTCAATGTTCCAATGTTTATTAAATATTAGTAAAGTTGACCACATTATACAAATATAATCCAATTAATATTAGTGCTATAGTAATCCAACACCTTATCAATATGAATTAAATATTGGCCAGTAGTTGCAGATCGAGTTTAAAATATTTAATAAAATGTGGTGTTTTTTTTTAAAGGAAATGTGCAGGCAGGCAGGAGGAGAGAGGAGGGAGAAGCACTTTGTTTTACTTAGTAGTTCACCTTGGTTGTTCCCTGCCTCTAAGACACGGACTAGGGTCCTTGGGAAGTATGTGGACTGGACTCAACCCCTTTTCCACCAGGGAGCATCTCTTTTTTTTTAACCTTCACTGAAAATATCTTCACAGTGACCTGGAAGCCCAAAGTGAAAATCAGAAATCTCAGCATCCTTGGACTTTCGCGCAGGAACTTAAACAAAAGAAGTAGTCTGTTCTTGGGATTAGGGAAAGAAATACATAAGAAACACAGACCACCTTCAGGAGGACTAGTCAGGAAAAAAAACTCATGGTGTCCCTGAAGTGACCTGGAGCTGTATTGGGTAGAGAATTCCAAACTGAGGTAGTCAAATTATGGTCTAGAAAAGAAAGCACGTTCTCTTGACTAGCAGTTTGACCCTTACCCTTTATAAAAAGTGAAGCTAGAAAAGGGTCTAGGGGGGATCTAAGGTAGGGAATTTGGGGAATGTTAACCTCTTTTCAGGCTAACATTTTTTTAAAGGGCGAAAACAACTCCTTTGTGTAAAAATTTGGGTTTCCAACCTAGTGTTTGATGTCAACTGATTGGATTAGATTCCCAACTCTACCTTTTTTAACTGAGCAATTTCTTACCCACTAATCCTTAATTTTCTCCTCTGTAAAACAGAGGCAAGAATATCTTTGAGTAGTGGTGAGGATTTTGAGCAAAGCTCACATTGTTGTCATTTTGTTTAAACATTTGAATAGATCTAATAATGCCTTTCTTCTTGGACTTCACCAGAAACATTTTTCTGATCTACATTCTGGCAGACATGAAATGACTTTCTATCTAGATGAGAATAAAAGCAGAGGTTTTAATATTCATGAGCTGAACACATTTCATTTTGATTATGCCTATGATAGACTACAAATCTAATTAATCACTCTCCAAAACTGTGTCTCTCAGATCTCCCACTCTTCCCTGTTACTGTCTTATTTTTTTTAAAGGAAAGATGTAGGCAGGAATGAAGGTGAGCATGCAGATAGGCAGGAAGAGAGAAGAGGAAGAAGCATCTTTATTTTTATTTAATTGTTCACAGTGGTAACTTCCTGGCCCCCCTTGCCCCACCCCGACCCCAGGACTCAACTCAGGGGTATGTTGCTTGTACCTTTGGAGGCAATTGACCTAACCACTACTCCACCAGGGCGCACCTGTCTTCATTTCTTTAGATATCAATAACTTAGGGTACCTAGCAGAGTCTTATTTGAAAAGCTCTATGACTCTCCTCTTTGTTGAAGACACACATCTAATCTGCAGCATATAGCAGAGACTTGAGTCAAGCAGAATAGCACAAATCACCTGCTAACGTTAAGACTGAATGACTGAGCCTAAATGAGAATTGAAGATGAGTAAAAAATAGCTGTTAGGATACAATATTTAACTATTTAATTAGAATATGACCAATTTTTCCCCAAGAACAGTGAGAATTTGAAATTATGTTAAATGTATAATTTCTGAAATATGTTTTTAACAGTAATATTTAAATAAAAATTAACTTAAGATTAAACTTTTATTGAAATTTGACTTTTCATGTATTTTTTACAATAATATTGGGTTAATTGGAAAGGAGAAGTGTATCAGACAGTCCCAATTATTTTTACTATTCCTCTTTTTGTATGGCAAAAGAATAAATATTTGTGTTTTTCTAGGGGCCTCTTAAAAAAATCAAAAGATAGTTTAGATCTAAAACACATTTTGGAAATTTCTTTTTTAGAGAAGACGGAAGAGGAGAAACACTTTTATTCGTTTATGTACATATATATTTTAAACATTTTATTGCTATAACTTTGTTTAACAAAATAAAATACATTCATGTTTAGGTTTCTCATTATGTCCAGTTTCACCATCTTCAGATATATGTCAGCACACCCTGCCCTCCACCAAATCACCAAGTGTTCTTCAGCATTGTCCACTGGACTCCACCACCACTTGCCCCGCCCCACCCAGCCCGCATTCCCTGTTGATAACCTCAGTTCTATTGCCAGTGACCAAGGTTTGGTTTTGTTTCATACATTCCTTTTTTCTGTCTATTCACATTCTCCCTACAAATGAGATCATCTGGTATCTATATTTCTTCTTTTGGCTTATTTCACTTAGCACAATCCCTTCTAGATACATCCATGCTGATTCAAATGACAATATTTCATTTCGTCTAGTCATCTGACATTGGGCACTTAGGTAGTTTCCAGTTCTTAGCTATCATGAATAGGGCTGCTGTAAACATGGGGTTCATAAATCTCTGCAAACCAGTGTTCTTGTATCTTCTGGGTAAATACCCAGAAGTGGGATGGCAGGATCATATGGGACTTCCATATTCAACTTTTTGAGGAGCCTCCATGCTGTTTTCCATAGGGATTGCACCAGTTTGTACTCCTACAAACAGTGCAAAATTGTTCCCTTTTCTCCACTTCCTCGCCAACATTTGTTGTTTCCAGACTTTTGGAAAATAGCCAGTCTTTCAGGCGTAAGGTGATAGCTTGTTATTTCAATTTGCATTTCTCTGATAGTGAGTAACAACATCTTTTCGTGTGCCTATTGGCCATCTGTATATCTTCTACAGAAAAATGTCTAATTCCTCTTCTCATTTTTTTATTGGATTACCTGTTTTGCTGTTATTGAGTTTCTTGAGTTCTTTGTATATTTTTTATATTAAACCTTTGTCAGAAATATGAAATGCAAATATGGATCAAATATTTTTTTTGTTTTGCTGATGTTTTCTTTCACTGTTTCGCTTGATGCTTAGTCTCCAAAGACCTCTCTCTCTAAGGCTAATGCCCTGGAAAGTCTTTCCTATGTTGTCTTCCAATAATTTTATGGTTTCCAATCTTATGTCCAAGTCTCTAGTTCATATTGAGTTAACTTTTGTGAATGGTGTTAGAGAGCGGTCTAGCTTCATTCTTTTGCATGTGACTGTCCAGTTATCCCAACACCATTTATTTAAGAGACCTTCCTTTCTCCCTGTATGCCTTTGGCTCCTTTGTCATAGATTAACTGATCATATGTGAGTTAAGTTTCTGATGATTCAGTTCTAATCCATGGATCTGTGCCTCTGTAATTATTCCAGTACTATATCATTTTGATGACTATTGCTTTGTAGTATAGCTCAATGTCTAGGAGTGTAATCCTTCCAGATTTCTTTTTTCTTCTTCTCATAATTGCTTTGGTTATTTGGGGTCTTTTGTTGCTCCATACAAATTTTAAGATTTTTGTTCTATTTCCTTGAAATAAGCCTATGGGAATTTAGTGGGGATTGCACTGAATCTGTATATTGCTTAAAGTAAGATAGTCATTTTAACAATGTTGATTCTTTTCAGCCATGAGTAAGTGATGCCTTTACATCTCCTTGTATCCTTCTCTATTTCTTTGAAGGACTTATAATTATAATTGTACAGATTTCTCACTTCCTTTGCTAATTATATTCCAAATATTTGATTCACTTTACTTCTATTTTAAACTATGCAGTTTTCTTGGTTTTGTTTTCTTCTAGCATAGTTTGTGATTTTGTAGCCTGCCACTTTACTGTATTCATTGATTAGTTCTAGTCATTTTTTTTTTACATCTTTTAGGGTTTTCAATATATATAATCATATCATCCTCATACAGTGATAATTTTACTTCCTCCTTTCCAATTTGGATTCCTTTCTTTTTATTGTCTAATTGCTCTGGCCAAGACCTCCAGTTTGTTGTTAAATAGCAGTAAACTCTCACCCTTATTTAACTAAAAAAACTACTTGTGCTTACAGAAACTACTAGGAAGGGGCTATGGAGAATGATCTGTCAGTCGAATGGAGCAAGCAGTGAGTAGATTAGCAAAGCTCTTAAATACATATATACAGTCACACACTTATTTCTTTCACAACTTTATGTGGCAAACAGCAAAGACAGGACCTATAACCTATAAGAATAAAATTCAAAATTATAGGTATTAAAATGATGTACAGCAGCTAATATTAGTTTGGTAATCTATATTACTTAAAAATTACCAAATCAAATCATCCAAAGATTATTCATTAAATAATCCAATGTAATACGCTTCACGGTCTCAAAGTTAAAATTTAAAGTGACGTGCTATAAGACAATATACTCTTTAAATATAAGTTTTTTCCAGAATTATAAATAATTTTGCTTAAACAAAGTTTTCATTGTTTCTTACCCTAATATGTAGTAGTCATATTAGCTTATCAGATCAAATCTACATAGGAAATGTGGGAAATTCAGATTAATTATTCTTTTCATGAAAAGACAAATCAAAATCTTTAAAATGGATAAAATGTACACTTGCATTTTACTCCACACTGGCAAGCAAGAAGAAGACAGAACTGTCTTTTAAAGCTAAATTATCAAATAAGTCCTGATTTGATTACATGACATTTTTTTTCTTTTATTTTTAAGTAAAGGTACAGAGTCAAGAATGATGGTGAGTAGGCACGCAGTGTAGAGAGTTGGAAGAAGCACCTTATTAAGCTGTTCATTTTGTTTGCCTTGGTCCCAGGTCTTAAACTAGGGACCTTGGAATGTCTATGAATTGTACTGCAGTGGACTAACCCACTTGGCCACGAGGGTGTGCCTGACTTATTTTAAAAAATGCTTCTGAACTACCAATTTTTGTGAGGCTCTTTATTTTTCTTTAAAAAGTTACTATATTTAGATATATCAAAAAATGAAATTCTGCCATTTTCAACAATATGGAAGGACCCAGAGGACTTATATTTAGTGAGATAAGTCAGCAGGAGAAAGATAGACATCATATGATTTCATTCATGTGTAGTATGTAGACAAATCAAGCAAACATATTAACTAAATCAAATAAAAATATTTTTAGTCTATGAAATCAAATTAGTGGTTCCAAGAAAGGAAGGGTGAAGAGGGCAAGCAAATTGGGTCAATTGTATGATGAAGGAACAACTGAACTGGTAGTAAATTTAATGTATTATATTTATTACATATAAATGTTGATTTACAATGATGCACACCTTAAACCTATATAATGTTATGGTGCAATGTCCCTTCAATAAAATTAATATTTTTAATAATGCTACAATATTTAAAGTATTAAAGTTCAGTTTCTTCATTTTGTATAAATGTTGAGAATATTAGATTTGCATTATAAGTGCTTTTTAGTCACTATAAACAAGTTCATTACATTTAGGTTTAAAAATTGTCTCAGGTTATACATTTTCCTTTTAGTACTATATTATTACATCCCATATCTTAAAATGTGGCAGTACTTTTAGATCTCTTTTCCTTGACAGATTAAACTTCTGGCTGCAAATTTCTGCTTCTGTATACTCAGCAGGCTGCTACTTCAGCATGGTTTACACTGTCTTTCTATATTTCTTGTCCTTGAATATATTTATATTGATTTTTAACTCAGTTTTATCTGTTTTACATTCGTCATTGCTATATGTTTGGAACAGAGGGAGTGCTTTAATGCCATTCCTAGTGTTATTTGATCAGAGGTCTCTGTACATCTTTCTCCTACAGCAGTAAGACACACACATTTATATGGACTTTTCCCCTTCCATTAAATAGAACTTTCATGCATTCAAATTTTATCTTGATATCTTATTATCACTGCTATTACCTTTACTGTCAAGCTGCATGAGTTGGCACGTTCATATTTCATGCAGCCTCTTTTCATGTAACACACTCAAGGTAGCTGATGGTTGTTTTAAACTTTGGAGGCCTTTTGTAAACCTAATAATCCCAGAAAGTTTGTTTTTAATATTGCAAGACAGTGGTGTCTCTGCTTCAGGGATTATTAAGATATTGAGGTAGTAGAATTCCTCTCTAATTAATTTTCTATGACCAGAACTGAAATCCCAATATGTTAAAATCAAGAGATAATTTATTATTACATTTTCTTAAGGAAAGTTAGGATTCTGTTATATACAAACTTCACAGGAAAAAAGGATGCATATAGCAAGAACTGTACAAAATATTGGTTTGTTCCTCAGTAGAAAATTAAGTTCCCAGTAAACTGCAGGCTATTATCCTGCTTCCTAGGACATTTCTTACCCAACATCAAGATTGTCATATCTACTTGTCCTGATAAAAGTCAAGCACTTGAAAATAAAATAAAATAAAAACAAATCCAGCTATTTCTCTCTTTAAAAACTAGCTTTATTTAAGAGAATCAGAAACATAACACTCTAGGAAACAAATTACAATACATATTGTTCAAGAAAGCCTGCCATACATACATCATTTCTACTAATAGATCTATATACTGGATAAAAAAAAATTCTTCATACAATACACAAATGACATTTAGCATTAACCCTGAAAAGAATGGCCAACAAGAATATGAACTCTTTTGATAGCAGAATCTCTATTTGTCTACTACATAGAGAATAAAAAACTATAATGTGGAAGATAAATTAAATGCCTCAAAATTTAAATTCTAGCATGGTGTTTAAAGAAAAAGCCAAAGAAATTAGGAGGAAATCATAAAAATTAAATATCCCTAAAAGAAAAGAGAGGATTGCTTACCACTATTTGAAAAAAAACAATTCAGAATTGACATTTAATGCTATAAAGCCCTTCAACAAACTATCAACTATCTACCATATTCAATCAGTTACCAAACCAATTTTATTTCTCTGGAAAGTATAACCTGTACATTAACAATATAAAGCAAAAAGCAACTTGGGGTAACTTACTCATTTCATATTTTATTTAAAATTTTCCACAGTTATTCATGAATTATTTAATACTAATACTTCTTCAAGCCTTTATGATTTAAATAGAAACAGACTCAGCTCTAAGATTGTATGTAAACATACCAGAAAAAATAAATCTCTAACATATAATACTACATTTTTTAAATAAAAAATAGACCCATGAAAATAGTGGGCACTTAGTTAAAATGTAATGGAATTATGCCACAGTATGGTACCTGGCATTCAAAAATATTAAAAACAGAATCAGATTTATTGCTATGTCAATTCTATAAATAGTCAACAATCAAATGTATGAAATATGCCACAACCACCATGCCAAAAATGATGCTGTATAGATGTATCGTTGACATAACATAGATAGGCTTTTATCTTGTAATATATATCACTGATAGAGTAAAATCTTAATAATTCTGAATAGATGGAATTGATAGTCTAAAAATTTGAATATTGTAAAAAGATACACAGTTTAAGCACTCCCAACCAATTCTTTTATGTTCTTTAAAGCACAGAATCTCAAATACACAAGTGTGCATTGGCCAAGTATAAACTATTACAATTCTCTTGGGTACTTGTTTCAATGACAAAGAAAGTGCCTTTAAACTAGTATTCTTACATACATTTAAAAGGCTTAAAATTTCATAAGATTAAATTTAAAATCTTTATTATTACTTTCATTAACAATCATCAGATAGTATAAAGTAAACGCCAAGTCCTTGTATCAATGGTTACAAATTCTAAGCAGAGTTTTATGGGGTTCTAGCCATATAGTTTCTAAATAAAAATTAGCATCACAACTTATTTTGATTAGAAGATATGAGAACAAGTTTAAAGTCTGGTATATAATTTTAATGGTATGGGCTAAAAAAAATCCTAAGAGGCACTGTCAATGAAAGTAATTCCTTAGTAATATTTACCTTTAAGAGAAAGATCATGGTTTTAATGACTGTTTATTGTATTCTGAGTGTTATGAATTGTTAAGACCAAAATTTACTCACTCTCCCATTTCAAAGACATCATGTCATCTCCTAATCCATAAATATTGATGTTTCACATACTTCATAGAGTAGCTTAAACATACCAGCATAAGAAATAATTAGTATTACATAGTAATTTTCTTTGCCATAGGAATAAATGTTGGACAAAATCTGGAAACATTTTATTTTCCAATTTGAATTACAGTAATTTTGCCACAGACCACAGCACGAGTGCATGTGTTACTTCAGACATGCTCTAACAACAAAACAAAAAAATTACTGCAAAAATACATGTCACCAATGTGGAACACACTCAGATTTGTATAAAAGTACTGAACTAATATCCCAAAAAGAGGTATATGTAAACAGTACATAAGGAAGAAATAGTTTTAATATGAAACAGTCATTTAAGTCACATACATCATGATAAGAAGCAGGACTTTCTTGTATAAAAGATAATATTTTAACTAACAAGCAACATCCTCTACAACATCTATAGAACAAGAAAGGTATAGGTGTTTAGAATACATTTTAATAGAATTGCATGTATTTTGACAAACTATGACAAAGATGACGCTTACTCATTAGGTTTAATCAAATTTTAAACGAAACATAGGCAGCCTCTGATGGATTAATATTTGGCTTATTTATAGCCACTTTTTTCCCTTCATTGTCCTAGACCACTAGTTTCGGGAGATGTTAATTAAGCCAGGGGTCCCTGTAAACTCTCATCACCATACTGAGAACTGGAAAAATGCAGATGTGATTTCTATACTGCTGTATTGGACATGTGGAATCGAGAGAAAGGGGACATTACTAAAATTTGGAAATATGAAGAAAACTTTGGAGCTCAGTAGAGGAAATGGAACAGTCCCAATACTCCATAGAGGAAACTGGGAAGTATTTTCAAGAGTTTCAGTCAAGTCACTAAAAATACTGCTTCCCAGGTGCCTGAAATGTGGTCATATTGCTTGAAATCAGTTAATATTCATTCTGAACTAATCAACAGTTTAAAAAAATTAGTCCAATTATTTTCATTTATACCTTTGTGGGGAACAGTTTTTCCTTAAAATCTAGCCAATAACAGCCACACACACAAAAAAGGGAATTCTGATTGGAGGAAAGATATGGAATTTTGAAACACAAAGCATTCAAGAGAAATAAGTTGACTTATATAACATTCCACCTGAATTCAGGATGATAAGAGGCTAACTGGGAAACATTCACACCAAAGAACTTAACCTTCCTGAATCACATCAGGAAAAAGGAAAGACCTCTGCTTCTTTCTCCCTCTGCATTGACTGGTTCCCTAAATGAAACTGAGCACTCAGAATGATACTATTGGGTAAATACATGATGGTTTAAATAAGGCTTCATGACTTTCCTTAAGAATCTAATCATCTTATGTAGAGTTCTAAACCACTACTTACAAATGTACTTTGGGAGCCTGGATATTTTTTTAACTTTTTTAATTTAAAAAATTCTAAAATAGCACAAATGCTCATGCATATGAAACCTCTATACACTGCAAAAAAAAAAATCCAAAAATTGTTCAGAGTTCCCTTAGAAAAAAGTGATTGCTTATATATTTTCTCTCTATTGAATATTGAATTCCCATAGTATGTAAGACAATAAGTACTAGCATTCCTAATTTGCTCAACACGAACAAGTCTGAAAGAATATTAGATGATGGTTCCTTATATTTATTCAGATGAGTAAAGTCAGCAGATTTCATGAGATTTGCTGAGTTTTTTTTTTCCCCACCACTAAGCAGAGTCGGGAGTCTAAAATAACATGAAAAGAGTGGATTTCTTTATATTGTATTAATCTATTAAGAATAAGCACTAGTACAAGAAAACCTTCAGTTTTATATACATAATTTTCTAATTTGGATACAAGAATCATAATAGCAGTACTCTTAAGTATTTCACACAGAGGGAAAACACTGATCACAAACTAATCCTAAGCAATCTATTTGAAGAATAATTTTTCTTTCACAAGCTAAGCTTTTTCAGTATTAGTGAGTCCATAGCATCTACAAGCAAGGGAACAGGAATTCTTCCCTGAAATGAACAAAGCAAGTCCTGAGAAAGGAACTGATGCTTTACAACTTCCCATTAGTAACCTGGCCTTGGTGAGAGGGCCTACTTGCTTATCGCCAGGTTGAACTTTGGCAAAACTTGAAAATATAGTAGCAACACCCAGATTTCCTGCTCAATGGCAGGTATCTTCATGTCTATGTGTGCACGACATGAGGCCTTTTAGTGAAGAAAAATGATCACATCAAAAAAAATGAGCCATGCTATTGCACTGCATGCATTGCTTTTCATCACTGAATACTTTTAAACATTTAGAGCAGCTCATCATTTGTCCTAAGAAAGTCTCACCAACTTGTCTAATGGTCTTCTTTGGGTCAAATTAGGCAAGTTAGCATCAGGCCATTCTTACATTTCGTCACTTCCCCTACCAAAAAACACTTAGATAACTTTTAACTTAGTTACAGAGATAGGTGTGGAACTATAAAGACGATGAATTCAAATACAAGAAAACAGTCATCAGCTTGATTATGGTTTCCCTATGATTCATGGTCAGAACCAACTAAGAGTTTTTCTTTTGAATAGTTACAGATTCTTATTTAAGGTACTCTGAAGATCTAAATACCTGAATAAAAATTTACTTGCTTTAAGTTTTTAAAAACTACTTGGAATTGAAAAATGCAAGAATCACAGTACAAATCAAACATCTTTAGACTAGGTTGGAAGAAGTTATTTCATTTTTACAAAGCTATACCAAAACTGTAAGCAACAGAAGATTTAAGAAACTGAACGATTAATTTTAACAATGAACACAACTCAAGTATTACTGGGTAAAGTATTAACTCCTGAGAACACTGGAAGGTTCTATTCAATATCTAGCTAGCTGGATATTAAGAGTTGTAAAATATCATTATCTGCTGCATAGGACTAATGCGCAGTGCACAATTTCTTAAAAATAAACACACTAGAATTTCAAGAATAGCTTAACTAGGTCCTCAAACATTTAGAATATTATGTATCTCTAACAAAAGCTATAATGTAAGCAAAATGAGATCTTCAAGTATGATACTGAACACATCAAATGTCAAAGTCAGTTCAATATGCTGCATTTTAATCTGCTTCAACTCGTAGTTTTCACACAATGGAGTACCTAGTATTAGAGATTATATCATTTAATCTCTCAAATTGTAAAGACATATATTTTACAACTATTGAAAATACTTTGTACTCACTTCTAAATAGTCACAGACAAGGGAAGAAAATCTTTTATTACCTGCACCATATGAAATTGCTGTTTTTGTACGTCAAAATGAAAATACTGTATTTAAAAAGTTTTATTCAATCAGTATGCACACCATGAATGCTAACAATTTTTTTCTAACAGGATTAAATATTTCATTTTTATAAAATTTGTTAGGCTATATAAATTGTTCGAATCCTCAAATTACTGCCTCTGTTGGAGAACATGTTGTTGCTTAGGAAAAAACTCCAAATGATGAAAAAGATGGAAGTTCACTGGGTCTAAGATCTGAGGACTATGACAGACTATTCAAATAACTTTGTTCTGGTGGTTTGTGACATGGGATGCCAAGTGTTGCCATGCAAAAGGGTAGATTCATGTCTATTAAACAAAGGACATTGTTTCTTAATCGTATTTTAATGTACAATTTAATTTCTTGGCCATACTCTGCTGTCACCAGGGTTTAAATAGGTAGTAATTAATTGTCCCTTTTGCAGATCATCATACAGTCTTCAAAACTTTTTGGTCAAAAAGATAACAAAGCTAAAGTTTGGGAGCTTCGCCAAAATCCAACCATGTCTAAACTGCCACCAACTGGCTTTTCTTTTTTTTTTTGTCATAGATCATGATCTGCTGTAATAAATCATTAATAAGAACACCTCCTTCTTTTTCCATTTTGACCTCCTCGAGAATATGCTCGGCTCTATTTTTAGATTTACCCCAGTCACAGCAGAAACTCCTACCTGCTGCAAAGCCTTGAACTGTTGCTTCTGAGCTAGTTTTCACCTTGGCTCTAAATTGATCTTTGCTTAAAATGAATTCTGATCTCCCTTGAGGCTCACTTTCAAATTCATATCCCTAGAACAAGATTTTTCAAAATGCCACTTAGTTCTTTTGCTAGCAGAGCGTCAATAATTCCAAGATGATATTTCTACCTACCTCATTTACAATACCTCCTTGTTTAAAATCATATTAAAGAAAGTATTCATAATTCTTCAGAGGCCAACATATTTTTTATTTCTCTGGAAAATAATAGCAAAACAGCTTAATGAAAGAAAATTTTATGAAAATAATACTGCTACAATTCTAAATAGCTAGCTAGATGTAGACTGTATGTCAAGTCTACTAACTGCAGTCAATTTTCAACTGATATAATATTAGCAATTTCATGTGGTATAATCCCCAAGTTAATCAATAGATGCTTCCTGAACATCTGCTATATGCTAACATCTATCCTGGAAATAATGACTTGAAAATATGAAAGTCACTAACTTCAGGAACCTTTGTGGGGGAGGAATCAGTGTCATAATCTATTATTTTTAAAAACATCCATTAAAATGTATGCTTTCTTCCATGTTATAGCTATACATATTTTGCTCTGAAAATGTTAAAAGAATCCTTAAAATTTTTCTGAACTAATTGTTTAATGTGATATTGCCAAAGTTCACCAGTGAAATACGATTCTAACTTTTAAGTCAAAATTTGTCTACATTTGCTATATATTATTTTGAAGCTTCAAGAGGCTTTTATATTGATAAACAACTAACATTTATTTGTATAAGACCTTCTAAATCATCCTCATATATATTGTTCTCATTTAAGATAGCAAACAAAGACAATACAAAATTTTCACTAGTAACAAGTAAAATATTAATAAAAACTAAATGGTAAATAAACTTTTTTGTGCATTTAAAAAATAATGTAAAACATTAGAATCCTGTGTCACTGAGCCTCAATAATAGACAGGAAAAAGAGCTTTAGCTAATGTAGATAATTAAGTATCACTGCCCACTGCAGGTGGACCAAACGTTTCTCTGGTGCGCATTAACTGGACATCTTTGTCAGCCATACAGGTATCACAGCCCCATACTGCTGATGCTTCTGCAGTTAGGAGGCCATAAGCTGTTTCAGTCATTCCAGTGCAGATTCGATGAAACCATTTCTGACAAGAGGCTTCACATAAGATAGCATCCTGATCATCATTCACTTCATTTGTACAGATTCCACAAGGGTACACTGGGTCGGAAGAAGAATGGCCATGACGGCTTGGGAGGAGAGAGGATTTATTGCTTTTTTCAGGGGCACACGTATCTGCAGCACCTCTAGGTTGTCGTGGCTTATTCTGTGTCCCATTTGCACAGGTGTTGTTTGTAGTTTCAGTGCTACTGGAACAGCTATTCTCTTGATTTACAGCATTGTTTCGATTAACATTTTTTAATTCAATATTACTCTGATTCACCGTGTCATCCATATTTAAGTGAGGTGGATGAGTAGAAGCATTTTGATTAGTGTTTTTGGTTGCTCCTTGACTAAAGTCTTGTTTTGGGGGTGGTGCTTTTGCTTGACCAAAAGTGTTTGGGGGAGGAATAAAAGAATTATTAGATTCTAATGGAGAAGTAAAATTTGAATTATTTCCAGGAACAAAGTTAGATGTCAAGTCAGGATTAGATAATTGGCTAGCATTCTGTGGAGGAATTTGACTGAAGTTTTCAGCAGGATTTTGTCTAAAATGTTGATTAGGCATATTAACATTCTGACTCAGTGCATTATTATAAGACGGATTTCCAAAACTTGAATTATCATGTGGCCCAAAGTTAAAAGCATGAGGTCGATTAAAACCCATGCCCAGAGGATTCTGAGGAAATGGGTGTGGCTGATTCCTGAGTGAGTAAGGACCACAATATGGGGAAGACATTCTTGGAGGAACGTGAGGTGGCATTCTGAATGTGCTATAGCCTCCAAAGCCAGGATAACCAGGGCCAAGATACGGATTTGCTGAAGGTAGTGGTTTATAGGAAACAGTGTTATAGTTGTCATCAAATGGATTAGCAGCCACTAGATGGTCAGAGTTTGGATTCGGTGGTGGAGCATACTCAGACAATGGAGGAAAAGAAGTTCCCTGAAATGAGAATATAAAGTAAAATATTTTTGATGAAAGAAGTTCTGAAAATTGTCCTGTCATTTTAATACTAACGAAACTAGTTTTAGTCAAATTTCTCCTGCAGTGTTACAAAAATTGAATTCCTTAGTTGACTTTTCAATTCCAATTAATGTTTATATTTAATATTCAATGATAAGAATGCAAAGTTTTCTATAATTTAGGAAAGGGAATAAGATATGCTTTTTTAGCTCATATCCATTGTTACTTCAAACTCCAACAAAAGTACTTAGCCTTCAAAAGAAATTTCATTACCACAATTTTCATTTATCATGCTTGCCTAGAACTCTAGAATCTTTCATTTAAAATTCTAACAAAATTCCTTTTACACTCCCAAATAGCCATAAAATTAAATAAAAATAAATGGCATCTAAATTTTTTCTGAGCTTAACTTCAAGGAGTAATGATTAACGTATTCCCAATGCACACCGCGGTGGAATAGAACTTAGGTCAATCACCTCTGCAAGAGCAAGCCACATGCCCCTGGGTTCAAGTCCCAGCTCTGGGTGGAAACAACCAGTGTGAACAACTAAGTGAAAATAAATAAAATAAAATGCTTCCTCCTCCTATATTCCTGCCTGCCTGCCTGCCTGCCTGCCTGTCTGCCTTTATTCCTGCCTGTACCGTTCCTTAAAAAAAAAAAAGTATTCCCAATACACTAAGCATTAGCCTCAGACTGGAAAAATAAACTTCCAGTTTTAGCTACATATCAACTTTAACAGATCAAGGCCAAAACTTAAAAAATAAAAAAGTCATCGGTATACACATCATACTACAGTCTGTATCACAAAAAGTGCTCCAAATTTATAAGAGTAAAATCATGACACCCTGTATTTATAACTATTTATTACAGAGTATAAACAAAAGATCTATAACTACCACAGCTGCTTCATATTACACATACTACTAAATTACTATAATAGTTGACCATCACTTCAGGTTAAACTTGCATCTACATATTTACAATTCCACTTCAAGCCAACAGCCCAACAGCGTCCCAAGCAGCAGAGTAAAACAAATTACAACGACTGTAAAATTTACTCTTAAGTTCTGAGTGGGGATAGGAAACAAATATCCACAACCAAATTTAAAATTTCCTCATCAGCCTGATCATAGCAGTGAAGAAAAACTGTTTTTAAAGAAATTGACCATTACCTGTGTGTTTGTTTTGCGTTTTTTCTTATCTGGGCTTCCGAGTTGAACACCTGGCCCTCCTAACCCATCCAGTCCACTATCGCCACCTAAAAGTAAACAAAATTATTTTTACATAGTATTTCCTCTTACAAGTGAAATCATTTTATATTCCTCAGAGCAATATCTAGTATATTTCTTGTTAATATATTTTTATATTTGTTCGATAAAAGTAATAATAAATTTGTTATCTTTGTTCTTCAAAAAGTCTTCCCTATAATTTTAGCCAGAAACAGTCATTTACCTATACTGCCATAATGGTTTTTTTTTTTTTAATTGTTCTTTCAGTGAAAAAGAAAGTGTCTTTTGCACCCTAGAACTTCAGTCATCTGGGTTCCTGTCCCTGAGGCAACCATAGTAACTAGTTTCTGGTCCATCTTTCTGAAGGTAACCTAGATATATTCAAGAATAATACTTTTTTCAAAAAGTACACAAATGACTACATGCACACTGTACAGTTGTCTGTTCCTTGCTTTCATACTTAGAATCATTCCATATAGAAAGAACTACTCTGTTCTCTAACAACTGACTAGTATTTCACATATAATTATACTACAAATCATTAAACTAGTATTCTCTCTATTGATGGGACAATTAGGTTGTTTCTAAATCTATGGAACCATACTGCAATGGAAATCTATATATTAAAAAGATTTCATGAATCAATCTCTCTCTCCCTGCCACTCCCTATGTATTTACATACATATGTATGTAAAAGTGATTCCCAGAAATGGACTTATGGAATCAAAGGTATGTGCCTTTTAATTCTTTTTAAAGGCATTGCTTTATCATAAAATATAACAATGTATGTGAACAGTGTGTGATCAAGCGAAGCAAGAGATTAACCTAAAAATATTTATCAATGGACTATTTTTCCAATTAAAAATGCTTTTTATTAAGGAGAATTCTAAACATATATAATTTATAAAGATAAAATTAACCCCAGATCCCCATAACCCAGTCCTAACAACCATCAATACATTGTTATTTAGAATTTAAAAAATAATTCTACGTAATAAAAATTCATCAATATTTAACTTTTTTGGCTCTGAGGTTTTATCTTGTACCTAGAAGGGCTACACTCATTTTAAGAAAATAAAAAATAATTCCCCTATGTTTCCTACTAATGTTTTTATGGCTTCACTTAAAATTTTTTAATTGTGGAAAAATACACATAACATAAACTTCACTATTTTAATTATTTTAAGTGTATAATTTATATCAAGTATATTCACATTGTTATATAAGCAATGTCTAGAACTTTTTAACAAAACTGAAATTCAACAACTCATTTCTCCCTCCTCCCCCAGCTTCTGGTAACTACCATTCCCTTTTTTGTTTTTATGAATTTGATTACTCTAGATACTTCACTTAAGTGGAATCATGTAATATTTGGATTTTTTTATGACTGACTTATCTCACGGTATAATGTACTTAAGGTTCATCATCCATGTTGTAGTTCTTTTAAAGACTAAACAATTTCCTATTATATTTGTGTACTATATTGTAATACATTTATCTACTGATGAATATTTAGGTTGCCTTCAGTTTTTGACTATTGTCAAAAACAAAACTTTTTAAAAGTTTTGTTTGTACCAATTGTGAGCAGTTTCATAAACTCATGCTATTTAATTTTTGTTTTGTTCTTGAAAATGAAAACTTACTTTTACTGTATCTTTTAACTGGCTATAGTCTGTATATAAGAAAGTTCTATTGCTTTTTGTTAAGAGGAAGGCAGGCAGAATGAGTTGAGGAAGAAGCTTTTCATTTATTTAGTTGTTCTCCTACCCAACTGGCAGTGGGGCTGTGAATCTTGGTCCTTGGCCTGTATTTGGATTAAGTGCCAGGTGTGGGCTTAACAGGGTTCTTGTAAAGTTTTTGATGTTTAAGTAGTAATATCCAGAATCCTTATTGAGCTTTATTGTCAAGTTTTTCAACCCCATATTTAAACTTCTCTAAAGATCTCTTACAGAAAACTGCTCTGCATATTGTTTTGTGGGGAACTATCTCCAACATATTCTCTATATTGCTAAATAGCATTTCTTTTCCTGAATTCCTATTACGAACATGGTATCCCTGCTCCTACCCTCTTCCATTACCAATTTATTCATTTCTTGTCTTAGAGGAAAGGTGCAGGTAGGAATGAAGGTGAATAGAGAGGTGGGCAGGAAGAGAAAAGAGGAATAAGCATTTTATTTTATTTTTATTTAGTTGTTCACATTGGTTGCTCCCCCCACCCCCGAACCCAGGACTCAAAGCCAGGGGTATGTGGCTTGCTCCTTTGGAGTTGATTGACTTAACCACTGCTCCAACAGGGTGCACCTATAATTTATTCTTAACTGTTAATGGCAACTTTTATAACACAAATCATGTCATTTACCTGTTCAAAACTCTTAAATGATCATCCACTCTTCTTCAAATAAAATCTAAATTTCTCACTACATTTTCAAGACTCTCTCAGTCTTTGCAGACTGCCGTAAAATAACCTAAATGGCTTAAACAATGAAGACTCATATTCTCAGAGTGTGGAGGCTGAGAAGCTGAAGATTAAGGTGGCAGGTGATTAATTTATCCTGCGATGGCTCTCACTAGCTTGAAAACACCCTCCCTCTTGCCATGTTCTCACATGGCCTTTCCTCAGTGTGTATGACGGACAGACTGACTGCTGACCTTCTTCTTAAAGGGCCACTAATTCCATTATAAGGGACCCACCCTCATGACCTAATGTAACCATAATTACCACCCAAAGGCCTCATCTCGATCCTGTTAGGGCTTCAACATGAATTGTGAGGTCATGGGGGAAGAGAGAGATACAAATTTTAATCCTTAACACTCAAATGATCTGGTCTCTGCCTAACTCTTCAACCTCTTCTGAAGGCACTCTGCAGAGTTCCTTTAACACAGCAGCTTCTTGTAAATTTCTCACACATCAAGCACCTTTCTACTTAAGTATCTTTACACATGCTGTTCTCTCTGCCAAGAGGGTCTTCACATGAGAGATTTATTAACATCCTTTAGGTCTCAATATAAATACCTCTTTCTCAGATCCACATATATGAGCAGGTCTCGACACATGGTATTACATATTTACAAATTTTGCATCTGTTATTTAAAATGTAGATCTATATATGTATATATATTAACACTCATATTCATGTGTGTGTATACAGACTATAGCCTGCCTCCCGTTAGATATTAATCTCTGTAAAGACAACAAATATGTCACTTCTTTTGCAGTAACTCAATGAATGTTTATTGAATTGAATCCAAGCTATAAAATTTCTAATTGAAAGAACATTTAAAAGATAAAGACTAAGGTAATTTCTGCCATACCAGACTTACAAAATGTATGGGAAAAGTAATTACCACTTAATAAAATTAACTTAATGGTGAATGTCTACTGTGTTCAACAATTAAAAGAACTTCACATACTTTTTTTTACTTATCCTCAAATAACCTTATGAGTTATACCCATTTTATAAATGAGGAAATGGAATCTCAGAATTGACTAACTTGCTCATGGTCAAAGAGGAGTTGTTTTGTTTTTGTTTTTTTAAGGAAATGTGTAGGCAGGAATGATGGTTAATAGGCAGGCAGATGGGAAGAGAAAGGCAAAAGAAACTTTATTTAGTTGTTCACACAGGTTTTTCCCCTTGACATCAGGTTCTGTTTTTTAAATTATTTTTATCACAGTAACTTTGATTTTACACATTAAAATAAACTCATATGTGTAGGTCCCACATATGTGTAGTTTTGTTATTCCTAAGATATGTCAACACACCACGCCCTCCACCAAATCACCAAGAGTTCTTTACCATTGTCCACTGGGCTCTGTCACCACTTGTCACCCATGTTCCACTTCCCTATTGATGTCAGTTATATTTTAAGTGTTCAAGGATTGGTTTTGTTTCATTTGTTCCTTCATTCTTTTATATTTACATTCCACCTGTGAGTGAGGCCATCTGGTATCTATCCTTCTTTTATTTCACTTAGCAGAATCCCCTCTAGATCCATCCATGTTGATTCAAATGACAGGATTTCATCTCTTCTAACAGATGTGCAGTATCCATTGTATGGATGTACCACACCTTCTTCATCCATTCCTCTTACACTGGGCACTTAGGTAGTTTCCAGTTCTGTTACTGTGAATAGGGCTGCCATAAATATGGGGGTACATAAGTCTTTGTGAATTAATGTATTTGTATCTTTTAGACAGACATTCAAGATGTGGGATGGCAGGATCATATGGAATTTCTATATTCAGCTTTTTGAGGAATCTCCATATTATTTTCCATAGGGGTTGCACTAATTTGTACTCCCGCCAACAGTGTAAAAGTGTTCCCACTTCCTCACCAATATTTATTGCTAACAGACTTTTGGATAATAGCTAGTCTCTTATGTGTAAGGTGTTATCTCATTTTTTTTTTATTTGCATTACCCTGATAGCCAGCAAGTAGGAACAGCTTTTCATGTGCCTGTTGGCCATCTGCATATCCTTTCAGAAAACGTGTCACTTCAGTTTCTATTCTCATTTTTTGACTGGATTGCTTTTTTTCTGTTAATGAGTTTTATGAGTTCTTTCTATAGTTTGGATATTAAGTCCTTGTCAGAAATATGGAATAAAAATATTTTCTCCTAGTTAGTGGACTGTATTTTTGCTTTGTGATGTATTCTTTCACTGTAAAGATGCTTTTCAGTTTGATGTAGTCCCAGGTGTTTATTTCTGTTTTTGTTTCCCTTGATGCTGGAGTTGAGTCCTCAAAGACCTCGCTAAGATTAATGTCCTAGGATATCTTTCCTAGGTTGTCTTCCAATAATTTTATGGTTTCTGGTCTGATGCCCAAGTCTCTAGTTCATTTTGAGTTAATTTTTGAGAATGGGATTAGAGAGTGTTCTAGCTTCATTCTTTTGCCTGTGGCTGTTCAGTTTTCCCAATACCACTTATTAAAGAGACTTTCTCCATTGTATGCTTTTTGTCTCTCTTGTCATAGATTAACTGACTGTATGTGAGTAGGTCAGTTTCTGGTGATTCAATTCTATTCCATGGATCTGTACCTCTATTATTTCAGTATCATACTGTTTTGATCACTATTGCTTTGTAGTATTAGCTACAATACTAAGTATGTAGCTCAATGTCTGGGAGCGTACCTCTCCAGATTTGTTCATTGTTCTTATAATTGCTTTGGCTATTCAGGGTCTTTTGCTGTTCCATAGAAATTGCAAGACTTTTTTGTTCTATTTCCCAGAAATAAGCCTGTGAGATTTTAATGGAGATTGCATTGTCTGCATATTGCTTTAGGTAAGATGACCATTTTAATGCTGTTGATTCTTCTCAACCATGAGAAGGGGATGTCTTTCCATCTCTTTGCATCCTCCTCTATTTCTTTTAAGAAGAGCTTGTTGCTTTCATTTTAAAGGTCTTTCACTTTCATTAAGTATATTCCAAGATATTTGATTCTTTTTACTTCTATTTTAAATTCTGTAATTCTCTGGATTTCATTTTGTTCTAGCATGTTTGTGTATAAAAATGTAACAGACTTTTGTGCCCTGCTTTTGTAGCCTACGACTTTACTGTTTTCATTGTCCTATCAGCTTTTGACAGTTTTTAAGGGTTTTCAAGGTATATAATCATGACATCTGCAAACGTGATAGTTATACTTCATACTTCCTAATTTGGATTCCTTTTACTTCTTTTTCTTGCATAATTGCTCTGGCTAAGACCTGCAGTAAAGATTTTAAAAAGCAGTGGTGAGAGTGGACAGCCTTGTGAAGTTTCTGACCTTAGAGGATAATCTTTCAACTTTTCACCATTGACTATGGGCTTGTCATGTATGGCTTTTATTATGCTGAGGTAGAGGTATATACCTTCTATTCTCATTTTAATCATAAGTGGGTGTTGTCAAAAGTCTTCCCTTCATTTATTGATATGATCATATGGTTTTCCTTCTTGCTCTTGTTAATATATTACATTAACACATTTATGTATGTTGAACCAGTCTTGCAACCTTGGGATAAATCCCTCTTGGTCATGGTAGATGATAGTTTTGATGCATTGTTGGATTTAATTTGCTAATATTTCATTGAGCATTTCTGCATGTTATGTTCATTAGATATAGGGCTTTATATTCTTTCTTGGCAAAGTCTCTATCAGCTTTTGTTATCAGTGTTTCATTAGCCTCATAGAAAGTGTTTGGGACGTGTTCCCTGTTCAATATTTTGGAAGAATTTGAGAAGAATAGATGTTAAATATTGTCTGAAGGTTTGGTAAAACTCATTAAAAAATGCCATTTGGCCTTGGGATTTTATTTTTGGAGAGCCATTTGATTACCTCTTCAATTTCTTTGCTGTGATTATTCTTTTCAGGTTTTCCAGTTCTTCCAGATTCAGTCTTCTTAGACTTTATTTTTCTAAAAATTTGTCTCCATCCTCAAGGTTGTCTAATTTGTTGGCAAAGAGCTGTTCACAGTAGTCCTTTAGATTTTTTTTTTCTGTGGTATCTGTTGCAACTTCTCCCCCTTTCCTTTCTGATTCTAGTTATGAAGTTGTTTCTTTTTTCTTTGTGAATCTAGCCAATGGTTTTTCAATTTTGCTTATTTTTTCGAAGAACCAACTTTAAAGTTTCATTAATATTCTGGATTGTCCTTTTGTTTTCTATTTCATTTATTCCTGCTCAAATTTTGATTATTTCCTTTCTTCTGCTGATTTTTTTGGCTTAAATTGTCCTTTCTGTAGTTGTTTTAAATGTAGCATTAGGTTCTTTGTGATTGCTCTTGTTTTTTGAGGTGAACATGGATTGTAATGAACTTCCCTTTTAGTACTGCCTTTGTTGCATCCCAGAGATTCTGGTAGCTGTGTCTTCATTCTCATTTGTCTCTAAGTACTTTTTAAGTTCCTCTTTGATTCCCTCTTTTAACCAGGAGTTATTCACTTGCATATTGTTTAGTGTCCAATTAATTTGGGGTCTTCCAGCTTTCTTTTTGTTGTTAATTCCTAGATTTAAGCCACTGTAGTCAGAGAAAATGCTGGCATTCCACGCTCATTTGAGCATGTTTAATCTGCAGTCCTTGGATGAAGTGCTTGATATGTCAATTAGACCTGTTCCAAATGGTCATTTAAACCAGATAGTCCTGTCTTAATTTTCTGCCTGGTTGATACATCCATTGTTGTAAGTCTGGTGTGAAATCTCCTTCAATTTCTGTGTTGCTGTTGATGTCTCTCATCAGTTCCAATAATACTTGCTTAATGTATCTTCAAGCTCCTTCATTTAGTGCATATTGTTAATAAGTGTTACTGTCTTCTTGCAGAATTGACCCTTTCATCATATAATGTCCATCTCTATCTTTTGTTATGCTTTTTAGTTGGAAGTCTATTTATCCAATGCAAGTATAACTGCTTAAGCTTTATTGTAGTTACCATTAAACTACAGGATTGTTTCCAACCATTGACTTTGAGCTTCTATCTTCTGAAAGAAGCTGAGCTTCCAGAATGCAGCAGAAGGTTGTTATGTTTTTTAATCCACACGGCCACTCTGTATAATTTGATGAGTTCAGTTCATTAACATTTAGGGCGATTACTGATATGTAACTACTTAGTGTCATCTTGTAATGTCTTCTGTGTTATTCCTTACAAAGCTTTGTTCTTCTCTTTCTCCTCTTAGGTGGGTTGGGTGTAATTAGGTTGTTTTCCCTTTTTGTTTTCTTCTTTGCTTTTTCCCTGGAGATGTATTTTGAGGTTACCCTGAGTAGTATTAACAATTCTATGTTTATACCCCATATCTTTTTGAAAGCAGATTAGTCTTACACTCATCCTAATCATCCACATTTTTATCTCCTCCTACTTTTTAAATTTGCTGTATTACTGTTTTTAAGTGGTATTTATTTACACTTCATAGTGCTTCCTTTAGGATTTTTCATAGGGCTGTTTTTGTAGTGATGAATTCCTTTAACTTTCACTTATCAGAAAACCTTTTTATATTTCCTTCATTTCTGAATGATAATCTCGCAGGGTATAGTATCCTAAATTAAAAATTATTTTCCTTTAGCACTTTGAATACATCATGTCATTCCTTTCTGGCCTGCAGAGTTTCAGTTGAGAAATTCATTGATAATCTTATGGGGAGTCTTTCATATGTGACTCATTTTTCTCTGGATGCTTTCAAGATTCTTTATCTTGTATTTTTGACATTTTGGTGACGTGTCTAGGTATAGATATTTTGGGTTTCTTTTATTAGGAAAACTTTGAGCTTCCTGGGTCTGGAGACCTGCTTAATTCTTCAGATTAGGGACGTTCTCAGTTACTATTTCTTCAAATACGTTTCTGCCCCACTTTCTCTGTCTTCTCTTTTTTGGACCCCCATAATGTGAATGTTGCTTCTTTTGAAGTCATCCCATAGGTCTCAAATGCTGTCTTTATTTCTTGCATCCTTTTATCTTTGTTGGTTTGCTTGAGGGCATTCCTCTGCTATATCTTCTAGCTCACTGATTTTACTAGAAGTTTCATCCAGCCTATTCTTGATGAGTTATTTAGTCTAGTTATTGTAATCTTCATTTATTTGATTCCTTCTCTTTTTTTTGCTGTTCTCTTTCACTTCTTCTATTATTTTCCTGATTTCCATGAGTATGTTTATCACTGCTACCCTAAATTCATCATCAAGTAGTTTACATCCATCTACTGTATTCAGATTTTCCCCTGGGTTTTTGGTTGAATCCATCACTATGTGTATATTTCTGTCTTTGCTCTGTTTGTCATTCTGTTTGTATTTATATGGGTTTGGTTTCCTGCAGTGATGGTATTGTGTAGGGCGATCACCTTATTATTGGTCCACAATTGGTAATCAGGCTGCAGGTCCACCCCTACCCACGGGGTGGTGCTAGTTGGAAACATTAATGGTTTGTTCCTTCTGCGAGCCTTCCAGAGATCCTTATTCAGTAGTTCTGAAGTAAAGCCTATAAATTTTGATTTCTAGCAGGTAGGTAATACAGATGTTGTTGGTCTCACTGAAGAGCACTGCACAATTTTATTTCCAATAGACTATATCACCTTCATTTTGGGAGCTAAATGGGAAACACTGTGGCAAGCACTTTTAAAAGAATTGCTTTTGTAGAAAATAGACATGATTATTAGAAAGACTGTTAGGTAATACATAAAATCACCTTGTACTAGTTCTAACACATCATTCTCTACTGTGCACGACAGAAGAAACTGGAAGGCTGGAGTGAGAAGATGGAGTATGTTCCTTTTGCTGCTCTCAATGGTACTCTAGCCTCACGTCTATTCCCCTGAAGTGGCAGTTTGCTCCACTAGTTAAGTCCAACTTGAAGTATTTTGAAAATCTGCAGAAATAGCCTTGTACTCTCCTCAGAGATACCAGGAGCAGATGTCTGAGTCTCAGGCCCAAGACCCATGGGACCCAACCTCCAAGCCCAAAGGAATTAATATCAGCCTAAGCAATTCCCTTTTCTCAGAGATCAGTGAAACTCTATAGGGCCCCCTCCTGTGAGATTATATTTTTTCATAATTCCAACCTCTTTCCTTTGACAGCCTTAGGAATGGTAGCTGCATCTTAGTTGATATTTACATGAAAATTTTTGTATTCTATTTTGACACTTCAGTTCACTATATTTTAATATTTTATCTTAAATTCTTCCTGTTAACACAAACTGGTATGTTTTAACTCCTAACTAGACCTCAAATTCTACCACCCACCAGTAGTGAGGATACTTCAAAATTATCACAATAACTAAACTAACATCATTCTAGACATCTAACTTAATATGAACCCAATTTTCTTCTGTGTATATAATGGTAGTAATATCGTCACAAAAATGAAATACTGTTTTTAAAATAAAAACATTAAATTTTATCTTTATTAAATTTAATAAAGAAAAAAAGTAAAATTAAATATGCTGAATGTTTCTTTACTAAAAGAGAAATCTTTGAAAAGAATGCCCTAAGACTAAAGAAGACATGAAGAAAAAACTACAATGGAGAGATTATGGTTTCTCCTGTTTCAATTTCAGATTGCACCAATTTCTGCTTTGACAATTGAGGATACTGTTGTATAGGCACCACATAGTTCTACTCCCCCATTCTTTCCCCTTTAGTGGGATACTTTCTATCTCCAGATTCAATTCTTTTATTTCAGGTCAATTTTCTTTAATCATATCACTGAACCTTTCTGCTCTATTTGTTGAGTGCTCTATTTCAAGGGCACGAATTATCAATAAGTTGGAGATTTTCTCTTTTTCTTTTGAACTAAAATTTTATTGAGGTAATATTAATTTATAACTTTGTTTCAGGTATACATCATTATAATTCAACATCTGTGTTCACTACATCATGATCACCACCAAAAATCTAGTTTCCAGTCATCACCAGTTACCTCTTGTATTCATTTCACACACCCTTTCCCCTCGGTAATCATCATTCTGTACATTTTTGTTTTCTTTGCTTTGTTTCTTTATATTCCACATAAGTGAAATCATACAGCACTTGTCTTTCTCAGTCCGATTTACTTCATTAAACATATTACCTTACAGTTTATCCCTGTTGATGCAAACGGTAATATTTCATCTTTCTATATTATATGTGTGTTTTGGGTATACATACACACATGCATGCACAAGTAGGGTCACTTAATGATGTCTCAGTCAACAAAGGACTACATAT
The DNA here is from genome assembly GCA_004363575.1 of Solenodon paradoxus. NCBI lineage: Eukaryota > Metazoa > Chordata > Mammalia > Eulipotyphla > Solenodontidae > Solenodon > Solenodon paradoxus. The sequence goes on along the minus strand of RJWH01000286.1, from coordinate 323,257 downwards.
ATACAGATGGTCCCAATAGGCTATACTATATAATCTAGGTGTACAGTAGTCTTAACCATATAGATATGTGTAATTACACTCCACTGGAAAGTCACCTAGTGATGCATTTCTCAGAATGTATCCCTACTGTTATGCAACACATGACTGTGTATCACTTCTTTATCCACTCAACTTTTCAAGTTAGTATTTCTGTATTCTTTGGATAAATATCCAGAAGTGAAATAGCTAAATAGGTGTTCTAATTCTTTTCAAAGAAACCAATAATTATTAGAGTTAACCACATTATTTGAAGCATCATTTTATTTTTATTTAGCTGTCCACACAGTTGTTTCCCCCAGGACCTGGGACATGAACCCAGGGGTATGTGACTTGCTTCTATGGAGGAAAATGACCTAACTACTGTTGCACCAGGGTTCACCAAGTTAACCACATTTGTTGTTGCTGTTTTGGAATATCTTTCTTTTATATATTCATTCACATAATTAAGTTATTTAATGAACCTTTATTTTGTACAGGGATTTATCTCTGAACAAGCAGACCAAGTCTTGCTTAAACATTTCTTATCAAACTATTTTTTCTTAATGAACATTTTTAAATTGAAGTAACTTTGATTTACAAAATAATTTAAGTTTAGAGATGCAGGTTCATTTTTCATCAAATATAGCACTATTCTTACCACCAAATTTCTAAGTCTTCCATCACTGTCCACTGGACCCCCATGTCCTTTGCTCCTACACCCCAGTGGACGAGAAAATCTCAACCCATATTGATTTCACAGTGGCTTCATCAACTGACATTCCTACCAAAAGTGTCTAAGTGTTCCCTTTTTTCCAAGTCCTTGCCAGTAAATATGAGGTACTGATTTGAATTTCCTAATAAGAGCAGATTAACATATTTTCATGTGCTTGTTGGCCATCCATATATCTTCTTTGGTGTAATGTCGCTCAGTAATTCTGTCCATTTTTTAATCGGGTTGTTTTTGTGTTGTTGAGTTATATGAATTCTTTATATATTTTGGATATTAACCCCTTGTCATCTATATGATTTGCAAATATCTTCTCTCATCTAAGTTGCATTTTCATTTTGATGATAGTTTCTTTCACTGGACATATTTTTAGATATAGTCCCACCTGTTTTTTATTTTCCTTTCTATTGGAACACACACACACAAGAAGCTTGTTTTCTTCTATAAAGTTTTATGGTGCTATATAGTGGTCTATTTTTATTAATTTGCATGTGATTGGTCAGTTTTCTCCAAACCAAGAAAAACACTTTCGTTTCTCCACTGTATTTCCTTGATTCCTTTGTCGATTAGTTGTCCATATACGCATGGTGAGGCTAACATCACACTGATACCAAAAGCTGACAGAGATGTCACCAAGAAAACCACAGACCAATATCTCCAATGAACACAGATGACAAGATCTAATATAGACCTGTTTTTAAGTCGGGTTTCTTTTACACTTTATATAGTATCTTTTAGTATTTTTTGAAGAACTGGTTTGTGGTGATAAATTCCTTTAACTTTCGCTTATTGGAAAAGCTTTTTAACATTCCTTCAGTTCTGAATGATAATCTTGCAGCATATATTACTCTAGGTTGAAAATTCTTTTCTTTCAGCCTTTTGAATATATCACACTATTCCCTCCTGGCCTGTAGAATTTCAGCTGAGAAATTCGCTGATAGTCTTATGGGAACTCCTTTGTATGTGACTTGTTTTTCTCTGGATGATTTAAGACTTTATCTTGTATTTTTGAGATTTTAATGATCATATGTCTAGGTGTAAGTCTGCTTGGGTTTCTTTGAGTTTCCTGGGTGTGGAGGTTTGCTTCATTCTTCAGATTAGGTAAGTTGTCAGGTATTATTTCTTCAAACACAGTATTTGCTCCCTTTGGCCTCTCTTCACCTTCTGGGACCCTTATAATATGAATATAGTTTCCTTTGATATTATCCCACATATCTTGAATGCTGTCTTCATTTCTTTGCATTCTTTTATCTCTTTGCTGGTTTGCTTGAGTACGTTCTTCTGCTCTATCTTCTAGCACACTCATTCTATTAAAGGATTTATCCATCCTATTCTTGAGTCCCTCTATTGAATTCTTTAGGACAGTTATTGTGTTTTTAATTTCTTTGACATGTTTCGAGCGGCTTCATTTCTTCTCTCTTTTTGTTGTTCTCTTTTTTTTTTTTTTCCTCTATGGCTTTCTTGATTTCCATGAGTATGTTTATCGCTGCTATCCTAAACTCATCATCAGGTGGTTTGCGTACATCTGTTGTGTTTAGATTTTCTCCTGGGTTTTTGATTGGATCCATCATTTCACCTATACTTCTGTGTTTTTGCTGTTTCACATTCTGTTTATATTTCCATGAATTAGGTTGCCCTGCAGTGACAGCCTTGTGTAGGGTAGATTTGTACCAACTAAGCCTGGATCTTGGTTTGGACACTGGGATTTCTTGAGTTTTGTGGCATCACATTGGTTGGATTCGTTGAAGTTCTTATGTGGGGCCTCTGTTGCTGCCTGGAAGTTCAATCTAATGGATTAGTTGGTTTGGGGGACTGCAGAGCCTTTCCCCACTGTCCCAGCTCCCAACCACAACGACCACCTTGCTGCTGGCCCACAGCCAGGACTCATGCTGCAGTTTCACCTCCACCCATAAGGTGGAAATAGTTCGTAGTACTGACTCTTTCTCTGGAAGACTCTCTCCTTCTGTTATGCCTGAAGGCAGGATTTCCAGTGGGCAAGTCCTGTGGCTCTGGGACAATACAGTGGGAAGGGGAGTGGGTGGAGGAGGGCAATCCCTCTAGCTGCTTTCTGGTTATGGCAGCACCCAGTGTAATCTTGCCAGGCCACCTGTTCAAGACACTTGGCACTGGTGTCTCTTCTTCCCTGCACCTAAACCCTCTCCCACCACTCCGTGTCCTGGTCCCACTGGGTGGGCTCTCCACTGCTTTTGCAATTCCTGGGGGGCCTGGTATTTCCCGCAGTTTCACCTTCTTCACCACAGCCATATTCTCAAATCTGAGTCTGCAGAGTGGCTCTGAACCCTGATCTTTTGATTGCCTTTTGTTGTCGCAATTGCTGCTTTATCTCCACAGCCTCTGTGAGTACTTTTCCTCAGTGTTTCTAGAAAACAGGTGAATTCCTAGTTGCTCTGTAGGGAGGACATGAGTCTCACTCTTACCAGGTCACCATCTTGACTGGAAGTCAGGAATAAGCATTTTGAAGGGAGAAGAAAGGACTTTTGTTTATTTTTCTTGTTTTTTTTTCCTCTGAATGCAGGTTCTGGGGCATTATATGGTCTATACCCCTGCCACAGGATTACCATCTGACCCACCACTAATTTAACTGAAAAATAATATTATACCCACAAAAGAATCCTAGTACCTGTTAGCTGTCATTCCACAGTCCCTCCATGCCTGGTAATCATTAATCTACTTTCTTGCTATATGAATATGCCAGCTCTGGATATTTCATATTTATCAAATTATATGGTTATGTGACTTTTTGTGTCTAGCTTCTTTCACTTAGATAAGGTTTTCAAGGTTTACTCATGTGGTAGTATTTATTAGTATTCCATTCCTTTTAATGGCTTGATAATATATAGATATGTTACATTACACATTTACCCATTAGTCAGTTATGTACATCTGGGTTATTTCTACTCTTCGGCAATTATTAATCATACGCTATGAATAATTATATACAGGCTTTTGAATGAATGCTTGTTTTCAGTTTTCTTAGGTATATACCTAGGAGGAGTATTGCTGGGTCATATGGTAACTATCTGTTAAACTTCAGAGGAACTCTCCAGCTATTTTCCACAGTGGCTGCCCATCTGATATTCCACCTGCAAAGTGAGGGTTTTAATTTCTTCAGATCCTCCCAACACTTTTCTGTTTTTTTTACAACAGCTATCATAGCTAGTATGAAGCAGTATCTCCTTGTGCCTTTAATTTGCATTTGCATTATTACTAATGATGTTGAAAATTTTTCCATGAGCTTATTATCCATGAGAATATCTTCTTTAAAGAAATGTCTACCCATTCTTTAGTTAGGCTGCCTAGTGTTTAGTTTGTCTTTTCTGCTGCAAAGTTATAAAAAATTTTTATGTATTCTGCATACTAGACTCTTATCAGACATATGACTTACAAGTATTTTCTTCCATACTGTTTTGCTTTTTTCACTTATTTATACGAATGTCCTTTAAAACACGTAAGTTTTAAATTTTGATGAAGTCCAATTTATTTGTTTTTTCTTTGGTTACTTGAGTAAAACTAGGTTGATCTACTTCTAACATACTAGCTTGCCCTCCTAAAATCTTATGCACATATTGTTTTCTTCAGAGACCCACAAAAGGCAAAAACAGAAACACCTGATTCAAGGCAAGTCTGTCTTTTAATTCTAATTTGATATGGTAATCCTACTTGAGTAGATGGTAAGTAAATAACTAAAAGGCAACCTCCCAAATAGTATAAAATATCTGCAAACCATATAAGGAGTTAAAATTCAAAATATATAAAGACTTGTACAACGCAACAACAAAGGAACAACCTGATTTTAAAATGGGAAGAGGATCTGAAAGACATTTTTCCAAAAATGTAGACACATATTGCCAATGGACACATGAAATCATTAATCATCAGGGGACTACAAATCAAAACAATGAGATATCACCTCACTCCTGGATGGTTGTTCTCAAAAGGTAAGTAGTAAGTGTTAGGAAAGATGTCATAGGAATGTAAATTGGTATAATCACTATGGAAAACAGTATAGAGATTCCTCAAAGAATTAAAAAATAGAACCACTATATGATTTACCAATTCTATTTCTGGTTATTTCTCCAAAGAAAGCAAAAACATCGATATAATGTGTTTTTGTATCCCCATGTTCATTGTAGCATTATTTACAATAGCTAATATGGAAACAATCTAATTGTCCATCGATGGTTGAATGGATAAAGATGTGGACATAAATATATATATATATATGTATACATATGTCTATTGATGGTTGAATGGATAAATATGTGGATATATATAAATATATACACATATATGTATTATGCAACAGAATATTATTCAGCCATAAGAAGAAGGAAATCATGACAACATGGATGAACTGTAAGGGTATTATGCTACATAAAATAAGTCAATTATATGTGGAATCTAAAACAAACCACAAACAAAAAAAACAGCTCATAGATACAGTATACAGATTGGTAATTGCCAGAGGCAGGGTCATGGTGGGAGAAATAGATAAAGGAAATAAAAAGGAAAAAAATTCCAGTTATAAAGTAACTTATTCAGTACTCTATATAAAATGAACTGATGTTTTTTATATTAATATATTGTCCATAATAGTATATATGGAATAGAGAACTATGCTGTTTTTGAATCTGAATGTGTAGAATTCAAATGGGTCTGGTATGGGAAAACAATTATCATTGGTGTAAGAGGTCAAAGAGTAAAGTGGTTATAAACACAAAAAGATGCCAAGCATCAAAGTTCTGACTTTCTTAACATGGGCATTTCATTTCATAAAGTATAAGTTAAAAAGGTAATTCTCAAATACAGAAGCAATCATTAATAAACTAATATCTAATCTAGAATATATGCTTTACCATTCATAGCATTATTAAAACCAATTAAGTATAATTTTACTTACATTAAAATGTTAAATTTAAAGACAGACAAAATATACTCTACCATCTCTTTTCACTTTCCAAAAATTTAATATTATAATTGCTTATATTTACTATATTTATATATTTTTATATATTCATATTTACTATAAGGCAAAGTTCTGACATTTGGAATCATTAAACTAATTTTCAAGTAATATGTGAGTAACACCACCTAAAATTCTTTGTTGAAAACTGAGATTTATGGTATTAATCTTTTATTTGAGTCCAACATTATCCCCCATAAACAAATCTTCAAGTCCCACTGATCTCTGTTGTCCACTTATTGTTCATTAAAAGAGTGAATAACTATGTAACACTGAATTACTCTGATTCTTGGACTTAAATAGATCCTTCCTGCTGCTATCTATACCAGTGGTTCTTCTCCTTGATGTGATCATTAATGCTGGATCACATTCATACTATCAGGACTAATTAGAATGGAAGCTCCCAAGAATTTCTGTGATTCTCATTCTTTAAAAATGAAGTGAAAGGTCAGAATCCAAGGGAGTTGGGTAAAGCAGTGATTACAGAGTTAGTTATTTAAGTTCCCTAACTTTTGGTACCAAAGCTTCTAACTTCTCTACATTACTGCTGCTAACTCTGTAAGATAGACCATGTCTTGTCAGTCAGAAACTGGAGTTGTGAAGCCCAGAATCAAAAAAGGGAGAATCACCAAAGCATTATTTAAACACAGGCCACTTTGATCCTTTTATTACTTAAATTTCTTCATCTTATCTCTTCTCTCCTACCTGCCCAGTGCCCTTTCAATGCACAAGCAGAAGTGGGAAAGAGTGATGTCAAAAATGGAACAAGGGTGTGTCCTTGTGGCTCACATGACTGAGACAGTGGGTTGTGGCCCATGTAAAGCCAAAGGACCCTTGTTTGGGGAGGGCAGGGTAAGGGGGTGGTGGACTGAAAAATGCTTCTTCTTCTCCCTCCTGAAAAAAAAAAAAAAAAAAAAGACTGGAATAAGAACTCTCTAATTTTAAGAAAATAAAGGAACTTTATGATCTATATTATCACCCTATATAATGCTCATCTCAATTACACAAAGTAATCTCTTCTTTAACTTTTATCTGGAGCTCAAGTTGAATCTGTATTTCTTATAGGAGAGTCCAATCTAGCAAACGAAGCAATTTCTTCCCATCCAAAAGACTCCACAAATTATTTTTTGACAGGAAATCCATTTATAATTTTTTTCTACTTGTAAGTACTTTTTTAATGTTAAGTGTTAGACTTTTTATGCATTTTAGATTTTTTTTCCCTTCCCTGGCCCTGGCTCCCAAACCTAGGTTCTTGGGCTTTAATCATCTGTACCTTAGCCACTGAGTCACAGGGTTTCATTTTTTTTAAACCTCACTTTATAATAAAGTTACTATCACTTTGTGATAGTAACTGCTTTCATAAGTAATGTGACTGCATTATTTTAAAATATTTTATAATGTTTTCCTTTTACAGACTTTTTTATCATTATTAAAAGTATGTATTCTTATACATATATTTATCAGTTTAAGTGCATAGTCTATACTGATTAAATAACTCAAACCAAGTTTGTGTCCCTCTAAAATTCATGTTGAAATCTCAGCCCCCAGGGTGATAGTATTAGAATGTGGGGCCTTTGGGAGGTGATTAGGCTTGAGGTAGAGCCCTCATGAATAAGATTAGTGCCCTCACAAAACAGACTTAGCACTGGCACACTTTTGTAGCTCACACTTTTGTAGCTGAAATGCTGGCAAGTGGTCCACATAAAGCTCAAAGACCTGGGTTTGAGACCCAAGACTGGAGAGAAAAACCAAAATGAACAAGTAAATAAAAAAGTTTTCCTCCTTCTCCTTCCTCCCTTAATGGTTTTCCTCCTCTACCTTTCTCCCTCTCTCAAAATAAAAACCCAAAACAAAACAGACCTGATGCAACCATTATGGAAAGTGACAGAGATTCCTCAAAAATTTAGAAGAATTTCTATATTATCCTGTTATCCACTTTTGGATTTACTCAAAAAACACAACACTAAATGAATGAGATATATGCATCTCCACATTCACTACAGTGCTATTTACAATAGTCAAAGGTTAAAAACAACTTAAGTGTTCCTCACAGAGTAGTCGTTAAAGAAGACATGCTTATATACATAATGGAATACTAATTAGCTATCAAAAAGAAGAAATTCTTGCATCTGCAACAACATGAATAGACCTAGAAGGAATTAGGCTTAGTGAGATAAGTCAGAAGCAGAAAGACAAATATCCTATGATTTCACTCATGTGGTATATATAGAGATCAATCAAACAAACAAAATCAAATAAAAAGACTTAGTTTATATGGGAAGGGAGAGGGGTGTGGGCAAATTAGGTAAAAGGGATCAGTTATGGTGAAGGATGAACTGAATTGTATTACAGAGAGATGCTGATTTACAATGGTACACACCTTAAACCTATATAATGTTATAATGCAATAGTCCTTTAATAAAAATTTAAAAAATAAATAAAACAGATCTGGGAGGGCTCCCTTATGCCTTATGCATGTTTGGACATGTGGGCACTCACATACTAGTCCTCTTTTAACTTTCTTTTAGACTTAAATATACTGTAGGTTTTATACCGCAAGCTTACTTACTTTCAGTTTCTATAGTATTTAACCGTCTATCAAAATATCTAATTCCAGCAAGGTCAATAAACTCAGTGGACACTAAAATATCAGTTTTTCATAACAACATAATTCTGGGATATAATATCAGTCTATTTACTAGGAACATTTACTGTGAACATCTTACCTAATGGCTTTATCTTCACCAGAGGCACATTATTTCATACAAATAATGCTCTCTACTATAGAGTGGGAATATTATGAATATGTGAATATAGTATTATAAAAATTACATCAATCATTTGGAAAAATGGCTTTATGACAGAAATGAAAGTGCTATTATTTCTTGTTAGAATGCAAGGTAAAAAGTATACAGTGTGATGCCCAGAACTTAGGCCAATCTTGGCATGTAATAAATATTAAATTCAAAAAGTCCTCAACATCAGTGATTTGAGGTTTCAAATATTTGTGGTTCCTGTACCAGCTGTTCTCCTCTAATAATTTTTGTATTACTGAGGTACATGAGGTTTAGGGTTTTTACAAAGGTACAGTTTAAAAGGGTGTAAAACTGACTCTATAAAACACCATTTCTAATAACCTTAATAAAGTTAGCCACATTTTTAAACAAAAAAATCAAAATATAGAGAAAAAAGCAATGAATACTCATAAAAATCATGTAATAAATACCTTATATTTGTCTTTTTCAGCAAAATCGTGAAATCTGAGGTTTCTGCTTTTGTTTTTTGTTGCTGTCATTCACTGTTTTCTCCCTAGAGGGAGAGAACCTTCATTTCTATTCACTTCATACTCATGCTCAATCCAAATAAGAATACGAATATCTATTTCTAATTTTATTAGTACATACTTACAATGTACAACATGCTAGACACTATTCTAAGTGCTTTATGTGTATTAATTCATCTAATTCTTCAAGCAATTCCATGAGGTAAATAGCATCATTATTCTCATTTGGCAGCTGGAAAAATTAATGCACAGAAAGCTTCTTTTTGGTCCACTACTCACCCCGACACGAGGTCTCAAACCCAGGGTTCATGGGCTTTGCATGGCTTGTACCTTAGCTTCCTGAGCCACAGAAGCAGGCAAAGAGAGTTTAACTAACTTTCCAAGGACCACAAAGCTAGTAAATAAGAGCTGGGATAAGAGCCCTGGCAGTTGGGTTCCAGAATCAAGATGCTGTACCGTTTCTCAATATTGCTTTAGCATGTCTACAAAGATTGAGAAGAGGAAAGGAGATATGAAACCACTTGTGACCATATTTTGAGGCTAACCGTGGAGGTAAAGAGGATTTAGATCTCTTGAGTTGCCTAGGATGAGTGTTAAAAGAGAGAATTGTATAATCTTCTCAAGAGGTTACTCCTCCACACCTCCAGGAAAAGCAAACTAGGAAGTTACTTGATTTTTCTTGATTACGTGATTTTACTGATACTTTGTTGTTAACATTCATTAAATGAGATATCAGAAATATTTGTTGAGCTTCTGGAAATATAGAAATAAATCCTTCCTGTAAAGATCCTCCAATCAAGAAAAGTGTTTCCTTTTTTGAAATTCATAATTTTTTTAAGAGGAAGGAAGGCAGGCCAGAAAGAAGGCAGGCAGTCAGCAGGAAAGAAGAAAGAGAAGAAGCATTTCATCTATTTAGTTGTTAATTTTTCATTTGTTCCTGCAGTCCCAGGCTGTGAACCTGGGTCCTTAAGCTGTACATGGACTGCACCCTAGGCATGTGTTTAACAACTGAGCTACCAGTGTGCACCTAAAATTCATACATTTTAATGTGATGAACACTATGATAGAGATAAGCACAGGATGTTGAGGGAACACAAGGAGCTCGCATCTCATCTCAACCGAGAGAGGACTGGCAGAGAAGTCATTCTGGGAGGTTTCAACTGGATGATGCTTTGAGGATTAGTATCTTATCAAAGATGGGAATAAGAGAGCAAGTCTATCAGATGGAACACAATGCAATGTTCCGAGTAACATTTAAAGAGACCATGACAATATCTGGAGAGGAAATGTGAAAATGGCAGACTAAGTGGTAGGCTTGAGCCAAATAAAAAGAAGAGCCAATAAAAGAATGTTGTATTTTTATCCTAAAGGCAATAGGGAACCACTAAGAAATTTTTACAAAAAGTAGCATAACTGAATTGTTTTGGAAGCACTGGGCAATGAAACACGATGGCCAAGACTTTGGACCCTAGAGTTTAATTACTAGGTTTGGGTAAACTTGAGTAATGTCACTTAACCACATGTTTACTTAACCTCTCTGAATATCAATTCCTCAAATGTAAACTTAGAATGGTAATAATATCTAACTTATATGGTTTTTGAAAGGCTAAAGCAAGATCTAAATCACTTAGCAAATCGTTAAGTACTCAATAAATCTAGTCAGATACAACCAGGAGCAACAATGCAGAAACTGGTTGAAATAGGTCACAATAGGAGGCCAGGAAACCAGCAAAGACTATTGTAATAATGAAATAGTTGAGCAAAAACTGAATGAAAGTAGTAGCTTTGGAAAAGTCAAGCAGTTGACACCTTTAAAACATGTTAAAGAGACAGATATTCTAGGACTTTGGGACAGTACAGAGTGGGAAGGGAGGATGAGTTTGGGTCACTGGATAACTGATGGTCATGTTCACTAAGAATATGGGAGAAAGAGTAATGAACCAAGTCATGGCATGCCTTGGTGGAGTAGTGGTTTGGTTCATTCCTAAGACTGAGTGTAGTCCACATACAGCTCAAGGACCTGGGTTCATGTCCCGGGGTTTGGGGGGAACAATCAAGAAGAAGAACTAAATAAAAATTAAAAAAATAAAATGTTTCTTTCTGATAGCTTGTCTTCATTCCTGCCTGTACCTTTTTTTCAAAAAACACAAAAATACCAAATTAATGTATCAGCTCCATACCCTTCCTTCTATATATCTGTAATAGCATTCTCTTATGGTTTTCTCCTCTATCTCTGGCTACACTTTCATATTCTGCTTTTCAGGGTCATTTTTTTCCCTCCTGTTCCAGTCTTCTAAATGTTCGTGTTCCCAAAATTGCTGATCTCAATGCTCTTCTCACTTTTCACTCTCGGGTGAGTTCATCTACTCCCAAGGCATCAATTAGTAGTCACCTGTTTACTGACAACTTCCAAATCTCTGTTTCTAGCTCAGAACACTTGCCTCACTTTCAAATCATATATATCCATTGCACACATCAGAACAACCCAGGAGGGTAGTCATTCAATGTGTCGAAAACCAAAGTCACTTCCAAATAATTGGCTTAGCTCTCACATAGACCAATTAAACGACAAAAAACAAAAACACACACACAAACACACACAAAACTTCTTTTCTTCAGACTTTCTCTCACAGAGTCTTCTCCATTCTTGGGCTTCCTCTCCAAGATTAATCCAAATCTTCTACACACTCATCAAATAGAATGTATATGTGTGTGTGTATGTGTGTGCGCGCGCGCATGCACGCGCACAGTCTACTTTTAGTACTTTAATGACATTTCTGTGCTATTATCGCATTCTAAAATATATCTTTACCTCTCCAATGTCATTTCTAACTGTTTAATAGCAGTCCATCTGAAATGAATGCCTTCAATTTCTTTCTTCCTTATCTCTTAAATTTCTTTCTTCCTCTCTCCTTTTTTTGAGATTAATAATTTCTTTGAATCGCTTTCTCCTTCTCTCATTTACAGAGACCTGACTTAAGAGAACAGGAGCTCTGTCTATCTAATTCCCAGCTCTGGAACACCAAGTGCCTAATAACATGATAGATTAAAAAAAAAAAAAAGAAAGAGAAATGAACTGAATGAACTGAATGTTTTATTAATGAATTATCCTCTTTTTGTGTTTTCAATTTCTCCCTTCTCCCTCTACATTGGATTCTCTATAAGCCTATAAGTATCTTTAAGTAAAATAGACAGCATACAAATTTTCTCTAAGCACTTACTTTTCAAGCTATTGGTTTTTATCACCAAGCTTCTATTAAGTCACATCTCAACCATTTTGAAATGTTATTCCAAAAGTGCCTTCTCAAAACCACCAGCGACTTCATAGACCTTTTTCTTAGGCCTCATCCTCCTTGCTGGTCTTTCTAAATTATTTAACAGAAAAGAACCATCATGGCTACTCCCTTTTTTTTTTTTTTTAGGAAAGGCCCAAGCAGGCATGAAGGCAAGTAGGCAGGCAGGCAGGGAGAAAAAGGAGGAAGAAGCATCTTTATTTCATTTTTTATTTAGCTGTTCACACAAGCCGAGGACTTGAACCTAGGGGTATGTGGTCTGTGCTCATCCTGAGGCAAATGGCCTAACTGCTGCTCCATCAGGATGTACCACATCATTGCTTCTTAGAACTGTTTTCCAGAAAACTTTCCTTGATTCTCTTAAAGTCTGGTCATATGTTCCTTTATTTCCTATAAATGATTACAACACTTAAGCTATTTGTAACTGACTACTTATTTATCAGTATCCTGGACTAAATTTAAAAGCAAGTGTTAAGTCTTCTTAATCAGTATATTCCCAACGTCTGGCACCATGATTACTACGTAAATATTTGTTTAATAAACAAATTAATATTGTCCTAAGACCAACATCTAAGAGTCTAAGATTCCTAGAGAATGGGAAAGTTGGTATAAATAAGGATGAGAGATAACATTCTAAGGGAAAAGGGCAAGTAGAAGTATTATGTAAGGTTATGGACTTTCAGAAAGCATCATAAATATATGAGTAAGTTATTTCATTAATTAATTAATACATTTGGTGTTTTACTATGGACAACGTAATTAAAGAAGAGATAGAAAGATAAGTAAGATATGTACCTATCCTTGTGGATCTGTCTTACAATGAAGAACTGAGGGTCTGGAAACGGTAGGAATAAGGAATAAGATATTTTCTGCTAAACAGCAAGTCTGAGTTAATGCTAAAATGTCAGGATGAGTTTGGAAGACCACAAATCAGTTTTCTCTGGCCCACTCATCTCTGCATCCAGGCCTACCAGTAGCAGCTCTCAAACTTTTAGAGTGCATGAAGAACACCTGGGGATCTCATTAAAGATGCAGTGCAATCTCGCAGAAATTGTTTGGGCCTCAGAATCTACATTTCTAATAAGCATCTCAGGGAATGATGATGCTTTTGGTCTACAGAACATACTACTGTAAAGTAGTCATTCGTGATGGCATACTCGCCACATTCAAGTACCACCTATACTATTACTTTCTTAGTAATTTCTTTAAATTTAAACCATGTATTTGTGTGTATATACACACACACACATACATAATCTTAGCTTTATCTTAAGCAGGAGGTTTGATGACTTCTTTTTCTTTTATAATATATGTGAGTACATAACTGTGAGTCTGTAAAGTCTGTGTGTATACATCAGTGGATGATAAAGCTTGAGAAGCTCTGTACAAGAGTTTATGCTGTGCAATGTTATATCCTGCCTGCAATCTGATGACATAAGTTGTAACAGAAAGTTCCAGAGCAGTGACATGCAGCAGAATTATTCTTCCACCCACAGAGATATTCTGGCACCTTTTATGAATTAAAAAATATTCTAGAATTTATGTTCTGATTATTACAAAATGACTTATAAACCCACCATCATATTGAATTTCTATTTTAAAAAGAGTTTTATCTTTTATTTTAGTGTTTAGCTCTTGAGCTGACACCTGAGCCAACTTTCAATAGCTAAGTTATCAAACATAAAAGCAGCAGTTGGAACAAAACAAAGATCTGTGTTCTTGACCCACAATAAAATATCCATCCATTTTATTTAAAATTACATTTGATAATTGAGTTCAAAGTTATAAACTTAATAGCTTTCTTTTCCTTCAACCCCAAAGTAATTTATAATAACAGGCAAAATAATACAGTAAAAATATCAGGAATAATTGTGGCTCAGAAAGGTTCATTCCTTAAAGGCTTTGGCAACTTAGAACCACAGTAGAAAAGAAAGTTGAAATAGAAAACCTTCAACAAATCAAAGACTGTGCTGATAATTTGCCTATAAAAACAATATTCTGCTTTAAATTATGTTTTTGCCTAAATGACTAAGAAAATCAAATCTCTAAATAAGGAGGGTGTTTTTGGATACCACAAAACATCTGGATGTCACTGTGTCACAAGCCAGTTTTATATGTTTGCTTTCTAGTCACACTGAACAAAAACATAGATGAATGACTTTGGTCCTTGATCTCTACATCAATTAAGTCAACTGGACATTTACCTTACTGCTCACTGATCTGCAAGCCTTTTATCCTGTTTGGATGAAAGGATTACTGCAACACATTCCTAACTAGCCTCTCTGCTTCAGCTTATTCTCTATAGTCTACTCTCCACACAGCAGAGAAACAATGTTAAAACAAAAGTCAGATGGGTCACTCTTCTGCTCAAAACCACCATTTGCCCTATCTTAGGGTAAAAGCCAAAGTCTTTTAAATGCCCCCCCAAATATAATCACCCTATCTTTCAGATCAGTTTATACCTTTGTTCACTCCAGGATCAGTGATAATTGAATGAGCTAGGTAAACTGTGGACCCAGGGCCTTTGCATTCATGGCTCCTTTCGCAGAGACTGCTCTTCCTACACGTGTCTATTCTATTCTGTTCTATTAACTACAAGGGGTCTCTGCTTGTACGTCAACTTTCAGGTGAGCCCTTTTATATACAATCGTTACCTCTCCACCCCCACACGTTTTCCTAACTACTTTCCCTGTTTTTCTCCTTATAGCTTACCTTCAGAAATTCTATTTCTTTTATTGGTTCGTTTATCATCGGGGTACCCCATGAAAGTGTAACTTTCGCTACTTGAAGGCACTTTTTGCTTGGCTCACTGTTGTAGCTCAGTGCCAAGGACAGTGCCTAGCACACAGTAGATGTTTCATAACTGGCTTAATGAACAAACTGGATTACTTCAATTTGAGGACGTTAAGCCTTAACTCTATTAAGAGCTGGAAAAAACAGTCGGCGAATATACTCCCAAATTTCCAGACGTCTGTGAACTTACATGCATTATCTTTTGTCTGGTACACGTTCCCTCGGATTTTCCTTAGACAGTAAGGCAGCAGAAAAATGTGTAACTAGTGTGCAAGGACGAAGCAAATCAATCATGTATAAACTGATTTGGAGTTACTCGATTCCTATCCATAAGCCAATAAAGAAAATGCCCTTTGAACGTATACAATGTCTTCTCTTAAACCTAAGAAAACAAGCTGCCAGTGTGTTGCCTTTTGGAGGGTGGGATGGGGGCCTGGGGGAGACACGAAGGCCTGCACGCCTTCTTAGAGAGCGTTAACTCTGGTGTGGTCTAACTTACTTTTTTTTTGGGGGGGGGTGCATCGTCCGTGGCCTCTACCGGGGTGGGTTCTTTCTCACCCTTTGAGGTGTCTATTGTGCTGTCTGGGAGAATGAGGCGAGGTGAAAGGGGGCCGGGGTATAAAGGGATGCTGAGAACGGCTTCAACTGCCTCCAAACACAAAGTCGGGGAGGCGAGAGCTCCGCGCTGGCGTCCAGGGCAGCAGGCTCCGGGGGCCCGCGCCTCCGACCGCAGCCTCGGCCCGGGGCGCAGGCGGGACGCGGGTGCCTGGAGTTAGGCCCGGAAGGAGCCCCGTGGCCTCCCGGCAGCCGGGCCAGCAACCCCGCGCCCCCCACTCGCCCGACCCCCTCAATCCGGCGCCCTTCTCGGTTACCTCGAACTCTCTTCAGCGAAATGGGATCCTTCTCCTGTTCTGCTGACATTACAGACCGCAAAGCATGACTCCCCCCCAGGCCGCGGGAATTCGGTCTCTTTGATGCTGCGGCGGCTCCTCCTCCTCCTCGCCGGGCCGCTGCGGCTGTGAAGCGAGCCGCGGAGCCCAGGAACAGCCGAGGGCGGCGGGGACGCGGGCCGACTTTGCAAAGTTTGGGCGGAGGACGAGGCCTCGAGGCGGCCCGGCGGCGCGAGGGGGTCGGCGGGGTTCAGCGGCGGCGGCGGGGAGCGCGGCCTGGGGGCGGGCCACCGCTCGGGGCCGGCATGTGCGGAGGACTAGTGCGCCGCCGCCGCGGTCTCCTCCCGCTCCTTCTCTGCCGCCGCCGCCGCCGCCTCGGGAGCCGCTGACAGGGAGGCGGGCGGCGGGCGGCCCAGCCTGCCGGTGCACTGGCAGCGCCCTCTGAGGACGAGGTCTGCGCGCCTGCCGCTCCCGAGGCGCAGACACAAAAGCCCCCGGCCGGGAGCCGCCTGCAAAACGCACTCTGGGGCGGGCGAGGGACGTGGCGCGGCCCCGCGGCTTCCCCGCCCCGAGCTCCCCAGCCCGCACGGGGACGGACTTCGGGGGCGGGGGCCGCTCCTCGTCCCGCCGCGCCTCCCGCCGCTGCCCGCGCCCCGCCCCGGCCCGGCCCAGCCTCAGCGGTCCGCGCGCGCCTCACGCTCCGCGCGGGGCCCAGGGCCCGCGGCCCTAACCCCTCGCCGCTTTAACCGCCCGGCGGGCAGCGCGCTGAGGGCCGCCACCCCGCTCCCCTCAGTCCGCACCCGCGGCGGCTCAGCGGCGTCTTCTGAGAAGAAATGGCAGCTCCGAACTTCGTCGGAGGCCACAGCAGGCTTCTTTGCTTCGCAGCCACGGATCTGAGCGAGGATCGTACGATCCGAGAAAACTTTGTAAGCGGGAGCCCGAGAGTTCTCGACGGGCATGTGGACACACACATCCCCGACTCCGTGTCTGTGGACAGGACACCTGTTTGTGGAATGCCCAGCTTCAAGTTACAACGACTTGACTTGAAGAAAGAACGCTGCTCAATGAATACAGGAAAGGATGGATAGAAGCGCTGATCTGGTTTAGACCGGAGTCAGATGTTGAAATGTCGGGAAAGGACCCCCACGTGTGATTGTAAATCGGAGCTAGTCTCTGATTCACAACCATCATTTGGGCTGTGTGACCAGAGGCAATTTAAATAACCTCTCTGAGTCTCAGATTTCCGATCTCCCTCTTTGTTGTTAGGTTTCCTACTAAAAAGAATGTGTAGGTGCAAACTGTGATCTTCAATCAGGTGAGACTCTGGGCTTATTTTGAAGCCAGAATCACCGAAAACTGTGCATTAATCATAGGAGGACCAGAGCTAAGTGTCACCCTTCCGGAGACAAGGTCCGTTCAACTTCACATGTAATGTCAGAGAACAGATGGAAACATGAAGCCAGTGTAGAGCCTTAAGGGCTACAAAACAGTCAAGCATCACAGCAGTGAAATCCCTTTAAAAAAGCAACAACAATATAATGGCAGGTTCAGGGTAGGAAGATTACCCTTTCTCTAATAAATTTGGGAAGAAATTCATGATTAAAAGTTTCAGTCTAGCAAAGGCAGGAGGCATATCTAAGGAGAAGGGTCCCCCCAACTAGACTGTAGATACTCTGGTAGCTAACAATTACTAGAAAGGGTTAAAAATTGCTTTGTTGCATGAATGCATGAGTAAACAGACTGAGAGTGGACGTAGGACAAATGGGTGACAGGGTTTTGGTAAGTATAATAAAGCCCAAGCTAGTACTAAGTAAGATAAAGCAAATTGGATTTTACACCCTTATCTCACAGAGTCCTTGAGAGATGTGAAAGCACTTTGAAAGTATCAGTCAATATGGACAATAGAATTTTTAAAAGTATGTAATCCTTATTGCAAGGAAAGTCATTGAGAAAGATCAGTGCTAAAAGATTCTGAATTGAAGTTTAATTCCCCAAAGCTAAACTCAGAAATAATATGTAAATCAAGATAAATGAATTGGTTTGTGTGTGTTGACCATATTTATTGGAAGGTATAGGATTGGCGGGGGAGAAACCATTTAGCCTGAGTTATATGCATATCAACTCATTTCGGGAGTACAAGAATCCTTGGTCATTTCTTATCAAAATTGGCAAAGATTTTTCTTTTCAATATCTTCTACCTTTAAAGACGCGATAGTAGTCTCCTAATTTCCATACAGGAGAAATCTTTTGTCTCAGCCAACTCTCAATGGAGAGGCAACTAGTACAACACCATCTCCCCGGACAAACAGTATTGGTATATTCCGCTTTGTTCATTTATATAGGTTTCCTCACCAATTTCTATAGTGTTAGTTTCTTCTACATCTCTTAATATTTAAATACTGATCATATGCATACATCTGCCTCGAAGTTCTCTGTCATTTCTCATTTTCACATAAATTCTTTCATCCAGAATGAGCCTGATGAGATCCAGAGGTTCTTCAACAGTGGTGGTTTGGTGCTCATCTACATATACCGCCGTGTTTTAAACACTGAGCCCTTTCCCGCCATTCGCGAGAGCCGAATTGGTCTTCTTCAAATGATGCATCAAGAATAAAAAGACTCTTGGATATGGAGTTTTAGATTAATTTTACTTCTAAATCCTGACTACCCACTTGCTACATATGATAATTGCCTGGAGAGCATTCTAAAGTTACAGATACCTGAGCTCCTCCCCAGATTTCTTGAATCAGAATCTCTGGGAATGAGATCTAGAAATCTGTCTTTAAATGCTCTCTAAGCGATTCTACAGCAATGACTGCAAATATACACTTTATGTCCCTTAAATGACAGACTTTCTGTCCCTTAAAAATATTTCTTCAACTTGCTATTGTCTTCTTCTCCTCCCCTCCCCCTCCTCTTCTTCCTCCTCCTCTTCTTCTTTCTTCCTTCCTTCCTTCTTCAAGGTGCAGGCAGGAATAAAGACAAGTAGACAAGTAAGCAAGCAGGCAGAAGAAACATGTTTTATTTAGCTGCCATGTTGGTTGTGTGTGCTAGGCTACCAGGGCGCAGCATTGCTGTTAGCAGTCTATCCATGGGACTTGGTTCTGAGTTCCAGAGTTGATCTTTACTCCCTCTCTCATACAGAGAGTTACAGGAAAATCTGTGGTTGATGGGCTTACCCCACTGTTTCAAAAACCAGTCATTCCTAAAACTCAGTAGCAGGAACAACAAGTAAGGGTCTGCAAACTTTTTCTGTGGGGCACCGGATAACAAATGTTTTAGACTTTGCAGGCTTTGTTTCCTGTTACAACTATTCAGCTCTGCCATTGTAGTAGGAAAGCAATCACACCAAATGTAAACAAATGGGGGTGGTTGTGCTCCAATAAAATTTATATATAAAAAGGCAGCGTGCAGAATTTGGCCCACACGCTATAATCTATGACCCTGGACTAGGTCTTGGGTCACACAAAGGACTTGGGAGCTTAGAGGGCTGGTCTAGGATGTAGAGACAAATGAAGGAGGCAATACCTAAGATTAGACAAAATCACCCAGGACTAATGAGAAATGAGAGTCAAGGACAGAATTCAGGGCAACACTGAAATTTCAAAGGGTGAGCAGAAATAGAGGAGCCTGTAAAGGAAACAGAATAAATGAAAACAGGACAATTAGGTTTTCAAAAATAGAAGAAATGATCGATATTATCACATCACATAGAAAAAGTACTCATTTCTATCAGTCATTGTTGGCCTAGAATCTACTTAACTTTCTTGCTTATATTTTGAACTATTGATGTATAGTTTTTGCTTTTAATATTTTACATCTCAAATTTCACCAGTATATTGTGGAAGGTAGTCTAATGAAGCTTCAAGCATAAAGACTCTAATAAATTCATTTAGATTAACATGTAATTAAAATGATTTTTAGGAAAAAAATACTGTAAATTCTATTTTCAAATATTTAAATTATAGGTTTGTTTTAAATTGAATATAAATAAAAAGTAAGCCTAATTCTAGGTGTTTGGAAGTTTCACAACATTGATTTGAATCCATTCATAATATAATTGAAACTGTGGTCAGTTAGCAACCGCTGTATATTGGTTAACCACAGGGAGGAGCCCTTCATAATAAACAGAGGTGGGCTATCCAATACTCAAAGGTGAGGAGGGACTTACAACAGCAAACTTTGGGGGAGGGTTTTTATAACTTAGGATTCAATCCAGACACAAAAACCTCACAGTAATTTGAACAAAGTAAATGCAATACAAAGAATTACTAAGTATAGCAGGAGATGGCAGTAGGAATGGACTAGACAGTAAGAAGTAAAAAATATGAGAAAAGTAAATAGAAGGAGCCATTAACCTTAAAACTGAACTAAGCACCCAAAGAAGAAGCCCCTCCCTTTCCAGGTTGAGATCCTCACTTTAATAAATAGTGCATAGCTGGGTTCTCTGAGGGACATGCCAAAGGAAGCACTGGTCCCTGGGTGCTGCCAAACTTGAGGAGGAGCCTGGCACACATCACAGAAGCAGCATGCTGAAATAGCTGTCTGTGCTACAGGAGCTTATCAGGAGTAACTAGAAGAGGAAAGAAAGTCCCTTTCTCCTGTAGTATTTTTCTAGGATCCTCTACTGACAAAGCATAACATCACACCGGCTGACAAAAGAAAAATATTTGAGTCCATCTCTCTTTTTGCAGAGCAGGTAATGAAGGGTAAAGTGGAGTTGAGCAGAAATGATTTGATTACTGACACAATGATAGTGTACACTTTAGCCTAAGTTTATTAAGTGACTTCGTATGAACGGTGCTTTTGGTTCTGGAACATGCTGTCATAAAATGGTACAAATATACGCTGTCTTATCCTACATTTATCTATTGTATTTTATGCTCTAAAACATGGGACAAAGTTTTACTTCAAAATACCCTTGAATCCACTATTTTTAACCTCTTAGGTCCCCTCCATTGCCAGATTCTATAAATTTTATATCCTGAATATTTCTTAGATGTGTCCGTTTTTCTCTGGCTCACCACCACTGCCCACGTCCGGTCATAATCATTTATCTCTTTCCTCAACTAATACGAAGAACATCCAATTCCTCCCATAGCCACCTTAACCTCTATTCAATCCATTTCCCACTATGTAGCCAGAGTGAATTTTTTTTTCTTTTTAGCTCTTATTTTGAAATCGCTATAAATTTTGCAGTAGGTTACAAAGAAATGTCCTGGGAAGTCCTGTACATTCTTTCCCCAGGTTCCCCCAATGTTAACATTTTGAACAACTGTAATACAACATAAAACCAAGAAATTGGTATTGATACAATTTATGGAATTTATCCATATTTTACCAGTTATACTTGCAATGGTATGTGTGTGTGTCTGTGTCTGTAGGATTTTATCACATGTGCAATATTGCATAATCACTACCACAACCAAGATCCACAAATGTACCAACACAAAATTCCTTTATGACAAACCTTCCTTGTGTTATTTCTTTATAGCTATGCCATTCACTCTCTCTTCCCTATCCAACCCATTAGTGGCAACGACTAATCTGAAGTTTTATAATTATGTTAATTATTTTACAATTATGTTGTTTCATGAATGAAACCAAGTAATATGTATCCTTTTGAGATTTTTTCACACAACATACACATATGTCAGTATTTTGCTCCTTTTAACTACTTAGTAGTAGTCTATGGTATGGAGAAACCAGTTTGTTAAAGTATTCATCCATTGAAGGACTACATGTGTAGTCTTTACTTCTTGACTATCATGAGTAAAACCATTTTGAACATTCATGGACAAGTTCTGTGTGAAAATAAGTCTTCATGTTTATGGGATTCCCCAAAATGCAATTGCTGGGTTATATGCTAAGTTCATTTTTATATGAAGGAAGCTGCCCAACTCTTTTTCCAGAGTGCTGAGGGCGCTTTTTAAAACACAAATCTCATCCTGTCATTACTTTAAGTAAATCTCTTCATAGTTCCTGCTGCTTTAATTTTAGACTAGATTTTTAAGACATAAGCTATAAGGCTTATACACTATGATTTCCACTGATGTCTCCAACCTCATCCTGTACTACTGCCCATGCTCTTTTTTACTCAATGACCTTTTAAAAATGACCTCCAAAATTCTCCTACCACGGGGGCTTTGCAAATGCTATTTTCTCTTTAGAAAGTGTTCATCTCCCTGCTCCTTGTCTAAATAACACAAACTCTTAACTTTTATTCTTGACTCAAGCATGTATCACCTCAGGGAAACCTCCCTCTAGTCTACCTCAGATTCTGTTTCTTCACATTTGTTTTCTTCATCATTTCTCTCAGTTTGGAATTACATATTAATTTCTGTGAATAGTTGATTCAATTTTGTTTTCACCTCCAGACTCTAAAATTCATAAAAGCAGAGGCTGATTTTTGCTTATTACTTTCTGGCCTATTTCAAGTGCTGAATAAGCGTTTTTTAATGAATGAATGAATATATAATATACTCACAAAGAATTCAGTGGCAAAGCCTTAACATTACATAATTTTATTTATCCATTATTGAAGATGGGTCAACTACTCTAAAGCTGGGGGTGGGAGAAGATATGTTAATTACTCATGATTAAGGTAGTCTGCTAAGCAAGACCTTAATTCTAGATTCATGCAAAGTTTACATTAATACATTCCAGAATATACAGTATTTCATACTAAGACATATTCTAAATATTTCTGGTGTATTCTTGAAAAATAACAAATACAATTGTTAATAGGTCATTTGTAATTCTTTCAAAATTCAAGGATTGCAAATCAAGAATGAGGCAAATGTCTATGTAGATCTCTATTTTGCTCCCTCATACAAACTTGACATAACTTTCACAAGTAGTACTAAAGATTGAAGTTTAATATAACCCTCAAAAGAAGGTCCATGGTATCTATCCTAGGGCATCAAGTTTGAAAACATTCATGGTTAAGGTACCTCCAGTGAGGCACCTGACTTTGAATATAAAGATATGGTTGAGTCACATTCTTCTTATGTCATCGTTGAAACCAATATAGCAAAGTCAAGTGGGATTTTTGCTTGTTTTGCTCTGTTTCTTACAGCAACGGGAAAAGAGGCAGATTTATTTCAGGATATAAATACTGCCAACATAGGCAGACTGCAACACTGTGGGTGCTTAAAAAAAATTTTAAGAGCATGTGGAAATGAGCAAGACATGTGCATATTTGTGAATGAAACACAGCAAGGCAGGCCTACCTAAGAAACATGATAAATCTTGGTGCTAAAACAACAAACTATAAATATAGAACAAATGGCATTTCATTAAATCTCTTTTAAAAGACATAAAATGTGCCAATTTTAAGCCTTTTTAGTTTATATGTGTGTTGGGAGGGAGACGAGAAAGGGAACAAGATAATGACAACTTTGTGCAGTAATCTTCGAGTTCTCCCTTTATTTAATAGTATTTCTTTTATTCTTTTGTTTACAAAGTCATACTCATTTTAAAATATTGCACTCACATACACTGCACCCATCACCAGATTCCAGAGTCCTTTACTACCACCTTGTTCCCTCTCTCCTTCCCTCCCTCCTCCCACCATCCTGACAGCCATCATCTTGTGTCCTGTGAAGTTTCCTGGTGTATTCTTGAAAAATAACAAATACAATTGTTAATAGGTCATTTGTAATTCTTTTAAAATATCGAGGATTGCAAATCAAGAATGAGGCTTCACTGTATTGTACATTCACATTTTATGATGATATTTATATTTCATAAAAGCTACCATTTTAACACGTACAATTCAATGTTAGTACACTCACTTCTTTACTATTTTAGTATATTCATGGAGTTGTGCCACCATCACCATCATCTGAATCCAGAACATTTTCATCACCCCAAAAAGAAATGCTATAGTTGTTAGCAACCACTCTATGTTGTGGTCCTCTGCCCCAATACCTTCAGCCCCTGGCCATTCCTAATCCACTTTCAATCTCAATAGATTTTCCTACTCTAAACATTTTATTTAATTTAAATAGAATCATATGTGGTCTTTTGCAACTGGCTTCTTTCAGTTTGTGTAATGTTTTCAAGGTTCATCTATGTTGTATATGCATCAATGTTTCATTCTTTTTATGGTTGAATAATATTCATTTATGGCTACATACATCAGAACATGAATTTCTTAAGTTTTTTTTTTTTTAAAGGAAAGGTGCAGGCAGGCTTGAAGGCAGGCAGGCAGGAAGAGAGAGGAGGAAGAAGCACTTTATTTTATTTCAGTTGTTCCTCTTGGTTGTTCCGCCAGCTCCAGGATGCGAACCCAGTCCTTTGGGTTTATGTGGACTGCGCTGGTCAAAGGTGGCTGACCAGGGCATGCCGCTTATTAAATTTTTAAATTTTGAATTATTTTAAAATTACTAGCATATAAAGAGTAATAAGGAATAATATAAAGAGCTATCATATATTCTTCACCTGGGTAAATAAAGTAACATTTTACCTCATTTGCTTATTTGCTTCTTTCCCTCTCTTTAAATCTCTCTCTACATTCACATACAGAACATCTTGGAGATATAGCAGGTTCAGTTCCAGACCACCACAATAGAGTGAGCCAATTTCTTTGTTTTGCCATGCATATAAAGTCATGTTTACAATATATTGTAACCAATTAAGTGTGCAATAGCATTGTCTAAAAAGACAATGTATAACACTTAAATTAAAAAATACCTTATTGCTAAAAAAGACAATGAAGTTTGCCACATCAACAGACTTCCTTTTACTGTAGCATGAAATGCTGTTTGATAGCATTTTACCCACAATAAGACTTCCAAAATTAAAGTCAATTCTCCCAAGTCCTGCTGCTGCTTTATCAATTTTATGTCATATTCTATTTTTATTGTCAATTTGTAGTATGTTCTATTTTTGCTGTTGTTTAAACAATATTCACAATATCTACCCAGAGTAGATTCCATCTCTAGAAAGTACTTTCTGTGCTCATTGCTCAGAAGCAACTCCTCACGCGCTGAGCTTTTATCACGAGATTGTGGCAATTCAGTCACATTTTCAGGCTCCACATCTAATTCTAGCTCTCTTGCTATTTTTACGCATCTGTAGTTTTTCCCTCAAAATCAAACTCTTGAACCCCTCAAGTCATCCAGAAGGGCTGGAATCAACTTCCAAACTCCCATTAATGTGATATTCTTACCTCATCCCATGAATCACCTATGTTCTTAGTGTCATTTAGAATGGTGAATCCTTTCCAGAAGGTTTTTAATTTACTTCCCCAGATCCATCAGAGTAATCAGTATCTATGGAAGTTATTGCCTTATGAAATATATTTTGTAAGTTATAAGACTTGAAAGTCAAAATGACTCCTTGATCCATGGGCTACAGAATGGATGGTGTTAACAGGCATAAAAGCAATATTAATATCCTTGTACTTCTCCATTAGAGCTCTTGTGTGACTAGTTGCATTGTCAATAAGCATTAATAATTTACTTTTTTTTTCTCCTGAGCAGTAGATCTCAAGAGTGGGCTTAAAATATTAGCAAACCATCTTGCAAACAGATGTGCTATCATCCAGCATTTGTTTTCATTTATAGAGCAAGGATAGAGTAGATTTAGCATAATTCTTAAGGGCCCTAGGATTTTCAGAATGGTAAATAGGCACTGACTTCCACATAACATCACCAGGTGCATTAGCCCATAACAAGAGAGTCACTCTGTCCTTTGAAAATTGGAAGCTTGGTAATGACTTCTCTGTAGCTATGAAAGTCCTAGATGACATCTTCCAATAATAAAGGACTGTTTTGTGTACACTGAAAATCAGTGTTTAGTGTAGTCACCTTCATCCATGATCTCAGCTAGACCTTCCGGGTAACTTGCTGCAGCTTCTACATTAGCACTAGCTGCTTCACCTTGCACTTTGATCTTATGGAGATCTTAAACCTTTGGAATCAACCTCTGCTGCTTTCAAGTTTTCTTCAGCAGCTTCCTCACCTTTCTCAATCTTAACAGAATTGAAGACAGGGCTTTGCTCTGGGCTTTGCTTTGACTTAAGGGAATGCTGTAGTCAGTTTGATCCTCTAACCACACCAATAAAACTTTCCCAATAGCAGTAATAACGCTGTTTTTCTTTCTTGTCATTCAAGTTCACTAGAATAGCACCTCTAATTTTCTTTAAGAACATTCCTTTGCATTCACAAGTTGACTAACTATATGGCAATAAGAAGTCTTTCGACATATTTCAGCTTTTGACCTGCCTTCCTTACTAAGTTTAATCATTTGTAGCTTAAAGTGAGATATATGCGACTATTCCTTTCACTTGAATACTTACAGGTCATTGTAGGATATTAACTGGCCTTATTTTAATACTGTTAGTTGTCAGGAAATACAGAGGCCTAAGGAGAGGAAGAGAGATGGAATGGTTGGAGGAACAATTAGAAAATACGCATATATGAATCGTTTGCCACATTATATAGGTAGTTTGTGGTGACCCAAAATAATTAAAATAGTAACATTGAAGATCACAGATCATGGATCACCATAACAGATATAGTAATAATAATGAAAAGGTTTGAAACATTATGAGAATGACCAAAATGAGAGACAAAAAGTAAGCACATACTATTGAAAAAGTAGCATTGATAGACTTGCCACAATTCTCCAATTCATAAAAATAAAATACAGTACCTGTGAAGCACAATAAAGTGAAGTGTGGCTCAATGGCTCACCCTGGTGGAACAGTGGTCAATCGCTTCTGAAGGAGCAAGTTACAAACCCCTGGGTTTGAGTCCTGGATAGTGGTGGTGGGGTTGAGGAGGTGGGGGAACAACCATTGTGAACCACCAAATAAAAATAAAATAAAGATGTTTCTTCCCCCTTTCTCTTCCTGCCTACCAACTCTCCTTCATTCCTGTTGGTACCTTTCCTTAAAAAAATAAATTTTTAAAAAGTGAAGTACAATCAAAACAGGTATGCGTATATAGTATGTCTTCACTGAGTAACATGCATAGGTTCTTGAAAACTACAACTTTAAGGGAAACAACATATAACAAAAGCAGGTCTTCAAATGTTTTTCAAGTTTGGCCAGAATTTTTTCTCATTAATATTATAATAAATGATACTATTTGAGGACCCATTACACTGTTACTATTGTTGCTATTATTTTTCTGAATCATGACTTCCCTCTACCCCAATACCTCAGTATTTCCTACAAACAATAGTCTCTTACATAATTATACAACAATGATAAAATAAGGGCATTTAACCCTGATAAAATACTATTATGTAATATACTCTTCATATTTAAATTTCACCAATATTCCCAATAATATTGGTAACGTTTTCCCTCTGAACAAGGATCCACACTGCTTTTAACTGTCATGTCCCTTTTGATCTCCTTTATTATGGAACAATTTTTCAGTCTTCCCTTGGCTGTCATGCTGTTGACATTTTCAGAGTACACGCAAGTTTTTGTAGGATGACTTTGACTGGAATTGTTTGATGTTTTCTTCAGGATTAAATTAAGATTATTGCATTTCTGCAGGAACAATGGATAAAAACGGCGGTGTTCTGAGATAATTACATTAGGAAGTACAATATCAATTTGTTTTTATTTATGCTAACTTTGATCACTTGTTTTCTCTATTATTATAAAGTTATCATCACCATAAAGTTAGTAAGCATTCTCTGGGTAAATACTGACAGTGTAAATATCTTTTTTTCTTCATCAAATATTTGTCTTAGTTTTGAATTCATTGATGATTCTTTCACTTAGCATGTTTTAAAAATTCATTTTCATTCCTTTTTGTGGCTGAATAATTTTCTACTGCGTAGTTACCAGTATTATTACAGATTTTGTTTATCCATTTACCATTTGGTGGATTTCGGGGGTGGTTTCCACTTCTTGGGTATTATGAATAATGCTTCTACGTATATGTTTGCACGAGTTCCTTTTTGTTGTTAAGATGAAGGCAGGTAGGTAGCAGGAAGAGAGAGGAGGAAGCAGCATTTATTTTATTTAATTGCTCATCTTGGTTGATCTCCTAATGGGATGTGAATCCAGGTCCTTGGGATGTAGGTGGCTTGTGCTGGCCAAAGGTGGCAGACCTCACTGCTTCTCCACCAGAGAACACCTATATTTGCTCTTTAAGAAAAAAAATTTGCTGTTCTTCTATATTTCAATACTTTCTTTTATATTCTCCATAGTCAAGCATAATGTCATTTCGAGTAATTAGTTTCAATTTTCAATTTTTTTCATTTCCTAAATGTGGAATTATTTTCATAAATAAGATTCTAGCATTTTGCAAAAGGTTGCTTGGGTCATATTTTATCTGTTGTTACATCTAGATATTCTCAGTGTTAAGTGTTTTCAATATTCTCTTAACCATATTTTCTCATAATATTAAGAAAGAAATTTTAACCATAATTAACTTTTTCTATCTGGACAAGTCCATTGTTTTATTAGGTTACCTATTATTTACCTTGTGAGGTTAGCAACCATCTACTGGAAGGGGAGAAATTATTATTTCCTTGCTGCTATTCAGTAAATGTGAGATGAAAACAATTCTTAAATGTCTCTAATAGGTTCTGTCCTACAGCTTAGAGTGGACTCTATAATCATTCCCTCTTAGGACATGAAAGCCATCATTCTACAAATTGAAAGTTTTCATTGTCTTCTGAGAGAAAACTGAAGAGAAAAAAACCCACAGATTTTTCTTTTTGTAACTAAGGAAAACTTTTATTTAAAATGTGCAATCAATTAGTATTTAGACAGCAGTTTCATAAACATTTTGGCATTTAAATTTTTATTCATTTTTGGCATGACCAGTAGGATAGTATATAAACTACCCTGGGGTGGGGCGAAATACTAGGCAATATTTACTATGATGCTAGAAAAGAAAACCCACATTATTAAACAAAATATGCTTAAAAAAGACATTAAAAAGTTACATTCAAAATCAAGGCAAACAATCACTTTCTTCATGTAATGGAGTTCACAGAGCTGATCCCCTGAGTCAAGTATAAAATTAATATAGCTCAGCTCTAGAGTCCATTAGCAAGTCTGCAACTGCTGCCCTTACAAGAAAATAGTATACGGAGTGAAAGGATCCAGAACACCCATAATATGAAATAATATAACTGGCTCCTACACTTTCATTTAATTCACATCTTTGAAAAATTAGAAAAAAATAAGCATACACAGAAATAAAATTCTGTCCAACAACAGCAACAAAGAGACAAACTTATTTAATATATGTTCTCTATTCTACTAATAGGCTAAGGCAATGTGTGTGTATTCAGGCTTCTCAAGTTTCTATGAGGCTCCAGTTGCTAATCATCAGTAATCATTTTTGTATGACAACAAAACAGATATCCAGAATGTGGTATTAGGAAGTACAATGTTTTAAGATAAGGAAAAAAAAACCTTAATAGTCTTTTTAAAAAGATAATTCTACAGAAAAAAAATTAAGTTCTATAACATAAATTTTTAAAGAGAAAGTTTGTAAGTTGGGAATGTGTCCACACACCATGAATTATTTCTAAGATCGAACTTGAGTAAATGTGCAAGGGTGTTCAGAATCTCATGGATCACACTAAGAGTGTGACTGGATGGTGCAAGAAGTCAGGGAAAAATACTTCCTTTACTCTAAAAAGATGATTATCATATAATTCTTCTAAATAAGTCTTAAATGTGAACTTGTGTAAACTGGAATTAGCTGCCAGCAATGTTGTCCTGTATAAACTTCGTTTCAAATACTTTAAAGAAATGTTTAAAATTTCCATCATCTTGAAAAGGTAGATGCAAAGGAAGAATCCTAAAAATGTACTGTTTCCCTCAGCCATCTAACCCCTCTGGGGATAATTCACTCTCTCTTTACATCTTTAGAAGCCAAGATATTAAAAAGTGAAATGATTTCAATTGGGATAAGATGATTACATATCTAGTATTCTCAAAAGTACAGTAAATTCCCTTGTTTCCTCTTCAGACTTAACACATTACAGATGAGTGTTTAAATGCCAGTTTCTATCTTTTACAAACCACTTTCTTCTATAAGTTTTTGGTGCATGTACAGGAACTGAAAACATTTTTCATTTTAGCACAAGCAAACTATAATTGGAAAGGCTGATCTATAAAGAAAAAAAATCTGCTAAAATGTTTCACAGCCTATAGAAATGACTTTCAGATTATAATTATTTACACTTGAATTTTCCTTTAAGTTTTCAAAGCACTATTGCTTCATTCTGTACAACAAATTATCCTCATTTCATGGATGGAGAAGAAACAGAAATAGGTTGAAAACTTTCCTGCCTAACAATTCTGAAAATGGTCAAGGACCATTAAGTTCTCCAATGATAACCTTATACTCATTCTGTTCTATTATATGATTCTTCCTCAGTTTTGTTCCCTACTAAATTAATGTCAATAATTCATTAGTTTGTATTTGTATAAATATTACTCCTCAGATCTAGCAAAGTAGGATGACTGGTTACACACTTTGCTTTTTCTAGTTAAATTCCTACTTAAATTCAGGGACTAGTGAAAATTGTCAAAATATAAAGTATAACTTGAATACCTAGTCTAATGAGGAAATGCTTGATTAGAAACCATGTCCACCTAATTTATAACATAATTATAGGCACAAATTTCAGTATTTAATCACAATTTGGATGACAGAAATTGAGATTTCAAAGGAGGAAAGAGGGAGGTTAGGTGATGACATGGGTGAATTACTGCTTAGTGCCTCCTAAATTGGTAAATAAATGGACATTACAAAGACAGACTTCTTTCTGTTGGTTGTCTCTATGTGGGTGTATTGTATTGACACAGTGGAAGATAAGCCTGGGTAATTAAATATAATTTGTTTGCTGAGAGAATGTATCATAGTAGAAATCCTACAATCTTTGGAGTTGGATCAACTTGGGTTTGTGTCTTGGTTAAGTCACTTATTAACTCTGACCTTTCACAAGTTAGATATTCTGAATCTCAGCTTACTGATCTCTAAAATGGGGATAATGCGTGCTTTGCAGAATGTAGCAGCTTAAAGGATAGAGCAGATGCTCAATAAGTGGCATTATCCCTCCCTGAAAAACCAACATTCTTAAACTCACTCAGAATATCATCATGGTCTCCATGCCATGATAGAGACAGCTTTATCTCTTTAAAGGATTGCTAAAAACTAGGGTAGAGCTAGAAATTTTCCTTCAAAACTGAAAGAAAGCTTGACTGGAAATGATTTAGGAATTAGAATAAACTAGAGTGTGGAATCTAAAGCTTTCTTGGAAAAGGGACACTTGAAATAAACATGAATGACATGAAAGAGAAGATTTCCTAGGATAGTAAGCACATGCTGATAAGGTAAGTAGTGATTCTTGCTGAGGTTAATGGAAAACCTAGAAATTGATGAACTGAAAACCAGTCAGTGGTTGGCAAAACTGAAGGAAACAGACTAGATTTATAAGACAAAAAAGATGAAAGAAAATGAAGAATGAACTTGTACATGGTCCTGCTTAACTACTCTAATGGTCACTCTATTTCTATTTTGAGCTCTTTCCTCCAACAACATAATTCACCTGAGAGAGAAAGTTCAACTAAAATAAATCATTTTCAAAAACATCTGATGGAATCCCACAATTAAAGGTAAATACCAGAGAACTGAGTAGGATGTTACTTTACAAAGTACATATTTAACAAGTTTAAAGCTGAATTGTTTTTTCACAAGTGATTCAGAAAGAAATCTTAATGCATACATTTGACAGGCTGCAAGACAAGGTATTTATGGCTTTAAATTTTTGAAGATCCTCAAGGGACACATGACCTTGGATTTTCAATGTCCACAGTGCTATAGACATCTTCTGGGGATCCGAGTTCTATAGAAATAATGTCTGTGGGAGGTAAAATATTGGCCACTCACTGAAATCCATGCCCTGGACTCTGAATGTTGCTATACATTCATGGAAAATGGACTCTGAAGATGTGATTAAGAATTTTGAGATAGTAGAATATCCGACCTCATTCAGATGAACCCAGTCTAACCACATAAGTTCTTAAAACTGGAGAACCTTTCCCTGCAGGAGTCAGGAAAAAGAGATATGATAATGGAAGCAGGATCAGAGAGATGCAATATTGCTTGCTTTGAAGATGGAAGGAGGGGTTCACAGTTCCTACAAACTGGAAAAGACAGGGAGACGGATTCTTTCCTAAAGCCTCCAACAGGACTTGGCCCTACCAACAACTTGATTTTATTACAGTGAGACCTGTGGGAGACTTCAGACTTACAGAGGTATAAGAGAATATAGTTGTGTCATTTTAGGTCACTAAATTTGTGATAATTAGTCACTGCAGCAATCAGAAAACTATACAGTCTGGTAAAAATGTAAGACTGTCATGTCAATCTTAAATACCTTCAAAGGCTTACAAAAGGGAAACTGCTTGAGAAGATTTAAGCCTGCAAACATACACATTGCATTAGCCTGTGATCTTATGTCCTGAGCATAAATCAACTTAACAGAGAATTCTATGTCTAAATTCTTCTAAACATAAAAAAAAAAATCACAATTAGACAGCTGGTTGTGTATGGTGATCTCCAGAACCGTCGTCTACTCTGCCCACAAAAATTATTTTGACTATTATATCAAAGAAATTTTACCAGAGACCCAAGTGGCAAATTGTCAGGAACAAATTATGCAAGGTAAGATACGTGCTTAGTCTTAGAAACAACATAACACAATATAGCTGGAATTTTTTTTACATTCAGTATTCAAAATTTACATTCAATGAAATAGAAACTTATATGTGAATTACTACAGCAACTGCTGAGATGGGAATCACATCTGGATATTTTTACATTAAAAAAAGATACTTTAGATTTTCATCTTTTTAAAACACTCTCAATTGTTTCTAAAGTTGTTTTTATATGGACTTGAATAATGATCCTGAGTTGTCAACTGAGCGCAGGTTTCTGGCAGAGTCCTTGACAAAGTCAGGACTAATGCACATCATGGTCTTGCTTGAAGCAAAGGCAAAAAAAGGCATTTCACTGAGGACAGAATTTCTTGATGTGCCAAAACTGGTATTTTAAAGCCACTTAGTGGATAAAGCTGTGTTCTTACTTTTAGACTAAAATATGAAGTTCCAGATTTTAATGAAAAGATTTTGGTTTCATCCAAGATTTCACTAAAGTTTGAAATAACAGGTTTCCCTGATACGACAAGAGTATTTCTATTTATGGATAACTTTTAAGAACACATCAAAGCATATTCCACTTAAACAGTGATATGATCTGTTTGCCTATTATAGCTCCATTGCTCTCCAGAGATAAGACCATCCCTAGTAGTAAGGAACTGCTTCGAGCCTTCTGATTTAACCAGTTAATGCTTCAAGCAGGAGGAAGATTGGACAGGTTAATTCAGGGGTTGCTACGACTCTGCAATGGAAAAGCCTGCTAATATTTCTGTTGACATCTCACACTCAAGGTGCTTAGGAAAGTATCACATCATCTGGCAAAAACATCCTGTGGCTGAATCAGCAGATTTAATGGAAAGTCCCTTGGTATGTTATTTGTATACAGACTGGGTTCCAGAGAGACATGTTCGGTTGACAGAAAAACAAGAAACAACAGTTCAATGTACAACTAAATTTACCTATAAGCCGAGGTAACCTTAAATATCTTTGGTTTTTTTTTTTTTAACTTGATGATAAAAAGTACTTGAATAAAAACACTGATAAATACCAATATAATTGTATTGCTTTTAATTATGTAAACTTAGCCCTTTGATATCTTTTGCTACTCAAGTTAGA
The DNA here is from genome assembly GCA_004363575.1 of Solenodon paradoxus. Lineage (NCBI taxonomy): Eukaryota > Metazoa > Chordata > Mammalia > Eulipotyphla > Solenodontidae > Solenodon > Solenodon paradoxus. Next base: position 289,496 of record RJWH01000286.1, on the reverse strand, counting down.
TTCCCTATTAGCCTCTAAATAAAATTTATTTCAAATCTGCTCATCTTTGCTTACTTACAGGCTACTCTATATATTTTAATGGTCTTTGGTATGAAAATACTGATGAACAGTAATTTGTAATATTTGGCATAAAAATGACATGTATCTATCAGTACTTAAAGCAAATAAATCTTTGGAGAAGAAAACAGTTGACATTTGCATATTAGCCCCAATGGAGTGAAGTACTGTAAAGTAATACCACTATGGGAGATGAGTGAGACCCTTCCCATTTTAGTTACAATTTCATACTTCAGACTTCAAAGAAGCTTGCTATGGCCAAGTAGAAAGAAGTCTGCTGTACATTAAATATTTTATTCAATGAAACCAAAATATTTATCTTTGGTAAAAAGAATTTTTTTCCTCTCCAACAAGTAGTTCCAACAATTTCAAAATACTTTAATACTGTATAGTTGAAGATTTACTTGCTGAAGAAAAATTTATACCTGAAAACTATCTGCTGGTAAGGTAATTATTTTAAATGCTCTGGTAACAACAAGGTAGTTGTAATCTCTAGTCTACTTAACTACAACAATCATTATAAATCCTATTGTTGGGGTTAGTGAATACTTCTGTAGGCTTCATTTCTATAGATGTTTCTATTAATTCAATTTGGGGGAAAATTAAAATTAGATTTTCACTTTCTACTAAAAATTCTTTGGTAATAGGATTATTATGAAAAAAGTCTGAATAAGACCAAAGTGAAAAGATGAAAAAGTAAAAAATGTACTGGTAAATAATTAGCAAATAGTTATAGCCTAAAGATCTATAATTATGGGCCATTTGTCAAAAACCAACCAAACAAAATACCTTCTTTATGGACTTTACATCATCTTTTTAGGTTTTTAAAACAATTCAAACTCATATAGTCCTAGATACATCTTCCTTCCAAAACCAAATATGGCAGTTTTAGATTTTATTTGGCTTTTAATGAAAATTTTAAAAATAAAATGAACTCATTGTACTCCTTAATTTTAGATACTGATAAAAGTTGGCCTCACATACTTCTACTTACGAACCAAAAACACCATACCCTGTCAATTTGCCCATGCTTCCATGAGGCAGCTCAAAAGCAACAAAATGTTCCCTGAGTACAGGAAAAAAATAATACTAGAATAACTTTAAAAGGAGGTAGTATAAAACAGGAGCCATAAAGGCAGGAGCAGCACTTTCTTTGCCTCAGATTATTCACCTGAAGCTCTGCTTTTTGGCTTTGCCATGAAGCCCATACTTAGACAACTTCATGAAGGACTTTGAATCTCATTCAGAAGCATTTGCTGGCATTTAGCGTAGTCTGCTTCTGAACATATCCCATTGGGCACAAATCTACAGATTAAAAAACTACAAAAAAGGTTGTATCGTCAGACATTGTGCTAGGAGGTGATGATAGAGGTGGGACTACTACCCAGTAATATTCTTTTTCTTTCGAACAACATTTGAAATGACCTTTCCCAACCAAACAAAAAGGTTTCAAGGGGAAGCCCATTAAGATGCCTTTTAAAATGAGGTTGAAAGTCATTTCCAGATAATTTGAAAAAATACTTTAAAAGAATTTGATATGTTGATAAAACATATCAACATATGTTTAATTCTTCATCCTCTCCTATAGCTGGGCACCTAGCAGATAATGTCTCATGACTGAAAGAAGGCCTATTCTATGTGGCTGAGTAAATGCTGATTTCAACCCAGCAAGAGGACAAATTCACTATTGAAGTTTAATTCCACATTCACAGCATTGACAACTGAAGGAACAATGAAAAAGGAGTACCAAATTCTCTGAATAATTCAAGAAGATACAAGGTGGTAGAGCTCTGGAAACTTATCCCTAAACAAAATCTGCATGAAAACAAGTTAAAACACCTTAATAAGATATATCAAAACAGCTATTGATAAAATCCAAGAAACTCTTAAGGCAACTTTTTGTTCTCCTGTCCTGAACAACTTCATGAATATTCAAAAGGTATAAGGCAAAGAATTTCATAATTTATAATGGAAGGCACTGTTACAATGATAACCTCAAGTTCATTTTACCGACTACTGTTATATTTATCTCCAGTTCTTAATATTTTATGAAATTTCTTCACTCCGTAAAGCCAAACTGGGATTTTAAAAAAAAAGTAATATGCTAACTCAGTCTCTTTAAAAATCTGTTTTTTGATGGCATTTTGTAACTAAAACTGGAAATGTTGAGAATGCTTTGCAAGCTAGACAGTGCAACCTTTGGCAAACCATTAGGCAAAGAGGTAGTTAGAAAAGGCACAGCTTCTAGGCAGGTTGAGATTTGGGAATTGAGTATAAAGTACTCAGATTCTAATGCCCAATACATAAAGGCCCTTTAAGCAGTAGTAGTCCCTATATGTTACTGAACAGTTGTTTTCCAAAGAGACATTTTTGTTTTAGTCATGCATTAAAGTCAACAGTCCCACATCTTCTCTTCTCAGTGGTTTAGCAGTCCTCACAGCCACAGATGGTAGTCGAACCACACAGATGTCAGTTTCTTAAAAAGTCAGAGCTTCAGATAAACATTCTTACTCATCTACCTATATGAATCCTTGATCACACACATTACACATACAGCAATGAAAACAAAATGCTACTAGGAAGTATCATTGGTTATGTAGCTGAGATACACTATCACAACAAACGAGGTAACAAAGTTGTCTTCTGAGTTTGCCATCTGGCAAACGGAGGTAGATAGACAGCAAAGGGACTTTCAAAAGTCTTTCCTTTGCTCCAGTGATATATTTTATAATCCAGTCAATTATCTTGACTGTCTTTTCACATTGCTGACAATGAAACATTCAAAATACGTGAGTTTAAAAATAAAAACAAAACACATTCAAAAAAGCTGATATACCCAATAAGACATCAAGATTTTCACAAAAGGCTTTGGCTCCCTGTTCATTGTCCTTCGAACAGACTTGTAGGTGAGAATACCTGAACATGACAACTAGATGGCAAAGTCATTTTTATCACAGCACAGCATGGCAGATGGTGGCGGCACAACTGAAGAGGAAGTTTGCTCAGCATCCGATGGCACTGCAGGGTCTTCACATTTCTGCATTAAGGGATCCCCACCTGAATCACTGCCAGTGAAGGAAGTGGAGGTCAAGGGTGTGGTACTTATAACTGAGGATAGGTGTATCTCATCATTGGATTCATGGGAGAACCTTCCAGAATCCCCAGTCTCGTGGCTGCCTTCACTATTCGCTGAATGCTCAGTATCAGCTGTAACACCAAAGGGTCTTGGGAAGCTGGTTGTCTGATCTGGGGGGCAGGGGGAGTCTTCATCACTGATCAATACAGTAGTGCCTGGCTGGTAAAAGCAGACAGCCTGAGCAAATCTTCTTTGAGGCTAGGCAAAAATATATAAAACACAGTCAGTGATGATCGCATGCTCCTGCAAGACAATCCATCTGGTTTTATATATTCTATATGCAAGAAGTCCTCACTTAATGTCATCAATAGGCTCTTGCAAACTGACTTTAAGTAAAACGACTGAAATGTAACCAGTTTTACCACAGGTTAATCGATATAGACAAAAGTTAAGTTTACCAAACTTTTCAAAAAAATGAAGACCCCAAACAGTTGCAATATTAAAAATAACCTTCCCTTACTTTACCCCTCCCCTGCTTCCTTGTCCAACCTGTTTATTCCAGTCAGGAATAAACTCCGAAGTGGCTGGAGTATATCCCAGCAGCTCAGGGCACAAGGCAGCAGCCAACTCTGACAGGATGCCCTTCCATTAGAGAATTTGTGTGTGCTCACGTGCATGCGTGCACGTACACACTCAGATTAGAACAACTGAGACATGTCAATGAACCTTGTGTGCACGTCTTTGGGATGTGGGAGGAACTGGAATACTTGGAGAAAACCCACACAGACATGGGGTGAACGTATGAACTCCACCCAGACAGTGGCCTTGGCAGAAATCAATTTTTTTTGCATCAATGTTAAAATGAAATATGTTGAATGAAATGACATTATTCAAGGATCGACTGTATTCTGAGATAGCAAATTATTCAAGCACATGGTGAAAGGCCGTCATCATGAAGGGATTGTCTAGGTCAGTGTTTCCAACCAAAGAGTAGGTACATAACAGTTACTGGGGAAACTGAAATATCAAAAGGCTTCGTCAGTCTTTTTCTTTGCTTTATGTTTGTTCCTGCCCCATCCCTTTCTCCATTTTTCCTACTGAAAATCACAGCTCAGATGACTGTTTAATGATTACTTGCCATGGCTTTCCATAGACTCATTCCCCAAATTAAAAAAAATCATTCAGAAAGAACACAGACATTAATATAAAACATTCATTTCATTTACATTTTCTTCTCTTTTTAATAATCTCATGTACTGTGTATTGCTAAAGATTTTTCTCATTTAGGTAGGTTACCTGCTCAACTTTTGTCTTCTTAGAGTCTTGAAAAAAAAGCCATTTTTTCTTAGAGTTGTTTTTAATGATAGGACCATAGCTATTAATGATCAGATCAGTGCCTCCCTGAAAAATAAAAGGGGAAAATGTAAATAGTATAGACTTCAGTATATCAAAAATAGTACACAATATTTTTTAAAAAATCACAGACATCATTTCTCCTTTTTCACTCCAACATTACACAATAAATTCAATGTATTTGTTATTGACCAAAATGATCTAATAGGCTTAGTCTTAATAGAGATAGAAATGGGACATGCTGGTGGAGCAGTGGTTTGTTCATCTGCCTCTGACTGAAGTGCAGTTCACTTCCCAAGGGCCCAGGTTCATGTCCCAGGGCCAGAGAGAAACACCAAGATGTACAGATAAATAAAAATAAAATAAAATGCTTCTTCCTCTTCTCTTCCTGCCTTCCTGCTTACTTGCTTTCATTCCTATCTGCACCTTTCCTTTAAAGAAACAAGAAAGAGAGAGAGAGAGAGAAAGTGCAATGACTCTAAACTTATTTTCAAATAGTATAGCAATATATTCAACCTTTCTACATTTGAAAAATTTAAAAGCAAGAAGAAAAAAAAATTGGTACTACATACGCTCAACAAAACGGCAAAAGACAGCGGATTCACTCTTAGGCTAACCCATGGCAATTTAGTGATCTGTTCTCCAAACTGACTTCTCTCCTGCCCTTCCTGCCTCTATTCTGCTCTGCCTCCTGACACGCTGGACTCTCTTTTCTTCCATGTCTTCCTTACTCCCGACTCCTTTCTCTTCTCTAGCTCCAAGCTAGTAATAACAGAGTCAAAATGTATTTTAATGCTCATTTAAAAGTTTTAGGTTCTAATATCTAGACTAATTTGAAATAAGTTGAAGGGTTTACATAAGAATCAACAAATAGAAGCTAATTAAGTTGTAAGCAAAAAGACAATGCAAATCACAAAAATCAATTCATAATTATTTATCCATAAGATACACACACATGAGGAAGAAAGGGAGAGGATGAAGAAACATTTTTAAGAAAGGAAGAGGAAGATTATCTACTTGTCTATCTATATCTATCTATATAAAATAGAACTGCTAGATACAAGTAGATTGAAATTGCCAAATTACATAGAATTTAATATAAAAATTGACTAAACTTTTGTTATATTTTTGCTATTCTAAATTTTAGGAAAGGATAGGGGAAAAATATTTTACAGCAGAATTTGGCAAAACTTTTTCTGTAAAGGGCCAGAGAGTAAATATTTTTTAAGACCCTGTAGGTCATATATTGCCGTGTTTTCTCCTTTTAAAAAAAATCACTCTTAAAAAACATAAAAATAATTTTTAGGTCAGGGGATGACCACGCAAAAACAGGCTGTGGGCTGGCCAGGGCTGTGCTCTAGTGTACGGACACCTGACTGAGAGCATACCATGAGAGCTGCTAGAGTAACACCCGCTAACACTGCAATGTGAATAAATACAATTCAGCTAGTGTTTATAATACTTATCACTGTATTAATAGTACATACAGTGGTAAAGATATGAAGTGACATCCCTTTACTATCCAACTTCCTCAGTCCATAAAGGGCAGGATCTTGAGGTATCTACTGAGATGCTCAATATCTTTAAAAATGTCAGGCATACCTGGAATGTTCTGATGCTCAATTCACTTAAAAAATCAGTAAAACAAAGTGTAATATGGACTAATGAAAAATGGTTTACCTAGTAAATAAAGAGCAGTCCAAATTATAGCAAATATAGACTAATGACCTTGGAGTTTTTAAGACATCTTAGTTCCATATAATCCCTTTAATTGAACTCATGTTATCTTATTTTTTTCCTGTATCTCTTGCTTCCTTTATCTTTTATCCTTTATCTATCCCTATCTTCTATTCCCAAATATTTTACATAAGGAAGGATCTTGGTGGAATTGTTTTACATTTCATTAAGTAGAGTATGGATATAATACTCTTAACATACAAATTTTTGGTAAATAAACTTTACACATGAAGGGAAGATGAATGGAGGAAAAGATTATGAAGTGATCGCTTTCTCCGCTCAGGTACCTTTGCATCAATGAAGTTGTTAGGCATTATCATTGGCATTAAAGATTCTTCATTTTCTACAGCTCCTTCCATGTTCTTTCCTAATCCATTCCCAATGGCCAGAGAGGCACTGGTGCGAGACAACTGTTGAATTCCATTCTGTGCTGTCTTGGAAGCAGATGATTTTCTGAAATATTGAAAAGGAAATTTTCTAACTTTATACAAGATAGAGGTAATGAATCAAATTTGGCCTATAAGTACAAGTGTGAAACAATGGCATTCTTTAATGTTCATCTCTCAAATCTTTAGAAATTGAATTTTAGATTTTAACTCTACCTCCTGACTACAAACTTTTCTGATTTGAGGAAGCTTCTTTATTTCTTATTGCTCTAATATCTACTTAAGTGAAATTATTTTTTACAAATACTTAATAAAATCTTAATATTTATAAAGTACTATTACTAGTACATTACTATTAACAATTTATAATTTATAAGTTTACATGTTCTCCTTCAGGTCTGAAGACTGTCACACTAACACAAGAATTTAATTGCCAGTTAATGATGGGTAATGCCCAGTAGAAATTCTGCAAGATTTAATCATCACCAAAACACTGTACATAAAGATTTCATTTAAAAATTCTGAAAGTGAGAAACTTGGACAGTAAAACTAAACCAGTACAAAAGATGTTAGAACTAACTCTTTTATTAACATGTTTTCTGAGTATGTTTCTACGCCCAAGCACCAAAAACATCTAGTATAAGATAAACAATGTTAATGGAGGAAGTCTAGAAATGGGAATTACCTAAAAATGTGTATTTGATTGTGATGTTTTTTAATTAGAAAAAGAACCATAAGGAAATAAATAAAAGCAAAAGCCAAAACACAAAAGGTTAGAAACAAATAAGTTAGTTCACTCAGGCTGAGAATTTAGCCAAAGCCAAACTACAGAGGAGCGTGCCTGACAAAAGCTTACAGAGAACAAATGCCTAGTTATTATGTTTGTTTCAATCCATGCCTGGAGAATGCCAATCATATATCCAGGAGTGGTGATAGTTGAGTTCTTAGTGACTCAGGCTTTTCAGGCTACTTAAATATTAAAATATTCCAGAGGGTAAGGAATCCTCTCAATTAGCAGATAATCAGATTAAATGTGTTATTTAAAAAATCCTGAAGATAAACTTTGTTTTCTTGAAATAATAAAGAAATGAGGAAACTAGGTCCTCATTTAAGAATATTTTATTAGAACAGTCATTTGTTTCAAATGGCAAGAAAATAATTTCTTTCCAAAGAAAGTACATCTCTACAGTTGTAGGTACCAAATATATAAAGTGGAAAATCCCTATGACTCAACAGGCACTTGATTTCAATCTGCTTCTTACAGTTATGTAATTTAACTGGGTTTTTTTTTTGTTGTTGTTTTTTTTTTTAAAACCACCTAACATCTCTAGCAAAGGAAACATACCTGGCTTTGCTTCGGTATATCAAGATGAGAGCACAGATGAGGATGCAGGTCAAAGCTATGCCAACGCCTACAGCAATACCAGTCATTGATTTTTGGTCCAGATGATAATAGCCTGAATAAACTAGAAGGGGAAACACAATTTACTCAGAATAATCAGAAAAAGAAATAATGCCATTTTTCTAATTCTCATATAACTATTTGCTTTTCTCTAATTTTTCTTCATCTCAGAGGAAAAATTTTGACCCTATCATGTCTAAGCAGAAAAGACACATTTTACTCTATCAAGTGATCTCAAAGATGAGTTTCTTTCCAATACTGACGTTTCTAAAGGTGAGTTCTAGATATCATCTTACACAAAACATGAACATCAGTTCATAATTTATACAGATAAAGGGCACATGGCATAGATGTTCTTTGATGAACCAAAAGATAATGGCCTTATTAACTTAAACCCGAGCTGAGCTGTATGCTAAAGATTGGTTTCCATTAATGTATCTGCATTTCTGTAGCAGTGCTTCTCAAACTTTACTGTGCACATCAATCACCAGGGAAGTGTTAAAATGCAGATTCTGATTCTCAAACGTCTAGAGTGGGGCTTACGCTTCTGTGTGTCTAACAAGCTTTCAAGTGATACTCATGCTGCTGGTCCCCAGATAATTTTGAGCAGCAAGGTACATGAGAAACAAATATGAGCCTTGCTCTCCATTTCCCTCGAGAATGTGGTGTGACCAGTACCTCCTCTCTGCTTCAGTCTGCCTGCACCCTTCTCTTCTTCCTTCCTTCCCTCCGCAGCTCACCCTACCTGCCCCCGCCACCCAAGACAAAATGAATATCCTCTGAGGAGCTCTGAGTCCTTAATCCTGTTCAGAGTTCAGCTGGCATTTCCCCCCTTTGAATTTCCTCCCATGGCCCCCAGGTGTCCAGTCCTGAACCACAGGGCACCCCTGGTCTCCTTCAGAACAGAAGGTCAGCTGCTCTGAATTGAGTGAGGGTAACTCTTTAAAGACAGCTTGTCCAACTGCTTTCTGAAGAGAAACAACTGGAAAGGCAGTTTTTCTCTGGTGAAAACTCGTAATGAAAACCGTGCTCTTCTGAGCTTGAATATCACAGCCATCACTGTAGCTTATTTCCTTGAAACCTCCTAGGAAGACTACTCCCATCAATTCACTGATGGAGCCATTCGCCTGTCTGGATGGTTGTCCAGCTGAGAAAAGAAGTAACTGGGACGCAGTAATCTGGAAATGGTAGTTAATTCTGAGGTACGTCCTTCTGCCTCCTTCTAGGACTGCAGAGAAGAGTCATGCGCTCCACAGTAACAGAACTGCTCCAGCAACAACTCAAGTGCAGGCCATGGGAGGAGCAGAAATAAAGTGCAGGGGAGTTGGAAGAGAGGTGAATTTTCCGAAGAAAAAAAACATTGGTGACTGCGGTAGTATACAGACCTTTGGCATCAGCAGAATCTAAACGCTTAGGCCTCTGATTTGATTCAGAAGTTTCCTTTGGAAGTACTGCCAGCTCCACAGAATTAGAAAAGGGTCCTTCTCCCACCTCATTGGCTGCAGATATCTTGACAATGTACACATTTCCTGCCACAAGATTTTCTAGCAGAGCCATGGTTATTGCCCCTATGAACATATCGATTACAAATTAAGCAGTCTTTTTATCATTTATTCATTCTTTCACCCACACAAGCATGGTCTGTTATTTTCTTGCTATAAAAGTACACATGCTCATTGTAGACATTTGGAAAACAATGTAAATAAAATGACAATCTATCATTGTTAACGTCTGGGTATATCTGTGTGTGCATATATGTAAATACATATTTACTACATGTATTTTTATATCCTAGAGATTTTCATTTAACATTATACGAGGTATACTTTGCCTATGTAATAATCCTTACCTGTAATTTTAAGAGTATTTTTTTTCTTTTAAAATAGGAATGATGCAAGTAGGAATGAAGGCAAGTAGGCAGGCAGGTAGGAAGAGAGCAGCGCAAGAAACATCTTTATTTTACTTTATTTTTATTTAGTTGTTCACACTAATTGCTTGCCCCCAGACCCAGGACTCAAACCCAGGGGTCCGTGGCTTGCTTCTTGGGAGGCGATGACTCCACCAAGTCATGCCTTAAGAGTATCTCTTAAAAGTAGCGTCTTTTAAATGTGTCCTACATCTTTCTCCTCACTCTTCCTTAAAAAAAATTGTATTTTTGCTTGGTACACACAAACACACACATATATACACATGCATACATACATAAATATATATGTATATATGTGCTTTTTTCTAAAAAAGTACACTTTATATGTATAGGGCTAAAAAATCATTAACAGTAACATTTTATTATGGAATATTTCAAATACAGGTAGAGAGAATGGTAGTTGAATGCAGATTCAACAATTAGAATCAGATTAGAAATGCTTCAACTACTTATGGTAATCCCTGTGATAACTGATTTTGTTATTACTTCTTAAACTGGAAACAACACAATTATTTTTGAAAGCATGATTATCTTATTCACACTCCTAAACATCTAAAATATCTTGAAAGTAAACAGAAAGAAAACTGCAAGAAATTCACAATGTTGAAGACCTACACTACAGTAGTCTGCCTAACATCTACTTCTCTCCAAAAGTAATCCTCATTTGAATGTACAGATATTCTGTGTTATCAAAAAGTATTTCCTCTGCTGGCATGACCGCTAAGAAGGATTCCTATTTCGGCACTGCCACTTCTTGGGGGTCTTTCTGCTCTTGTTCTGACACTGCACTGAAGTATTTTTCTTATAAAAGGGACTCCCACTTTACGAGTTAGTCTGCTAAGAAAGCAGGTATAAAAGAAATTCAAGCACAGAGTTGTTCCAGCACTGCACTGCTCACAGGGAGACTGGTTGTCGCGTGGGGATTTTGTCTCACTTTTCGCTGACTCATGGCAGCCTCACAATGGCCTGAAGAGCTGAGCATACCTTTAACATTCACCTTCAGGCTGGCGCTCACTACCCTGGAGCACTTACTGAAGTATATTTCATTCTAGTACAATGTGGGGGTGATCCTCCAGCTGAGGTCATGATTCAGAAGCCACCCCTGCAGGTCACAAGGCAAGAGGCAGCTGAACGTTATGAGAAGCCAAACATGGCTTGTTTTCATGTTCTCTGGTTTCATGGCTTGGGAGAGTATAAACTACTTGAGTATATAACTGTTAAATAAACAATCTGACCCCTATTTAGTGTCAGGAAGAGTCTTTCCACTGTTCCCATGTACTTAGGCAAGTGAATTAAAAAACCGAGATGTACTGTGACATGTTACAATTAAGTAGAGGGAAAAACATTCCCTTTCTTCACAAATAGACATATACATATAAATAGTTTTTATTTTATCAGAGTACTTCACATTTAATTTTTTTTAAATGCCTGGTAAAACTAGCCACGAGCTGAAATTAAAAGTCTTTTCATTTTACTTAAATTTTGTAAGTGAACTTTTGAAAAGTACATGTGTGTATGTGTGCGTGCGTGCTTGTGTGTGTGTCACATTCAAAGTAGTTCCCAAATATTAAAATGATCTGTCCTTACAATCTCTCAGCATACTGTCTCAGACTAAATTAATGGCATTAGTTCAGTCCTCTGCCTTGGATATGTATGACTCTCTTAACTACAGTAGGAGTCTGACAAGCCAGACAATCTAACAAGCTCAGTTGAACAGCTGAACAAAACCAGGCATGTTACCAAATGAATAATTTGTGGCTTGGGGTACATTACTGAACTTTACTTTCCTCAGGGGGGCAATGATTCCCACTTCATATAATTATTATAAGGATTAAATAAAACACCATTAGCAGGTGTCTGGCACACAAGTGTAGAGGCTCAATGAAAGTAAGCCTTCTTCACAGTTCACCTTCCCACTTCCCCTTCAGGAGGAAACAATTCCCCCCACCCATATCTGAGCAGCTTAAGGTGGCTAGCATAATGATTTGTACACGATAACTCTCCATAAATGCCAAGTAAATTTATATCAAAATACAAGCTATTTGTCACCATAGGAATGTTCATTGGAAGAATTAAAGCAAGGGTAAGATATCAAGGTTAGAGAAGTACCTCAGAATATGGACTGACACTTTCCTCTCTTCTGTCCACACTAAGTGATTTTTTTTCCAGTTCCATAACCTTGAGTTTTATTTTCATACTGATGACTGCTAAGCTGTACTTCTAGTCCATACCTCTCTCATGAACCCTCCGGCTGCTTACTCAATCTTAAAGGACATTGAAGAGGCATCTTAAATTTAGTAAGTCAAAATCAAACCTTTGATTTCCCCCAGCAATTTTTTAAATTGTAGTAACTTTTATTCTACACATTAAAATAAACTCATAAGTATAGGTTCCCCATACACGCAGTTTCCCCATTCCTCATATATATGTCAACACACCCTGCCCTCTATCAAATTACCAAGTGTTCTTAAACATTGTCCAGTGGGCTCCAGCATCACTCCTAAATCCCCATGCTATTCCCTGCTAGTACCTCCTCCTATTCCCTACTACCTCAGTCCGAGGGTTGGTTCTGTTGCTTTATTTTTTTCTCTTCACATTTCTCTTCACATTCCTCTTCACCTATTCACATAGGTGGGCTTATGAATCAGATCATCTGGTACCTATTTTTCTTCTTTTGACTTATTTCCCTTAGCATAATCCCCTCTTAGCATAATCAACCCATGTTTATTCAAATGATAGGATTTAATTTCTTCTAAGGATTGTGTAGTACTCCACTGTATGTATGTGTGTGTGTGTGTGTGTGTGTGTGTGTGTGTATGACAACTTCTTTATCCACTCATCTGACATTGGGTACTTAGGTAGCTTCCAGTCCTTAGCTATTGTGAATAGGGCTGCAATAAACATGGTGGTCCTCCAGCAATTTTACTTCTCTTCTTTCTTATGGACCACATCAGTCTACTTGGTTGTTTTTACAAATTATGTTCTAGTAGCTTTTTTTACCTTCTCCATCATCACCCCTATTCAACCCACATTAACTCATGTGGACACTTGCATATTAAATGGTCTCCCAACTTCTACTCATAAATGTTTATAATTGATTTTTTAGGTGGCTGCCACGGTGACTCTTTTAAAATGTAAATCTGATCAAGTCTCCAAAGTCTTTCACAGCTGTTAGAATAAAATCTACAGTCCACAAGGTATGGCCTATCTGGTCTATCTCCTATCATTCCCTGCTGTCTGCTTTTCCTTTCACTCTAGCCTCCCTGGTCTTCTTACTCCTCTAACATGCCAAGCACACTTTTGCCTCTGGATCTCTGCAATCCCCTAGATATCCACTGACCTCTACTCAGATCAATTCATCCCAAAGAACTTAACACAAAGCCTTCATCGCTTTGTCTCTTCCCCTACTGCAGCTTTCCTTGTAGCACATATGATACTACCTGAATATTTATATATTCATTACCTGAATGTAGGCTCCAATGGGGAAGGAACATTGCCCTATTCACAATGGTATTACCAATGTTTAAAGGAGAGTGTGGCACACAGTAATCACTCAATAAGAATTCATTTAATAGATCAATATGTTTCTACTATTGTTAGTCCAACTGATCTGGCAAATGTTGAGTAAATGGATTCCTTTATTGAAGAACTTTAATTTCTAATAGGAGAAAATGGCATAACAGTATTTCTCAAACTTACTTAGGCATGAAACTATTTTTGCAGCACGAGCAGCTTTACAATGTTGGGGAAATTATGCTATGGGAAACAGAGTTCAGGAATTGCTATTGTAGAGCAAGATTTCTACAGAAACCTTTAGATTATAAAATAAATAAGTAGTTTGCACTGATTAATTGCTATCAGGTAGGTAAAAAGTAATTTCAGATCCACTTTGAATTACTTACAAGCATAATTTCCTATCACATTTTCTGCTCAACAATTTTACCTTGTACATTTTAGCCACAAATATCACATAGGAACTTTTTTCTTTTTAAAGGAAAGGTAAAGGCAGGAATGAAGACAAGCAAGCAGGCAGGCAGGCAGTAACAGAGAGGAGGAAGAAGCACTCTATTTCACTCCATTGTTCACCTTGGTTGTTTCCCTGGCCCTGTTGTGAACCTGGGACCTTAGATGTATGTGAACTGTACCTGTTTTAAACCACTAGGCCACCAGGGCATGCCACTAGGAACATTTTTAAAGTGTTTGAGTAATGAAAACTCTTATTCCACTTGGCATTAAGTACATAAATCAATTATACATATAAATATGTATACATGTAATATGTATAGAAGAAGATGAATAGATATGTAGGAAAGAGACACTGATAGTTTCTCCTCTTCCCCTTTCCTATATCCTTATGTTTTCCAACAGATGTCATAATTAGACACTAGCAACTATTTTATATTTCATTTTTTTCTTTAAATGCCACATTATATTATTTACTTTCTGTTTAGATGTGGGTAAAAGCCTTTAGAGCCTACATCTCTAGAATAGATAAATTCAATCACTTTTGACTTATACTGTCTACTTTGTTCTCTATGAATGACCAACATTACTTGTGAAAACGGTTCTTTGCGTTTAACAAGAGACAAAGGTTCTTAAAATCCCACAAGCAGCATAGTGGCAAAAAATAAATTTTCCCCTACGTACTATCATATGATTAGAAAGACATCACTATAAAAATCTACAATTATGATGTGTTTTACTACTGAGACATCAATGAGGCTAAGAGGTGTTTTCAGAGCCTTGTCTCAAATGAACAATGAATGCATTAAAAAGAACCAAAATAAAACTGCTTCTTTCAGGCAGATACAAATGAAGGTCTAAAGGAAGCATGTACTCATGGGATCAAAACTCTTTATTAAACTTATAAATAATACCTCATTAAATCAAGTTAGTCATTTGATCAAATGTCATATCAATAATTTCAGAATTAATTAAGACAGAATTATACATCTGAAGAACACTGTGGTAGATTGCAAGACTTATAAGTAAAAAAAATATGCATCCACATATCCCCACCCATGGGCATCCTCTCCCACAGCCACTTTAGCTTGCTTGGTGTCTGCACAGTGCAGTAGGACATTAGCAAATGTGATGTGAGCAGAGCTCTGAGCATGTGCTTCCCCCTCTCCCTGCTTCTGGAGCTTGTTCTCCATGTTTCTGGCTTCTAGACTCTGATGACACCAGGAGATGACTCATGAGTGAACGCAGAAGAGACAACAGGACTGTTCAGTTAATCGCAATCCAAACTGCTGATTCACAGACTTATGAGGAATAAATGGCCACGTTTTAGAGTGATCTGTTACATAGCGATAGATAATTGATGCAAATATAACACTGTATTGTTGTCATATACTTATTATTTTCAAGTCTCTTCAGTGACTAAAGATCATTATTTAGCGGGGCTTCTGCTTAATGTAAAATATGAATACATGATAATCAAAACCCCAGATAAAGTCACTACTTTATACGAAAAGGTTTTATTACATCCATGGAACTGTCTTTAAAGATTATTCTCTTAATTGGGTAATTATTTCCCTTGTAAAGTAAAACATATGTGGAAATGCCTAGTCCTGTAAAGTGTTTCGAATATGTAGTTGACAAAGACTGCCCTTCTTCAAGTCTTTTATAAGCTCTTCATTGCTTGCAACCTGTTTTTCACCCCAACATGCACGTCTGAATTAAGAAAGTATCATAATAATGAAGGTTTACATTTCTATGTGATGTGCTCTAGATATGTTATCTAAAAACTGGTATATGAACTTGTTCAAAGGACAGATTTAAAAAGTTTTAAAGGCTATAATGATACAAGCATGTAATAAGAACATTAAAAGTGTTAGAATTTCATTTTTCTCAGATAAAAAAATTGGTGCTAAAAAAATTAAATTCAGGTGACTTAATGATTAAGTTCACCAGACACAGTTCACACATATCCCAAGGACCTGGGTTCACCAGCCAGGGTTGGGCCAAGATGAACAACTAAATTAAATAAAAAATGCTTCTTCCTCCTCTCTCCTCCTGTCTGCCTGTCTCTGCTGGCCTTCATTCCTGCCTGAACCTTTCTTTTTAAAAAAACAACAACAACTAAATTTGGTATTTCTTAAGCCCTAATAATCTTTTCCCTGTACTTAAGGGTACCATAATATTCACATGGGTCAATTTATTTGCATGTGACCAATTTCTGTAGCACTACAAAGCTCTCCTCCCTTCAACCAGAGCTTCTTCCAATGTTCTCTACTCCAGGGCAAGACACAGGGCCATGGAAATCTAACAACTATCTGTAACAATCCTCCCTCCCTGATTACCCTCTCTTGACCTTAAGCTACCAAGTCATGTCAATTTTGCTTCCATAGTATCTTTCAACCATCCTCTCCTTTCCACCTGGATTTTCACCATTTGAATCCAGGTTAGTCATCTCCTTCCTTCAGCACTGCAATTATTTCCACGTCACTTTCACCTGCACTCTTCCTCAATCACACCTCTTCCATTCACAACAGTCAGTGAGCATTCTGAAATGCAAATCACGTTTATGCTAAAAATATGCCTATAGTTTCCCAACACAATTTGAGTCAAACCAAAATCCTTAATAATTTGTTACTTCATAAATATAAATTCAGAACAAACTATTCTTCTTTCTTTTTAAAAAATCATTAATACTCTTACTTTTCATCCTCTTGATAATTTGAGTGTATTTACCTTCTCGGTGTAGGACCTGCCACTCTCCTGCGACCCAGGCCTTCCTGGACGCATACAAGATAGTATAGCGCGTCACAACCGTTTCTGGACCATCAGGGGGTTTCCAAGAAACCAGAGCAGTGTCATCCTCTATCAGCGTCACTTTTACTCCAACGGGTGGGCCTGCTGGTGCTGTTCACACATGTGAAAAATATTCCATTACTAGGATAAAATGGTCATAAATAGTCAAATACCTGACTGGCAGATTTAGGTTTGAAAATTAGAAATCACAGCTTTTATAGTTGCTAAGTGATAACAGTAAAGTTCTCCTTTTTCCTTTTTTTTCGGAGAGCTGATTTCATATTTATAATGTTTAAATCATTTAGAAAAATATAAAGGAGGTGGTAGATTCCCAGATGGAGAATTACTAAGTCAAAGATATAAGCGTTTTTAGGACTCGATATTCTTTTGCTAAACCGGTAAGTCAAAAAAAGGCTTATAGTTCTAGCACCTGCCAACTAGATACCAAGTCTCACTTACTAGGTATCAAATGTATAGAACTAAATGTTCAGAACTAAGATATATAGAACACATATTTGATCCTGATCAATGAGGCCACTGAAGAAAATACACCTAAGACCAAAACATTAATTTATTCTCTAAACCGTTATGAATCAGTGAGCGTAAGAAACAGACTTTACACTAAGAATTTGTATCTGTAAAAAGGAGTGAAGCCCTGGGATTTTAATTGACCTCATGTTTAATAAGAGTTAAAAGTCTAAAGCACTGGTTTGAGGCACTACCTCATCTATGGTTTCCAAAATCATGACAAAGAAGCTCTATCTCACTGGAACAAATGTTCCTTGCTTTCTCTAAGCATAATGAAAACCAAGCTGTAATGTCCTTACAGCTCAGGTACTCCTTCACCCTCATTCTAGACTAAGGAAACGCAGGTCTAGCGACATGAAGTCTCTTAGGCAGAGCTAGAGGTAAGTGACATACAGTGCTGGTGTTTAATCAGGCCACTGCACTGGGCACAGCACCAAGTCACTGCTCATACAGAAATAGGCTGTGACGTGAGCTCTTAGCATCAATAACAAATACATTATTCCCTTACTTCATTAAAAAACATTTGGATGTAGCTTTGAACAGCACACCACATTGAAAAACATTTCCTCCAAAGAGACATAGTAAACCCACTTGCTTGTGCAAAATACACACACACACACACACACACACACACACACACAGCAAGAGAATAATATAATAAAGGAAAATATATTTAGAAGTTAAGAAACAAAACTGAAAAAAAAAAAATACTTGTCACTTGGGAGATGACATCCAGGGTAGTATCCTCTTCAAAGTGACATGAATATTTTAAACATTTAGATAAAACCCATTAGGGAATTATTTTCTTTACCTTCTGGGAGTGTAGAATGATAGACAACAGGGCTCCAGGGACTGGAAAGCTGATCCACGTGCAGTCGAACAGCGAACTCGTATTTGGTGTTTGGTTCTAGATCTTGAACCAGCATATGAGTATCTGACCTGAAAGGATGAGTCAGGAAATTGGTGCTGGCAGACAGCTTCTGAAAGGTGACAGTGCTTCAGTTGATACAGGCAGGGCATACGGCTATTCACTACCTCTCCAATTTCTTTAAAAAATTTTTTAACTAAAAGGGCAATAAAATTTAACTATTAAATGCTATATTTGGCATTATCCTACAGGAATAAGTTGCCAATTTGCCTCTTTGGGAGGAAACTAGGAAAGTAACAATATAAAAATGTCCCAATACAAAGGGATTTCCCGTGAAATACTGGAAATTGCATCATTTTTTAAAACATAGTGATGGTCATCTTTCTAAATACAACTATGTTTTAAAAGAATGGTTTGAAAATAGACTTAGATGTACCCTGGTGGAGTAGCAGTTAGGTTAGCCACCTCCAGCTGGTGCAATCCACATATATCCCAAGGACCTGGATTCATGTCCCTGGCAATGTGAACAACTAAATAAAATAAAAAATAAAACACCTCTTCTCTCTTCCTGCCTGCCTGCCTACTTGGCTTCATTCCTGCCTGTATTTTTCTGTAAAAAAAGAAAGAAAGAAAGGAAATAGAATAACTAGCTCTAATTTTTGGATGCTAGCATGAAAATGGTCTTTCATTTCTTTCTTTAAACAGCTAAATCTAATCATTTGAAAGCAATAATAGCTTCTTGACTAATGTTGTTGCATGTGATTGGGGAAATTTTTAAAAAATTTACTTGGCTTCATTCCTGCCTGTATTTTTCTGTAAAAAAAGAAAGAAAGAAAGAAAGGAAATAGAATAACTAGCTCTAATTTTTGGATGCTAGCATGAAAATGGTCTTTCATTTCTTTCTTTAAACAGCTAAATCTAATCATTTGAAAGCAATAATAGCTTCTTGACTAATGTTGTTGCATGTGATTGGGGAAATTTTTAAAAAATCACTAAATAACAAAAAATGCAGTTTTCAAAACTGAATATGGTAAAGATACAGAATTCCCAGCCATTTTATAAACAAGATAAATCCTGAAACAAATTGTGCACAGTTGAAACTCCACTGGCCCAAAGGACAAGAAGTATGAGGACAGGAGAACAAAGAAAACAACCATCAATAGAAGCTACATACGTTTGAAGGTACAGAACCAAAGAGGCATTCTGCAGGCCAACAGGGTTACAGCGGATGGTATAGTTAATTATTTGTGCAGTGGTGAAGGCAGGCCTCCTCCAGTGCAGGAAGATGGAAGATGAGGTGTTAGCCTTCGCATAGAGATGGTGGGGTGGTGGAGGAGGAGGAACCATACGATCACGAACAGCTATTGAAAAAGAAAATGTTAATTTACTGCATAGTGTAACATTTAATGTAGAAAGTGGCAAAAATGGCAAAATTATAACCTCTCCCACTCCAGCAAGTTGACCATAGATCTTCATTCCATCAGAGGTTCATAGTGATCTAGGGACATTATCATTCAAACCTAAGCTACTCTTCTATGAGTTAGATAAGGACTCAAATATTATCAATACGTAACAGACTGGAAAACAGGAGCACAGAGAATCAAGCTACCAACCAAAGACATTCAGAAAACCAGCAATGGACTTAAGACTAAACCAACATCCTTTTTAAGTAGCAATAAAACCAAACAGCTCATAGCAGCCATAAAAAATGAAGAACTGGAAGGAAATAATTAGCCTCGACACTAAAGTAAATATAAGAAAACTCAGTATGTAGATATTTAGTGAATGGTTATTTTTTCCAGTAAAATTTCTCGCAATCTTTTGCACGCGAAAAAGAAAAATATTTTAGTAAAACTAAATAAGACACATTTCACTTATTAAATTTACTGAGCATGTACTTGTTTCAAGCAAGTACTATAGTAGGCACCATGGGGGATATAAAGTAATAAAACCACCAGGAATTCACAGTAGTAATAAGACTTAAAGAAGAAGGAGGAGAAAAAAAGAATGAGGCATAGTGAATGAGCTTCCAGAACTTTCACTTACACACACATCCCGGAGTGCTGACAGTCTGATCTGCCTGATAGCCATCTTCTACACTGCTGAAAGCCAGCAGCCTCACATGGTATTTTCTTCTGGGGTCTATAAAGAAACCAGCAGGCAATCATTAGGATCAGTCCTCCAGACACAGCAAAGCTTCTAAAGCCTTTCTAAATTCTGGATGCAAAACAGTTCTAAGTAAAATGAAACGTTCTTTCTCCTCCCATCCTACACAATGACTCAGCAATTCGTCTTAGTGACATTGAAAACATCGCGTTCTACCAATTACTTAAAAATGTACTTAACCTCATTTCAAACAATATCATTACCATCACCACTTCTCTCCTCCTCCTCCACAGACTTAGTCTCTTGATTATAAAAGCCTAGTGTTGAGTGATGGATCATTTATAAGAGGTTGTACTGGAAGTTTTCTGTTTACTTATTTGAGAGCAGTTTACTTAGAACTACAGAAATCGAAGTGAGATTTCTTACCCCTCAGAGTTAAGGAGGATTACAATTGTCATCCTTTAGTACCTTTGAAAAATTTATAACCATTATTTCTAAGTGTGCCCTTTTCACCAACCTACATTTTCATTTTCCAATAGAGCTAAATTCATCAAGAAAGATGATTTGGAGCTCCCTCTACTGGTGCTCATTAAGTATTACATGAAAACTAAAACCTGTCATACATGGTGAAACAAAAATTTTCAGGCCTTTGAGGAAATAAATGATTAGAAAATGTAAGTAATGCATTTTAGAAGATTTTCAAGAAATTTAACAATATAAATATATCTAAATATAACTGTAACATTTAGTTGCTTAGGGCAAAAATAAATACTATTAAAAACATTTCAGGTGTTAATAAAGGGCACTGGACTCTATAGAGGGTGTGGTATATGTATGTATATCAATATATATATTTTTATTGATATTTACTAAATCTTTTGGTCACAATGCTTCATTCATTTCTGAATACTGACATTGTATGTCAGTCTGTATTTCACACCACACCCTCCACACCACCTTTTTCTCCTTTCTATCCCTCCCCTCTCCCTTGGCAGTCATCATCTAGCTATATTGATATCTATATATGTCTAGATATAGATATAGATATACACCACATTTTCATTATCCATTCACCTGTTGACAGACATTTCAGTTGTTTCCGTATATCAGCGATTGTGAATTGTGCTGTTATGAACACAGAAATGCATGTATCTCTTTGAGACACCGATTTTATATCCTTTGGATATATATCCAGAAGTAGGATTGCTGTGTCATATGGTAGTTCCATTTCCAATTTTAATTATTTCTATATTACATTTCTCAACAATAAAACAAAATACATCTAGTATTTCATGAGGGAAACAAATCATCCTTAACAGATATATCCAATGACTTAGAATCAAAGAATAAAAATAATTCTAGCGTGAATTCAAACATTTAAAAATTCAAAAATCAGATGTAAAATTTATTAAATGCTCCAAAAGTAATTTAAGAGTTTGTGTGTCTATACATATACACACACACATATTTTTGAAACTGACAAACATTCTAATATTTCACATTTAAATGCATTAAAAGTATGTCATCAAATATAAAATTTTTCTCATTCTTTTGATAAAAGTAAAACTAGAAGAAGAAAAGTTTATACAACATAAAAAATTTCTGTATTTTCTATATAGGAAGGTAGAAAGATTTTTAAAAATTGACTATAGAAAATGCTTTTTATAAGATACATTCTTATTTGAGTATCACAAAACTGTAAGATACATATTATTCCCATTTTATATAAAAGGTGTTAAGTAGCAGGTCAAATGTCACACAAAGCTGAACCAACTTGTGGATATTTCTATGACAAAGTACAGGGCCTTTAAATTTACACAAATACATGTTTCTTTGTCATAGCAAGCAAGCTTGTCTCCTTATAACACATTTTAAAACAGAAATATTTTCAAAGCTTTATAAAATAATTAACAGAAAACAGAAAAACACTTGGATTTCATTGTTCAAATGATTTCGGCATTCAGTCCTAAAATTCTAATTCAAGTGGCTTTAGTTCAGATTAATGGCTACTTAATTTGAATTGAATTTCTTATTTCTTTCTTATGACATAACTGATGAACTTATTAGTCAACTGAATCCTGAGTTCAATATTACAAATATTCTCAAATAGTCTCCTAATGAATACAAATGGAACTTAACTGGCTCTTTGCAGTGTAGTTTTGCTTTGTTTTTAATTCATAGTGCAACCTTCAAAAGTATTTCTTTACTTAGTCTCTGATCAATTTTAAGAGTATATTTAGGAAAGCCACCTGAGTGTGAGGCATTATGCCAGGAATGCAGCAGATAGAGAAAAGATAAGAATGAATTTGCTCCATATTCTAATATTCTCAGGGAGTCAGAAATGGATACAATTATAGCTCACAGAAAACTGATTTTGATGAAGGTTATAAGTTCAGGTGAGGAGATTAATTTTTTTCCAGTGTGAAAACAATTCATCAGCAATTCATGAATACTCCTCTGGATTTCTTTTTTAAAAGGAAATGTACAGGCAGAAATGAAAGTGAATAGGCAGACAGAGGAGGAAGAAGCACTTTATTTTATTCAGTTGTCCATCATTAGTTGTTTCCCAAGCTCCAGGTCTTGAACTGGGGACCTTTGGATATATACGACCTGTACCTGGTTTAAACCACTAGGCCACCAGAATGTTGTTGTTTTTTAAATTTTCATCCTTAAATGGATTCTTCAAGTTCTCACTTCTTTTCTTTAAAACATGAACTGCTTACATAAATTAGAAAGTCAGAATGAAAGTTGTTCTTTGCAGATGAAATGGCTTATGTGTCTTGAAAAGATGAGAGAACAGAGTTGCTCCCTTAAGACATTCAGCACTTATTACCCACTTGCACAGACTCCAACAAGCCTGGCACAAAGCTGAGAGTTCTCCCCAAGCCCATCAGGAAACCACCCAGAGCAAACAGCTCCATTGTTAGGCTCCCCCATCCCACTCCCTATCTAAGAGTGGATCTGGATTCAGGAAGAGCAAACCATCAAGTCCAATGGATGCACCAGAAAAGTAAAGTAAGAAACAGGATAATTTTGGAAATTATTTTAGTAGAAAAATTATAGGATCTACTCTGTGGAAAAAAATAATTTGAAGAAAGGAAATACCCTTCAAATCTGTTTTCATGTGATCCACTTTTTTTTCACGAAAAATCTTTAAAAAGTAAAAAGTGTCAGTTTGGGGCCAAGTTAAATAGTAAGCCATGTGGATTTACCACATGTTCCTCTTTGGTTTGGGGAAAAAAAAAAAAAAAAAGACTCCAATCTCAAAGTTTAGTCACTACATTATTATGGTTTGTTAGTCCAGAGACTCTAGAACAATTTGGCTGATTCTTATTTGTCAATTTGTTGGAAATTTAATTGCATGTGTTATTAAGAAATTTAAGAGGGGGACTAGGACCCAGAGACCTCAAATAATGTTCAGATGAGCATTACCAGACAAAACGTTATCATCTAAGAAAGAAAATAGAGAACAGCTACAGAATTAAGGATAAAGAATAAAAAGTAAAGAGTTCTGGACCAAGACATTAAGTACAGGTAATGCACAAAACTGTATCTCAACATGAAGAGCCAAATTCTAAAACACTAGAGTTCTGCAAACACCCTCTGGTACAGAAGGGACAAAGCAGAGAACTAGGGTCACCAGTGAAATGCCACAGGGAAGCAATTTCCAAGGCTTGTTAAGGCCCTTCTTGAGTCAAGCATTACCACGTAATGTGGTGCTTGGTTACAGAAGGCTCAGCAGATTTAGGCTGTGTGGTTAAGGGCAAAAGCAGCAGAGTCAGGGAGAGTAACCACAAAGAATAGTGCAGCCGTTCTCAAAACCCAGCAAGGGACGGAAAGAAAGAGGAGAGAGAAGGTGGGTTCAGTTCCTTCAAAACTCAACACAAGAGGCATAAGCATCAGTCCTCAACAGGGTAAATTCTTCATCATCCCAGGAGTGATGGCTCTAATAGGTAGTATTTGGATTTAGAGTTACACTTGTTACACTTAATAGAATTTATTAAGAAGTCAACCTCTGGCTCCAAAATGAAGATCTCTTTCCTGAAACATTGCTTTGGTTCTACTCTTTCTATCTTTTCTCCACTGTCTGCAGTTTGTTTCACTTTCTTTCCTTTCTGATTCATTCTCATCTGTAGCTCATCTACTTGAGTTATTTCATGTAAGGAAGAATCAGAACCATAGTGTGGTTGGACAAGAAAGATACCAACAAAACATTCATCAAGTGTCTGCTAAAAGTCAAACATTCTATGAAAGAGTCAAGGACTAGGAGGACATAAATTTTGTCTTAAATTTCATCTACCAAAGGAAAGAGATCGGTAA
Source organism: Solenodon paradoxus (assembly GCA_004363575.1). Classification (NCBI taxonomy): domain Eukaryota; kingdom Metazoa; phylum Chordata; class Mammalia; order Eulipotyphla; family Solenodontidae; genus Solenodon; species Solenodon paradoxus. The sequence goes on along the minus strand of RJWH01000286.1, from coordinate 264,980 downwards.
ATGAATAGTCTATACATATTATTTACAAACTTATAACCTTGAACAAGCTTTTTAGTTTTCTAGGCCTCATCTATGTACATTTGGAAAATAGAGACATACTCTCTTTCAGGGATTCTGAGTGTTAAATGAAATCATGTCTATTAAGCATTTTGTACAGTTATTATAATTAGTAAACACATGCTATTATTGTTGTTATTATATGAGTAAAGTTGCCTGACAAAACAGAAAGAGGTATTACCAAAAATATAGTTTACCTAAATTTGGGGACCACCTTTGTGAAGTCAAATGAGTATCAAAGATATCTGTTCATACAAGCAGGATCTATAATACAGAACATTACCAATTAGCAAACTCTGAAGCTGAGCTCGAAGCCCTCTGTTTCATTAATATTCCATGGGGTGTAGAGCAGGGAAGCCTCTCCAAAGTGCATCTGACTTGTACATATGATTGAAAGAGCTGTTTTGCATTTATGGTCACTAGGAAAGATGTTTTTTTGGCAACCATGTCACATAATCCTCTGTCAAATGTACCGTCACCCACATCTTCCATATTCATTTAATAATCTCCCATCTGCTAACAGAGAAACAATCTGATGATGATAAATTCTTTGAAAAACAACTTAATAGATTTCTTCCCTAATGAAGAACAGTGGATGGTTTCATGAATGGTAAATATGGAAGAGTTTGAGGACTAGCACTTAGAAACAGCAAGCAGATGGACACAACAAATTAATTCATTATGTTATTTACATCCCGCTTTAACAATTAGGTATTTATTACCCTCAATGACTACAACACAGAACAAGAAAAAAAAAAAGAAGGTCAATAAAATAAAACTCCCTATAATACCAAAATATTTTAAAGATATGCTGTCGGAGAACCAAATTCCATTCTAGAAGCATACGATTTAACAATAATAGTACATGGCTAGTCTTTATGCAACAGCTTAGGTATTCTACTAAAAACGTTGCTAAAATAAAACGTTCTTTCATTGAGACATATTCCTAAAGACCACAAAACAATAAAAACCCTGTCTGGCAATATTTTACTTGAATACCTTGAATTTCCCATCTACACCACTAGATGGCATCTGTGAGCCTGCAAGGAGAACGCGGAACCCACCCTCTAGCTACACAAGTGGGAGCTATTCAGATACCAGCTGAAACTGATGAATTCAGAATAGGTTTTCATGAAAAAGGGCTATTGCTTAAGTCTCACCAGATGAAAAACTTCATGAAATTCAAAACAGTAAAAAGAGAAAACGGCTGCCTGGGATCCATGCTGGTCATACGTATAAATATACCACATGAACTTTTAAATAGTCTGAGGTATTGTTCTTTGTCACCCATCTTCTACTGAGGATGATGATGAGAAAAACAGAAGACAACTTTCCTAATGATTCAGTGCTACCAGGAAGCTAAGAGTCAGTTGAGTTCAGCTGACAGTTGTTAAGAGCTGTGAACTCAGACGCAGACTGCATCGACTCCAATTCTAGGTAGGTCATTGCTGTGTAACTTGGGGAAAATATTTTCTCTTTGTAACTCAGTTAAAATCCCCTGTAAAAATGGATATGACAATGATAACAGAATCTATGTCTATATATTGTTGGGAGAAGAAAATAAATTAAGTCACACAAAGATTTAAGAGTACCTGTGTATAATGACATCATAAATAACAACATACTAATAGTAACAATATGAACTAATTATTATCAACATCTTATGACTCCTGATACCTGCTCTGTCTCATGTAGAAGTGAAGGCTGATGTCGTGATTAAAGGACAGACTCTAGGACCAGACCACTTGGGTTTGAATCAAGTTTCCTCATTTATAAAATGGGGATTTAAATGAGTTTATATTTGTAAAATGCTTAGGAAAAATTCTGGAAACTATTCGGTGCTTTTTAGTTTAGTTAACTAAACAAATGTAGAGGAAAGGGTTGGTTTAGGAATTAGGAGACTTGGATTTACACTGGATTTAGTAGTTGTATAGCTGCAAAAGTCAGTCTCCTGGAACTAAGTTTTCTCCTTTTTAAGATTAGGAAGTTACAATAAATCAGTTATTTTCTAATTTGTTTAGGCAACTATATTAGGGAGCTAAGAGAAAGTTACAGGTGAGTACTACACAAGACCAGAATAACTGATACAAAGAGATTTGCTAAAACTCTAAGGGAATTCCAAGGAGGGAATGGTTACTAGCAGTTGGCTGGGCAGGGTTTCAGAGACGTGCCTATGAGTAGAATTTGACTTTGTATCAAGTATGGGGAAGAAAAGATTGAGGTCAAAGGAAAAGTGTAAGTAAAGGCTCAGGGACAGGAATGCATGACCAGGGACAAGTTTAGATCCACAGCACTAAAGGGTGCAGGACTGAGGGTCAACATAGAAAAGTCAGGCCACAAGCAGATCAGACAGCTTTGAGATCCAGGCTAGGCATTCTGGATTTTACTACATAAACAAGAAAGACAGCTGATTCAAAGGAATTACTGAGAGAAGGGATTAATGAGGAGGAGTAAGTAAGCTCCAGCGTTTCCAGTGTGCGGTGACAACAGACATGGAAGAAGGTATGCTGGAAAGAACCAGAGGTGTGGATGCTGAGTCAGAGACACCAGAGGAACTTTCAAGGTGAGGCACCAGTGGGCAATGAAAGCATGGGCAGGAGCCCCAGTTAGGATGGAGAACCCATATTTAACAGTCATTTGACAGAGGATGGGATGCCCAGAGAGAGAAAAGGTAGCAGGAACTAGAATCCTGGGGGTGGGAAGGAAAGTGGCTTTAAAAGTCACGAGAACTGAAAAGGCAAAATACTACAGAAGGCAAAAGGAAAAAGTTGTTAGCAATGTCCATGGCCACAGAGCAGTCTCTGAGGGTGAGAATAACTGGTCCTTTAACAGAGTAAATTCATCAGAAAGGGCAGGGTGTGGGGGTGCAGAAAATACGAAGTTAAGTAGCAAGGAAGGAGTGGGACACTGAAGGGACAACTATAAATGGGAATGTGATACAGTATCTTCTGATATGTACCAAAATGTCAACAATGGAATCTCTCTCTCTATGGCAGAATTTTGTTATTTTGTTTCCTGTATTTCTACACATTCTATAATAAACATAAATCCTTCGGTATAATAAAATAGTAAAAAATTATTGGGGAAAGAATTCTCTTTTATATGCAAGCCAACAAACTATTATGTACTTTATATACATATTCTCTTAAATAATCCTTACAACAATCATATAAAATAAAAATTTCTTCCATTTTCTACATAATTAGAAAATATGCACTTCCATGTAAGTAAACTAGCTTTAATAATTAACCATTTTTCTATATATAATATCAGAAATACATTTCAAACTTCCCTGGTTCTTGAGTACTCCAGAAATAACTGAATCTTTTTTTATGTTTCATAATCACTTTATAAGCCTCAATTACCATATATTCTAGGGCAGAGTAATTTTTAAAACTTATTTTGTCCTTCAGGACCTATTTTATAAAGCCAGGGGTCCTATAATCACTAATGTTTAAAAAGCTAGATAATAAAACATGCAAGAACATGTGTAAATTAAGAGACTCTCCTCTAAAGAATGGCATTCTCTCCTACTGAGAGGCTTTGTGACTTAAACCCCTTTCTTGGCCCACTTCCTGGTTTTAGGTTATCTCTGAAAGAGGTCAGAAGAAAGAAAGGGAAGGGAGGGGGGATGGAGGGAAGAAGGGAGGGAGGGAGGAGGAGGCAGTGGAGGGAAGGGGGGGGGTGTGGAGATCAGGTTGTTGGCCCTGAAAAAGTAGGCAATGTTAAATGAAGAAAAGCAGAATAATCATAAATGTTAAGGAATAAATTGATTTTACTTTAAGAAAAAACATTTAAGAATTCCAGCTTTAATGATTTTGATCATTAGTTAATTCTTTATTCCAAGATACAAAAGGTAAAAAGTTCCATAAACACTGAAGACCAAGTGTTCTCTGACTGGAGAGAAAGTCAGATTAATTCAAACTTTGGAAATTCTTTGTTGTAATGCTAACATTTCTGGAAGTTTGTTTTCCTGGAAAATGCCTAAGAAGACATAATTACTTACAAGGTACTTAGCTGAGAACCAACAATAACTTAAGATTGGGATCATGAAAAAGGCAGGCCTTTGTTTCGTTCCCTGCTCGGGCACTGTGGCTCCAGAGGCCTGGAACAGCACTGCGCTGAGCCAGGAGCCAGGAGAGGTAACGTGAAAAGAAAACTGGAGGCCAGGACCATGAGGAAACCTGGCAGAATACAGTCTACCCCTGACATCACTTCTATAATTAAAATCTGGTGAAAATTTACTGAGTTTTATTCCCTGTCCTACAAAAACTCGGAGAGGAAAATGTGGCTACTGGGAGCAAAGGAAGATAAACAACTAGACCTCCTGGGACAGTCCCCTGTCCACTGGCTCAATGTGCAGACTTGAAACATTCTGGTTATACTGAGTAAAATATCTTAAGAAAATATAAAGCATTGCTTTAAAAATCACTATGTACTACTTTATGCACTACTTTAATTACTTAACGTAAACTTCATGTACTACTTTATTTACTTAAAAAGAAAAACTTTATTTTAACAACAGTGTCCCAATTAAGATAGCTTCAAAACATTAAAAATACTTAAATAAATTAGACTATATAAGTGAAAGTAAGTGGCAATCTGAAAATGTGGTTAGATAAGGTCAGCAAATGTGAACCTTGAAAGGTTAAAAGTTGGAAATGCTAAGGGTAAGTGAGAAAGGTGAAATTCTGAAGGTTGAAACCTAGTGTCTGGCCACATGTTCATTTTTAATTTAATCTTTTGTGCCACAAGGTTTTGTGTGAGCCTTTTTAGGCCCATTGTTCCCCTGAAGTCTAACTGGAGAGTCCCTCAGTCTGGTCAGCCAGGGAGACTGCACTGCCCCCAAGCTGGTCCCTCTCACACAATACCCCCCATATAATTACTCAGAGAGGCCAGCAGTGCGGACTGCTGCATCACCTGGGTCATGGCCTCTGACATCGAATCTGGGGCCAGCCTAAGTCTGGTCCTGAAGCAGAGGAGCAGGAAAAAATGCTAAAGGGGGATGGGTGGGAAAGGAAAGCCAGCAAAAGACTCAGCTTTGAAATTCTGTAATGAAAACAAAAGTCACATCTGAGCACTGTGATTTGCCATCAAGTTATCTAAATGTTACAGGACAGTAGAGTTTCAGGTTTTTCCTACGAAAAAAATTTTTATCTTGTATCATCAGACATGTTAGAATGGAAAAAGTTCATCATGATAGTTAAAACAAGGCTTTTACATGAATGTGCTAGTATGTGGATTTAAAAACAGGATTTCAGTTTAAAGAATATAACTTTACTTTAACCCTAGATTAAAAATTCATTCTTTTGTTTATAAAATGAATTTCTGTAGTAAGTTGTTCATCATAAACATTTTTCACTTTGCATTATAAACTTAAAGGAAGCTTTTTAAAATGATCCCCAGGGCAAAATATTACATGTTCTGTGCTAATATAGCATATCTGAGTGTAAAGCAAACAGAATGACAGATGGAGTGAGCTATCCCAGCTCTCCCAAATTTCCCTCCCTGCTCTTCCCAATGGAAGTTGATGGTAGTTATTTGTCTAAGCCTGAAAGGACTGGGTCCCTTTTGTTCTGATCCCCTAAAAGGCCTTAAGACAAATAACACCTCTCACTTCCAGTAAAAATATCCCCTTTCCTACTGAGTTTAGGATAATTTAGAGGAAACTTCTTTGAATATGACATCTGAGAATCAATTTCCTATCAAAATAAGTATGTTCTATTGATAAGTTCTAATTTTAAAAACCTCTCCCAAACAAGTAGGACTGTTCGTAAAATCCAGAATCATCAGGTTTTTGCAATATTAGTGTCTCCACCAATATTTCAGTCATGTTACTTGTTTTTTGATCATCTGATTCCATTTTTATACATTTATCAGCCTTTTAAGACTTCTTTTAAAAACAATTTTTCATTTTTGACAAAAGCATTACTTGAAGTGTCTGACAGATGAGGTTACAAATTTCTGCTTGAAATCTTTATACATGAATTAACATGACTTATACCCAAACACTAAAAAAAGAATCTGAAAGAGATATGGGAGCCTCCCACAAACTTAAGTTTTGATCTTTTATTTTCTTTTCTGATAGTACTTCCTTTCCTTTGTGAATTCCCATAGAAGAAGGGGACCTCAATGGTCCAATTTTTTTTTTTTTTAAAGAATCACTTTATTGATATGTTTTGCTTTGTTATTCACATTGCTTGTTTACTTTGGTGGGACTGCTCAGAGGGTGTTATTAGACTGTTAGGCCACCAGGGCACACCCACTCAATGGTCCAATTTTGTAAGATGGGTGAGCAATGCCACTGAGTCTCTTCTGCCATACCATTGTTGATGGCATTGTGCTGAGGGCTGATGTTTCCTTCAAGGGGAGGAGGGGAAAAAGAAAGGAAGATGCCAAAAAGGTAGTAATTGTCCCAAAATTTATGACACCTTTACATGAATAGTACTAACATGGTTGGTTGAAACACATGTTCTTGAGTGATTTAAAATTGAATGAGATGGACCACAATAAGATATCACCTCACACCATCAGAAAAATCTACATTATAAAGACTCGAAGCAAGTGTTGAACCGGATGCAGAGAAAATAGACCCTCCTACACTGTTGGTGGAAATGTAAATTAGTGCAACCTCTGGAAAACAGTATGGAGATTCTTCAAAAAAAATAAAGATGGGACTATCATTCTATCCAGCAATCTCACTCCTAGGCATACACCAGAGAATATAAAAACTCTTAATCAGAAAAAAAATCTGCAACCCTATGCTCATATCAGTACAATTCACAATAGCCAAGACACAGAAATAACCTAAATCCCCATCAACATATGACTTGATAAAGAAACACATCCTGGTGGCCTAATGGATAAGGCCACTGGATGTATATCCCAAGAGCCCAGGTTCAAGACCCAGGGCCAAGGGGAACAATCAAGATGAACAACTAAATAAAATAAACGTTTCTTCCTCCCTGATCCTCCTGCCTCCCAGCCTACTTGTCTTCATTCCTGCCTATCTGTTTCCTTAAAAAAAAAGAACTTGTGGAATTGTATGCAGCTGTTAACAAAGACGAAACCATGCCTTTTGAAACAACCTGGATGGCACTAGAGGTGACTGTGCTAAGTTAAATAAGCCAGAAAGAGAGAATTATAGCATGGCTTCACTCAGATGTGGAATATAAAGAAACAAAACGAACTGATAAACCTCAACAAAATTCAGTGGACACAAGACTGTGACTACAGGCATGGGTGGAGGTGAAGGGAGTGAGGGGAGGAAGGAGTTAACAAGATGTGGTAAAGGACTCTGGCTGGCACTGGTAGTGAGTGTGGTGGGGAATGTACACGGACTGAGGTACAAATTCAATATCCTAAAATGCATACAGCAATGCCAAAAAAAATTTTTTTTAAATCTCAATAGAAATAAAGTGAATCACATGGAGGGGTTGCTGATTACATGAATTTATAATTTTAACAAAAATCATGTATTCAGAATGGGAGGTTATCTCCTATAATTAAGAGGCTATACAGTTTACAAATGAAGTACTTAAAGTTACTGCATCAGAAAATGACACAAATTCCTTTGATTATGTTGGTATTTCTATCAAGAGCAATCATTCCCCTAAAAGCATCCAAAGTACTTGACTCGTGCTACTGTACTTGGCTTAGCGTTTGTTTAAGTAGCTGCTCTGTCTGCCAACACACATACGCTGTCTGTCTCACATACATCATTGCCTTACAAACAATATTTTTATAGACTGACAGAGAGAGCCTATTCATGACAACCAAACTTCCCCCGAAGCCATGAAATAAATTTCCTTCCAGGACTAACATTTCTCCATTTCCCTGTCATGGGCTTGCCGTGCCACTTTGACCCTTTTGTGCGGCAACATGAAAATACCATCTATCATCTCCTGAACCACGGTGACTTGGTTGGAGGTGCAGTTTCATTGCGAAAACATCTGTGGTTTGATAACCATTCTTCCAAATCTCAGCCCTCGGAAGTTAAAAGCACACTTACGAAAAAGAAAGATGTAGGTAGACAGTCGGAGGCCAATCTTAAATTTCTTCTCAAGTGGGAAAGCCAGTTTGGTGGACTACCAGCCTCATCAACCGTAGGGGTGATTAAGTTATTTATCTATGTCTCCTTTAAAATGCACAAGCAGCACTATGTTGCAATAATTTATTTAAACTTTGCTGACATTTTAATGTTAACAGTTCAGAGAATTTTGGGAATTCTTTGATATAAGCAGGTATAGATTACTTCTGTGTTAATTGGCTATAAACGATCTACTCAAATTCTATATAAACCTTTAATGAAAGATACTTAAGATCTTCTGGGTGTACTGGGAGGTACTCAATGTATCTTAAAATGGTTTTCAACACATAAGCTAGACAATCTCAAGCAATCTGAGCAGAGTTAAACCACAAGAATTTTCTGAAACAAAACAAAACAAAAACCCCAGCTCAATAGGTCTAGTATTTCTTATATTCAATCTGAGATATATTATTGTAAACACTAACTTATGAACATTCCATGGATATAAAAGGGAAATACTCCATTATTGAAGGAAATAACTAGAGTATTTTTGTAATACCCACACAGTTACAGATTTTAGTTCCTCGATTGGTCTTTAAGTGGAAGTGTTACCAGTGGAGTGTGAAGAAAAAACTTACTTTCCGTGTCTTCATTTCTTAGTAGGTAAAATTATATTACAAAATATGCCAATTAATAAAAATTGTAAGTATCACTAGAACATTTTTAATATAATGAATTTTAATTTAAAAGTGCAATATTCATTTACATAATCATTATAAACATATCCTCTATTGATTTAAGATTAAAAACACAGTCCAGGACATTTTTAACTTTTTAGATTCTTTTAAAAAATTTTGATTTATTTCTTGTTCCTTTATTTATGAGTATATGCAAGAGTGCATACACAACACACTTTTTCTCTTGTTGAATCATCACGACACTTAACTGCATACCTCAATACTTCAGACATTTTCCCGAGAACAAGGGTACTCTCGCCTATGTAACCAGTCCCACTATGACATCCAATAAATTTAACAATGACATAATTTTATCTAATATACACTCCATTTAAAATCTTTCCACACTTTCCTTTATTGTTGTTCCCCCTGCTGTAATTAAACTGAGGGTCACACACTGTAAGTCAAGTCTCCATCTAGAATTGTTCCCTGTCCTTTTCCTATCTTTCATGAAAACGACACATTTGAAGGATCCAGTTCAGACATTTGGCATACCATCACAAAATTTGGATTTATCTGATTGTTTCCACATTATTAGATTCAGGTTAAATATTTTTGGTGAGACTATTATCTAGATTAGGTTATAATTTTAACATAAGGTATTATCCTTGCAGGAAATAAAGTAAATCCATGTTTTCATTAACGTTTTCTTAACTCTAGTATGGCCTAATTTTCTTAGAGGTTTAATTTTCTCTCTCTCTCAACTTATTTATATTTATCTATATAAATGTTTATATTGAAATCTTGCCTTACATTGAGTACCAATATATTTTTAAGTTCTTGTAAGAGCTGCAGAAATATCTAGGACTTTTTCCAGAAACAATGCAAATACAGATTTCTTTTTAATTCCAATGAATCACACTGCACTGGAATGCCAATATGTAATATGCATATAACATGGGATTTGAGTATACCAAGAATCAGGGTCATACAAGTGTCTCACTGAGTCAATATGGGATCAAGATTTAATGTGATTGAAACACTCACTGTAATTCCTCAAAATGCAAATTTGCGTAGGAAAATGGACCTTTTTAAAAGCGCATCTCCTACCTTCTCTAAGTTTTCATAGGTTTTAAATATAGCTTCTGTAGTTTGTAAGGTTGAAATTAAGGCCCATCTGCCATGATTTTTCTTCTAAGAGAAAAGGTCATTTTATGAAATGAGTGGAAGTATGCTTAAGAAAGAGAAACACATTAAAAATGTGGAAGTTCAAAATAATTATTTTAATTGTTTCCTCCACTAATATCTCTCGATCATTCAAAATCCTGTAACTTGTTAAATGACTCTAGAAACCACATGAATCTTTTTTTCTTATTACCTTTAGTCACTGTCAAACAAATTAATATGATTTTCACTAACAGATTCATAGAGAATCTCCAATAATTTCAACACAGTTTTTCTGGAGGTACTACTTCATGAATTTAACTGGTATATTACAATCTTCTTCCAATAATTAAAATATCCTGTGCTCTATAGCTAACAGTATTTGTGGTTTGCTTTGGCTACAAGGAAGCTCATAGCTAAGTTGAAAGGCATTTCTAGCAAATGTCCAGTACCTTTAGACTTGCAATAAAGCAACCATAAAACAGGAATCTTTGATTTTCCGCCTTTTGTCTTTGCTTTATTTTTTTCATCTAGGTATACTCAATTTTTTTTAAAAAATTCACTTTTTTCTCATAATTATCAAACACATGCTTGTTACAGAAAGTGTATAAAACTCAGAGAAGCAAAAAAATAAATAAAAAAAAATTCTTAATACTAGCACCCGAGATGACCACTAGACTATATGGTTATATGCTTTTTCATTTTCTTGTCTGTTCACATACATACATACACAAGATTTTTTAAAATTTGTGTTGTTCCAAATCTTTCTTAAGGAAGCAGGAGATATATACATTTGAAATAATGACTGTCGTTAGATATATGCATACGATCTATCAGGGAAGATGAATAAACTGTGATAGTCAAGTAAAATGTTCTGCCTACTGTCTGGACACTTGTAGAAGTTACTGTTAATGTCCTGGCATGATGAGAAGGCTAGGATACCACTTTAACTTCAGCTGAAGCAACATGCCCTAGTTTCTATGATAAAACAAGGTGTCAAGTGAGTCTGCTATCCTGGCTAATTTAAGAGGCTTCCACTTATCTAGGGCAGTCCACATGTTCTGAGATGTTAGGCAGAATCTTTCAAGATTTACACACATCTCAAAATGAATATAAAAATAGTATACTTTTAATAAACTTTTGAGACGATGTTATCACCCTAGTTCATCCACGTCACGTGGTAAGTCAGGTTGGCACAGCAGAATTTAGCCTGTTTTGATGATTAGCTCACGACTATATGTTATGCCATGTCTTCTTTAATTCTTTTATGATCCCATCAGCATCCTTTACTTAGTAAACTGTTATCTTCAGATTCCAATTCAATATCTGATTCTCAGGGAAACTTACTATGACCCCTACCCTCAAGCTGTATAATGTCCCCTATAACATGGCTGATAACTTCCTGTGCTTTTCTATCCTAGCATTCAAGTTTGCAATGACAATTTATGAGATTTGAGTAATTTCTGTTTCCTCTTCTAGACTGTAAAGCTTTATAACTGGTAGTTATTTAGACATGCTTGATTCTGTATTTTAGAATAGTGGTCTCCAAATTTTTTTATCCCTTCTTGGCCCCAGGTCTCAACGTGGGTCAACAACTTTCATAGTATGTCTGTGCCACAGACGGGGATTCCAGATTTTTTTTTAAATTTCACCCTTCATTAATAAAACTTTTTCTGCATGCATAGTCATATGTGTGACTGTCCTATTAAGTACATTATAAAACAAACAAAGTATTTTTAATGGCTAAGATAAAGGCTTTAGTAATGGCCTTACAGTTCCCTTTTACTTCATGGATTATGTAATCAGCTTAAAATTTTATTTGCATTAACAGTTTTTAAGAACAAACTTAAAACAAAAACAAAATAATGCTACAAGTATAGTTACTGCTGTACAGCAAATGCTTAGCTCCTCTGATGCTCCCAGAAGTTTCTTTCATGTGCTAATGATGGCATTTAAAAAAAAAAAAAGCACACCCTCTCCTTTAACTCACTTAGATCTTTGAGGACCTCACACATCTAAAGATTCTTTACATTCACCAGAAACTTCCAGAGAGGTCTGACACACAGTTTGATTAATGGATAGTACTGATTCAATTTCCTACAACAAGAGTTTTTTTTTGTAAGGAAAATTGTTGTTTGCAATTCATGTCAAGCATTTTGCCATGCTTACAGATTCTTTAAAAATAATTTTATCATTTCTTTTGTTTACATTGCTATATACATTTTAGGATACTGAAACTGAAACTCAGTCTGTGTTTATTTCACACCACATACACCAACAGAGTTCTAGTGCCCTTTGCTGAAAAAAAAGAACAAAAAGCTTACTAAAGATTTTTCTTCATTCAAAAAATATCATTTGAAAATTCTGGCCCTTTAGAACAATCAGGAGCTGATCAGTAACTATGAGCATCTTCCTAAGATCAAGAAATCAGTGCTTTTATTTATCATCACTTAAATGAGATTTTATTAACACATTCAGAAAGGAAGCAGAAAATGAAACAGTAAAATCAGTTTAACAAAGAAGTTTCAAAGTACAAGGTGCTGTACAAAATAGTGAGAATTTTTAGAAAGAGATACACAAAGTTAAAAAGAAACAGTATAGAGCTATTAATTATTAAAAAGATGCGAGCATCATTAGATAGCAAATTATTAAAGTTTCTTCAAGTGCTTAATTTAAACTGTCATTTGGAATCAAGTTAAAAATTTTTCTGGAGACAAACAGGGATAATTTTGTTTATGTGCTTTTTTAATATTTTATATCTGAAGGAAAATGTGACTTAATATACAAAAAGATATTGATAACTGGTGATTTCCATTCTCCCTCATATTGTAACAGTTCCTACCTTTTCCCCCCATTTTCTGCCATTTTGTCTTCCCTAAAGGAAAAAAAATCTACCTAGACATTTCAAATGAAAATTTGATTTTCAGGAGCCCACCTAGCAAGAGGGGAAACTTGCTGAAGTGAAGGGGACTGAGAAGGATGCTCTACCCAGGCATCCCTCACTCCAGCTCCTCTAATATCAGACCCCAACTTAGATGACTTCAGACTCAGAGCATTGCAACTGGTCTTTCACTTTGTAAAATGGTAAATACAAAAACAAAAAAACAGAGCCACTTGAGATAATGGAACTTTCTTACCCTGCTTATTTTCTCTGTCTCCACAGGGGCCTTACTTTATTTAAGATTCTTTTCAGTGGGCATGTGAAGTAAGGCTCCAGAAGTTCTGTAAATCTTTACCCAGCACCGAAGGTCAAAGGGTTATCTGTGCTATGTAGTTTTAGGGCAGATAATCTTTATTCTTTTCTTTGTTTTTTTTTTTTTTAAACCAGAAAACAAAACACATGCATATGATTCACTGAAAGCTAATTTAGGTTCTAAAAAGTTTCTCTTCCACAGATAAACTGCTTTCTCAAGAAACCACTAAATATCAACTTTTCAGTCATTCTACAAAGAGAAACCAGATGCAGCTAAGTCCCCCCACACCACCACCATTGTCTGTTAGAAAACTTGCCACACAGCTGCTAAAGCTGTAAAACAACTTCAAAACCACAAAATGATGAGCATTTAGGCAAATGCATCAATTTCAATCTCAAAACAAAACCAAAAGACTTCACTTTACTCTTAAAACAAAAAGGAAATAGCTGTGTACAATTTTTGTTCACAAATTATACTTGATTTAATAGCAAGACGGATGTTTTTCACAGAGCTGTTCATATTTCAGAACATTTTGAAAGATGATGATTACTCAAGATTCTGAAAGTCCAGGAAAAAACATCAAAATTCTTTTCCCCATTATTTTTTGGGGTTTTATATGGAATGTTAAACCTTACTCTGTTTTTAAAGACGGTGAAAATGTTTAAGACAATAATGGCCTTCCTACTCTGTCTCCAAAATGATTGTTTTTAATGGGAAACAAAATTGTTAGGTAATGTTAAATCAGCCCATAGTGTGTCACCAATACAATTTTGATACATTATAGTATACAGCACAAGAGCAAAAGGGATTAATTTTTCAGAGGGCACTATCATTTCAATGCTTTTTGCAATCCTCTGAATTTAGGAGGCAGAGATGCAAATTTTGACAGCACTGCTGTTGCATTCCACTACGTTACCAAAAGTTACAAAAAGGCTTTCAACTATTCAAGAAAGCAAAATAGCTTCTGTCATCTGCTACAAGATTCAGTATTAAATGTGCCAACTATATTTCTTACCTGATCCCCTTTGCTTCTTTCTTAATTAAAATTCTTCTATCTTCTGTGTAAATAAAAAAAATAACTGATAAATGTTTAGCACTGTATCAAATTAAGAATATAAGTATGGCCTTATCTACATGGAAAGAATTTCAGTTTGCAGACGTTTGTGAAAATGTTTTTTTAAAAATAAAGACTGTACTGAAAATCGTAACTTAGAAAGAATGCGCAAAATCCCACACAGCAGAAGAAATTTCAGTGAGACTTGCTGGATGTGCCTTTCTGTAAAATGACTTTGTTTTACAGTTACACTGACAATGCCTTCTGCTCAAGTATTTGTCAGTTTCTTTCAAGTTTCTAAACCAAAAAGATGTCGGCTCCCTTAGAGTAGGAGAATCTTCATGCGCAGGTTTAACAGTCTGTTGCATACCAGTGACAAACCACTTCAGATTTTCTGAAATATAAATCCCTCTATTAAGCTGCTACAGATATCTCCTCCAGGACACCAACCTTTCCAACTCAACATGATCAAAACTGAACTCAGTATCTTTCATTTCCCAAACCTGGTCTTACTCCAGAAAGACCTACACCAGTTCAAGTATTAGTGAGCTAGAGCTTGTCAGAGTCATTCTAACTTTTTCTTCTTCCTAATCATATTTCCAAACAGCTAATAGTTAGTGAGCTTCCTGTGTACTAATACTCTCTGCTGAGAGTTTCACATGACTAGCATTTATTGCCAACAACTTGGGCATTTACAGTAAATCAAGAGTCATGGAAATGAAACAGATCAAATTCCTAGTAGAAAGCTAGGATTCAAATTCTGGCCGTCTGATTTCAAAACTCTGTCTTCCATTTTGATTGTTAAATTAAATATACAATAAAATTGACCTTTTTTGGTCATGCAGTCTTACTGGACATTCGTTCACTTTCTGTAATCACCACCACAAATAGGATAAAGTGCGATTCTATCATATCAAGAAACTGCCTGTTCTGTCCCTTTGTTGTGAAATCCTGTACCCCATCCCAAATCACGACAAGCACTGATCTATTCTCCAACCCTATAGTTTTATTTTTCAAGGATGTCCACATAAATAGGATCATATAGGATGGAACCTCTTCTAAAAAAATTTTATTGCAGTAACTTTGATTTTACACATTAAAGTAAACTCATATGTGTAGGTTCCCAGTATGTGTGCTGTTTCCCTATTCCTAAAATAAATGTCAACACATCCTGCCTCCTACCAAATCACCAAGTATTATTCACTATTTTTCAGAGGGCTCTGCCACCACTTGCCCGCCTACCCCATGTCCCATTCCCTATTGGTAACCTCAGTTCTACTGCAAGTGTTTAAGGATTGGTTTTGTTTCATCTGTTCCCTTGCTTTTTTATGTTCACATTCTACCTATGAGTACGGTCATCTGGTATCTCTCTTGGCTTATTTCACTTAGCATAATACTCTCCATAGGATATTTTGAGATTGGTCTCCTTCACTCAGCATAATGCCAGTGAAATTCATCCGCAAATTGTTACAAGCAGCAATAAATTTCAACACTTTTTTGACTACTAGGGAGTACTTCAAGTATATGGACATACCCAGTGTGTTTATACTTTCAATCACTAAAGGTCATTTGTTGTTTTCAGTTTTGGACCACTGTGAATAGAGCTATACATCTGTGTATGTTTTTGTGTGCACATTAGTTTACTTTTTTTAGGGCAAACATCTAAGATGGAATTGCTGAGTCATATGGTACAGACATGTTTAACTGTTTAAAAAAGCACTATATTCCAGTGTGAGTGTACTATTCTGCAATCCTACAATACTGTGTAAGAATGCGTGCATACATGTAGCTCTTGCTAGTGCAGTTTTGGTGTTTTAAAAATGTTAATTCTTCCAACAGGTAAGTAGTGATATCTTATCATAGTTATATTTTTAATTTGCATATTCCTAATGATAACATGTTGTTTAGATTCCTTAGCCTCTGTCCCTGTATCACAGACCTACATGTGATCAGTCCAGTCTTACTTACACTAAGCTCTAATTAACTTCACGTCAGCCTTCTCTCCAGAGAACTACTGAGTTAGCTTATCCCCTCATCTCTTAGCTTATTTCAACAACTGCCTTAATGATTTCCTGACATCAGTAGCACCTTCCTGGGCTACTACATTCTCTAAATCTAGTCTCAACAGTATTATTACCTATTATCTTTATGAAACAAGTCATTTTTCACTTGAAGTCTTTCGATGGCTCTACATTACTTACACTGTAGGACAAAAATCACATCATTTATCAGAATATAAAGGGCCCTAAAATAAGGATCTTATCTAATTCTATGATTTTCAGTGTCTGCAACTCCTATCCATGCAACCCATGTTTTAGCCATGGCAAACCAATGAGGTTATGTCTTTAATCTCCTTGTTTTAGTACATGTTATGCTCCTATAATTGGAGTAATTTTATTTCATTTATCTACTAAGCAAATCATTCTTTATCATGCAGAGAAATTAGTCATTTATCCTTGGGCATCCATAATACTTTGACTACACCTCAATTTTATCTATTATCATTTTCCTATGAATGCTGATAGGTGATCCACATGAGCTTAAACACTTTGGAGGCAAACATGCTAATTTATGTGCTTACTCCTTGTGCCCAATACAGGGCTTAGGACAGAATATGTGCATTCCATCAATAAACACTAGTTTTTAATTTAAAAAATAATAGAAAATAACAAGTTAAAATCCCTAATTAGGATACTCAAACTTTAATATGAACATTTTATGAAACAAGATATGACATATTTGTATAGATAGAAATCCATTATTAAATGAAGCAACTTTATATATTTACATATTTAAAGTCCTGAGAAAAAATGTTTCTACTCTAAAATCAGAAATTTTGCACATCTAATTAGATTATACATAGGCAATGCCTTCATGAGAGGTAGGTGAAGAAATTATAAGTCAAAATTTCATGTTGTAAGGATGGTTTTAATTTTGCAGTTAATTTGTTGGTAGCTGCAGTCCATTACCAATAATTTATAAATGGAGTTCATTTTCTGATTTGCAAGGTCAATGAGCTTGTATGTCAATAGCCTTCAACAGGGGCCCCGAGAGAACATCCACGAAGGCACAGGCGCCTCTTTATCTGATACCTATTGAGTTCCATGAAACACTACTCACTGTGTTCACACATGAGGAGGGCTTTGTAAACAGTATTGTAGTTCCAAGAGCCCATCGTAAAGCTCAATGATAGCCGAATGGCTCAAAAATACTCTTTTGAGTGACTGACTACTAAGTACTCTTTGCTTCACATTGTAGATTCAAAGAACAGTTTTATATTATGGGTTTCTGGAATCTGTGACTGTTGCCTTTATTTACTAGACCATATAGAAGTATAAATTTTAATTAATTTGGCAGTATCAGTTACTTTAATGAAGTACCAAATCAAGAGTAATTCAGTTTTCTCAGGGGACAGAATATGCCAATAGATTTGTGACTGGATCTCTCCTGGAAGTTAACTCCAGCAAAAGGAAGGGCAAATTAAAACAATTTACCACAGTTAACAGAACTTCTGAAAGACAGGTATAAACGGAAAATGTGAATACCTTTACCTAATGTGTTAAAATAGTAATTTACTTGTTTCAGATATGGGATCAATATTTCCTCAGTTAACAAATGATTGTTGAAGAGGGTCTGCACAGTGAGTGTTCCAAATTTGCTGGCTATCATTTTACACAGTGATTGTAGTCCCCAAAGTTGAGTATAAACTGATTTAAAATAATAGAATAATCTGTTTTCTAAAGGAAAATGTATTACTTGTGTACATGGAAACTACCATGTGCCTAGGACTGCAATAAACATAAAGTATAGACAGATCTTTATAATCATCATCTGAACCAGAAAGTAAGTGGGGGAAAAAAGTTCACAAAATCTCTTTCAGAGAAAGAGCAGTTCTGAGCTGCTTTGTGTCTCCTCTGTATTGTATTCTGCACATTACAACAGAAAGATATTTCTAAACATAATCTAATCTGGTCACTCATTGGTTTATTATCACTTAATGGCTTCAACTTAAGATAAAGCACAAATTCCCTTAGTGGGTGCAAGCCCCTCACTTGCTGGGCATCCCATATGGATTTTTGTTACCGGAGTATTTCCTAGGTTCGGCCTTTCCTTCTTTGTAGTGGTATATTTACAATGAAGCCATGAAGCTTAAGTTTTAGAGCCCTTTAATTGCATGAAGTCTACTCAAGTCTACCCTACATGTACTGGTTATCTTCTTAAATTTTTTTTATTATATTTTATCAGGCCCCACAAAACCGCCATGTGCCCATGTCCTTTAGCCTGAGTAATCCTAATCCTCGTTCCAGTCCTGAAGTAGATTCTCGGCTACTGCCAAGTGCTTTTAACAGTAATCTGAGGTGAGCCCTGGTAGCCTAGCATTCTAGTACACCCTGGGAACAGTCCCACATACATCCGAAGGTCCCTGGTTCAAGACCAAGGCCCAGGAGAAACAATCCATGTGAACAACTAAATAAAAAATAAAGTTCTTCTTCTGCCTTTCTCTTTCTTCCTGTTTGCCTACTCACCTTCATTATGGACTACACCTTCCTATAAAAACAAAAACAAAAACAAACAAAACAGTAATCTGATGTCATTAACAAAGAGGTTATCACATCTTATTTAAAAGATTCCATTTAAAATCTTTAATTGTTTAATTATTGGTCTTCCTCCTAGATTCCAAGCTGCTCAAATGTTATGAACATGTCTACACTGAAAGTGGCTGTGTCTTACTGCAAGGACAACCACATAGTGAAATGAAAGAATGAATTAGTGAATAAGCACTCAGTTCCCGCAGTGCCCCCCAAAAATAGGAATGAAGGATTCAAACTGGAAGAGTCTACCTGAGAGCCCGTGATTGAGCTACTACTTGGATTTTTGGGAATGTATGGGAAGAAAGAAATTGATTGAATGACATTACCATTAAAAGGTCATTTTCTCCATGTGAAAGTTGAGAAGAACGGGGAAATATGAGTAGAAATATGATAAGCAATAAAATGTGCAATAGAAGTAAACTTAAGACAGGCTCAGTGGCAGTAATAATTAAAAATTATAATTGGCTCAATGAAAAAAATAGCAATACAGGAACCTAGAAGGCACAAAACATATTTAAGGGAAAAGGCATTAACTCACAAAGAATTAATATTGGTTATTTGGGGGGAATATTACTAGAGCATTTAGCCCAGTGTTTCCCAAATTTTAGTGTGCACACATATCACCTACGAATTCTGTTAACAAAATGGAGATTCAGATCTAGTAGGTCTAGAGAGAGGAGCGGGAAAGACAGCAATTCAATAAACTTCCAGATTAATCTACTGATCCTGGGATCCCACTTTGAAGAGTAAGAACTACAGAACTTACACCCAGAATTGGGAAACCATATTAAAAAGGCCATTGGTAGCATGCCCTGGTGGAGCAGCTATTAGCTTGACTGCCTCCAAAGGA
The DNA here is from genome assembly GCA_004363575.1 of Solenodon paradoxus. Lineage (NCBI taxonomy): Eukaryota > Metazoa > Chordata > Mammalia > Eulipotyphla > Solenodontidae > Solenodon > Solenodon paradoxus. The sequence goes on along the minus strand of RJWH01000286.1, from coordinate 245,363 downwards.
GCAAACCACATGTTCCTAGGTTTGAGTCCCAGGTTTGAGGCGAAACAACCAGTGTGAACAACTAAATAAAAGTAAATTTAAAAAGATGACTCTTCTTCCTCTCTCTTCCTGCCTGCCTGACTACTCTCCTTCATTCCTGCCTGCATCTTTCCTTTAGAAAAAGGCCATCAGATCAGCTTGCCAACTAAAAATAGTTTCTATATTTTTAAATGCCAAGAAAAAATGTGAATAATATTTCGTGACACATCAAAATTATATGAACTTTCAGGGCCCACGATTTAAATTTTATTGAAATACAACCTACATTCATGCATTTATGTATCTTCTATGGCCGCTGTTGTGCTATAGTAGGAGAGACCATGTGACCGACCCACTGCATGATGATGATTTGGCTGTCAAAATAAAATATCATAGAGTGAATGGTTTAAACAACAAAAATTAATTTCTCATTCTGGAGAAAGGGAAGTCTAAGATAAAGGTCTGGACATTTCTGGTGACAGCTCCGTTCGTGGCTTGCAGAAGAAACTTTCTCAGAGTCCTCACATAGCAGACAGAGTCCGCTTCTTAGAAGGCCACCAGCTTTATAGCATTAGGCCTCACCCTTGTGACCTCATTTAACATTTATCACCTCCTCAAAGGCCCTAATTCTAAATAGAGTCACATTAGGGATTAGGAATTCAACATATGAATTTAGTGGGACATAAACTTTCAATCCATAACACTCACAAAACCTAAAATATTTACCATCTAGCCCATTACAGAAGAAGTTTGCTCTCCCCTCACCCCACCACTTAGACACTTAATTCTCAAAGCAGGCAAAAATGCAAACATTTCAGGCTTTATCCAAAACTACTGAATTGAAATCTGTATTTTAACAAGATCCTTGGGTAATTCAGATATATATTAAAGCTTCAGGAGCATTGTTTTCCAAATCTAGCGATCATAGTAAATCACACCGGAAAAGTTTTTTAAATAGAGATTTCCATGTTCTACCCCAGGAGAAGAAAATTTTAAAAGCACTACAACAACTAAAACTTGTTGAGGGCTTAACAATGCAATTTTATGCCAATCTTTTGTGCATGTTTTCATTCAATCTTATTCAAATTCTAAAATAGCTATTATTATTTTTACCCGTATCTAAAGAATTAGGAAAACAACCAAAATTTAATTTGCTAATAAGCTGTAAAGACTGAAGTCAAACCCAGGGCAGTAAACATAAAACCTATTCATCTGATATTTCTCTTTTCAGTCAGGGCCACATGCCTCCTCTAACAGAGCATTGTAAATGATGTACCATGGGAGTGACTGACACCATTCAGAGTCACAAGAGGATTCTCAGGAAAACTGAGATTTAAAAGCAGGGCATGTTTTCCAAATGGAAAGAGAAGACATAGTTCTAATTTTACTGAGAGTAAAAAAAAAAATTTAGAATGAAAGATAACCTTTTACTTAAGAAAATGAAATTAAGGAAAAATAATCAGATCATGAATTCTAACTTTTACATAGTTCTTATAATTTCATCAGTCTACAAACATTCTGTCATTAAATAAATGTCAATAAATCAAATTGACTAATGAAAATCTTTTCTTTTTTGTCTCAATGTAACAATATTTAGTTAACAGATTTTTGTTTTTTTAAGAATTGGATGATCTATTTCTTTTTTAAGTATTGGGTTTTTAAAATTTCAATTTTTAAGGTTCTAGAATTTGAGCTGAATACTAATCATATTTGCCATTCCGAGGTATTGTGGAGAAAAACATATGCAAAATTTTTGCTCTCTTGGTAAATTAGTGAAAACTAGTTGAATATTCCCTAAAGTCTGTGTTAAACATGTTTTGGCTTGATAATAGAACAACATAAGAAAGGGTGATTTAAAAAATATTTAATAAGGGGTACACCCTTGTGGCTGAAGTGGCTAAGAGAGGCTGATGTGTGGACCATGTAAATAAAGCCCAAGAATCTGGTTCCATTCCCTGGGGCTGGGCTGAAAAACAAAACAAATAAAAGATTTTTCTTCCTTCTTTCCCTTCCTTTCTCTCTTTAGAAAATATTAATATGAAGTAAATTAAATATAATACTTTTAAAATGTTCCCTTTGCTTTATTTTAATTTATACTCACACAGAGTTTTATGGTATACATAGTAGGTGGTTTTTAAATTATTCCTTTAAGTAGTCTAATAACTTCAGCTAAGTAAGTTTATTTTGTAATCCTTTGAAAGAAAAGAAAGAATAATCAGATACTGTTCAGAGGAACTATTTTTATTGAAAGTGGAATTTAACTGTGGCAAAGCACAGGGAGAATTGAAGAGGGGCAAAAATGTGAGGTATGGCCCTGAAGATCTTGCCTGTAGTAATGACAGCAATAAACTTCATGGAATGTTTACATCAATCTTAAAAATGGTCTGTTAACAAAAAAAATGTAAAGTGACCTCATAGAAACCAACACCGCTTTACGTAGTCAGAGCTATTCTGGACAGAATGCTTAATGATGTTTATGTTCTTGATTATCTGTAAGTTTAAGAATTAAACTGGCATCTTAATATTTGAGCTGGTTGTTGAATCAAGGTACCAGGTTTTCTGAAATGAATGTATAGTCTGAAAGTCAGTAATGAAAGATATACCTGAAACTATTCAGGATTTGAGAGATTGTGTTATAAAATACAGTATTTTTTTTACTCTATGAGGTACAGTCAGAAGGTTGCAAAACAGCCACATTATAAATCTTTTCACCTGTAGGATGTTTCCAAGGATTTGGAGTGTGATATGAGACTTCATTGTCTTGAGAGGGATGAAGGAGCACAGGCTCTGAAAAGGCCCTGACTTGCCTTAAAAGGTGACTTCCATATTTCATCAACAGAGTGACTCTAATTCCCTTCAGAACAAAATCACAGTTATAGCAAGATGCACAAAGAACAGTCTCCAGTAAAAGTGGTCTCTGTTGTACCATAAAATATTCTCCGGCCTTGTCTAAAGGGAATACAATTATCTGTGGTAGTTCTGGATTTTCTCTCAAGACGGGTAACCACACAACCAAACCCGATTTTGTTACAATAAAAAAAGAACACAGCACCCTTGACTTAATCTTATCATGCTCCCATACAAACTGGTTAAGGGACTCTGAAGTTACATTAATACTAGGGGTTGTTTCTTTTCACTCCTACTCCTAGCCGCAAATAGGAGTTCCAATTTTGGATTTCTCATAAAAAGATCTGTGAGTTTTGAAGCTGTGCAAGTGACCCATGAACATTTCTAATGAATTCTAATATTTTGGATCTTTATATTTGTTGCTAAATCTTATACTCACAAATCATGCTTGCTGTGAAATTTAATAGCTCAAGTTCTTTAACAAAATAGAAGCTAATCTATTATCAGTGTCCTAAATGCTAAACAGAAAAATGTAAATAACCTCCCCTTTTTATTTTATTACATAAAGACTGAACAATTAAAAATAATTTCTGACATATTATGAAAATATTCCCTCCAACTTCAGAATTCAGTCAATTTCTGAAATAAACAGATTTTTTTAAAAAGAGGAACAAATTTCAACCAGTCTATTATTAGGGAACACAAGTGTGCTATTACGCCTCCATTTATTCTATGACAAATGTAGTAAAGATTTTAAAGTTCTACTTAAAACTGGGCTAAACACTGAGAGTGCCAAAAATAAATAAATAAATAAATAAATAACTATGTTAAAAATAACCACCAGAGAAATACAAAATCTTGAAGAAAATCCAAACTATAATTTAGAACAAATTATACAAACATCAAGTCACAAGTTTAATGCTTTCTTCTCAGTCTCCCAAAAGTAACCTACTTCTAATTAAAATCAAGCTGTATATTTAAAAATCAGTAAACTAGAACTAGCAATATCAAAAAGCTTCCATTGCTCAGCCAATATTTACATTATGTTAATGAAGACACACGAATCTTTTTAGTCACTTCAAAAACAAAACTTTCTGCATCTCAGGGAACTGAACTTTGAGGGTTTAGAGTAAAATATTTTAAAGTAACTATTACAATTAAACTTACTTAAACAGAAATTTGGGAGCAAATTTGAAAAGTCAGTTCAATTTAATATCCTTTGATTTTTGTCCTTATTTGAAGCAGAGGTCACATCTGTTACATTTTTTAAGTCTAGTACTATAAATGCCTTATACAGAACAATAAAAAAAATCTTGTTAAATGAACCAAAATATACAAATTGATTTATCTATTTCCTTCAGAAACAAAGGATTGTATTTAATACCAAGAATAATGTATCCCAATAACACACCTTTTATTGAAAACTTAATTGCTAGAAGAGGATACAAAAGGATGTGCATTTGGGCATCAGAAAGGGAATTAGTATGAAAATGAAATTTTAAGACATCAGTTTGCTACTCAAATTGACATTAAGTCAACAAATAGAGCATTTAAATTTCATTTCCAAGCCCACTTAGTAAATCTAGTTCCAGTTAGAGTACCTTTAATGTGTAAAAGCTCAGGGAAAGCAAGTATTCACCACGCAAGACACAGATAGGATTCCTTTAACCTGCTGCCCTCTAGACACATCACTCTCTGTTAAACAGGCAGTTACTGCCAGATGCTCTCACAAAAATGGTCACAGATGGTCAGTTGTCCAGTCAACAGAACACACTGCCTTCCCAATAGCCAAAAGTAAGAAGAAAATGAGAGAGCTATTAACGCAGACCTGCTTAGTGGGTTAAACCCATTCACTTGCTCTATAAGCATGGTTAGAACCCAAAAGTGACTTTCTAGAAAAGGAAGCCTAGTCCTTAGGATTGTCAGGATTAAAAGGCATCTTAAATGTGATCTCATAAACAGCCGTGCAATGCTTGCATACACACAGCTGCAGCTCTACTAGTCAGTCGTTTGGGCCATGGCTCAGCTACTTCAGGGGTGCAGAGTCTGTGGTCCAACAAGAAAGCCCTGGAGCTGTAACAGAGTCCTCTATGTCCTGCACTGCAGTTAGTGCAACAGCTCAGTAAAATTCCAGAGTCAGGAAACATAGAGCCTATTTTAATAGTCTGGGTATATTGACTTTAACAAAAATCACTTCCTAACTTATGTATTATAAAGTGGTTTTAACCTGAATTACTCCAAAGAGCAAAGGATTTTGCAACATAAAAATACAGGCAATAATGTATGTGATTTATTTTTAAAACACAGGAAGATATAAAAACTTACAGTATTGAAAACTGTTATTCAGAGATTATAAAAAAATTTAAACAAAGATAAACAGGTCATCTTTATATATATCATCTACAGAAATTTTTAAAACTTTAAATAATTGTTTTTAATCGTAGTTTTAATGAAACGTTTCTCTAAACTTTTCATAAATAGAACATAATTTTTTTGCTAATAAACTATTCATCTGTTTAGGGTAAACTACTTGTAATGCATATTCCAGAACACTCTGTGAACTTATTTTTTTTTTACCTTCTATATGTTTGTATTTTCTTAACAGTGAGGAAATTGAAAGCAATGTGATTATTTTCCATCAGCGATTGTCTCAAATTCTGTTTCTTTACTTGATACTGAGTAGACTTTTCTTGAATAAGTGGTACGCATATGGAAAGGGAGGGCACGCTGAGAAGCCATGGCTAGAAATAAATGTTGCTGATTCCAGTGACAGTAGGTTGGGCTAATTAATACCATCTCAGTATCGATGGTTAAGGAAGGTCAGTCTGGATCATATATAACTTCTCATTGCTTTAAAGATGTGTGACAGGGATCAATAGTGAAACTGATTTAACCAAATGCAGATTACATTAAAAATGAATACCACAAGATTAAAAACAAAATGCCATCTGGAAGACTATGTCAACGAACAGGAGGATGAGGTTTTGTTTCTCTGCATCTGGAAATAGATTTCCAACACTGCTTCTTACTGCATAGGGAATGTGAAGACTGCTCTCACATCCTGAGCCATGTCAAGACCAGGAGAGTGAACAGAGCAGCCCTCAGTGGGACCCATTGTGCTTCTTCCCTTTCTGTCTGCCAAAGGCAGTCTGGGACAGGGTAAGACAGTTTACTGTATATAGAAGTCCAATATGTGCAGAAGGTACTATAACAATTCAATACGGGTTTGGTTGGTAATTAATTCAAATACCGCTTTGTATGAAGAGTAGAAATCTACTCATGAGCAACAAATAAGTGTGAATTTTACACCTTAAGTACACATTTGTTTATTCTCATGTTTTACTGTAGATATCAATTTCTTTACTTTCTACTAAACATGCTTATATTATGAAATCCATCTACTCTGCAAAGATAAGATGCGTAGGGCATAAAATAGTATCTGTCAGAACCGTGATGAACCCAAACACAAAGTTAAGGGGTTTTTCTCCAGTATTTCTAGGTGAGAGATATGTCAAGTAAATATTTAATTACAGGCATCCTATGTCAGAGTATTATTTTATGCATGATTTACATGTTTTATACATGTAAAATAACACACTTACAATGCACTCTCAGGCATTTTCTAAGTTAAACCTAATCAATAAGTACTATCTGATTATTGATGCATTACATTCCTATTCCACATCCACCACTCACTCTAGCAGAAAGAAAATAAAAGTAGATGCCCAGAAGTGAGGGAAAGATAGAAAGACACCAATGACATTTTGCCAGTTCAGTCACAACAGTGAGTGAAAAAAACAGTTGCTGATTTAAGCAGCAGGATTATAAATAGTGACCATGTAAAATCAATTCTTCTTATTGCACCATCCAGTCAGTTTTCCTACCTCATAGTCAATAATTTGTATGCCCAACTGATCAGAGAAGAAGGAATAAAGCAAAGCAGAGTTTGGACTCTCACCTAACCCGCTGAGAGTATGCAGAAGGTCACTGGTGTCCAGGAAGATGGGTCCATTCTCCTGCTGCCCTTCTTCTTTATAGAACAGCTTGTACCCCTGAATGGTCGCTGTGTCCTCAGCATCTTGCTGCCACTTCACAGAAATGGTGGTGCAGTTGAGAGGCTCCAGGTGTAACTCTGGAGACTTAGGGGCTAGAAAAATTAATCAGAAATGTATGTATTAAAAATCGATTAATTCACATGAAAACACAGAACAATGTTAAGACAATGGTTGAAAAAAAGTCCAACTCCAACAATCATATTTTAACCTGACTTTCAAACTTTTACAATGATATTAAATTTTCAACAATACAAAATACTACCTTAAAAAGACTAGGGTATATAAGAAAAAATAATAACTATATTCAAGTATTTTTCTTTTAAGGAGGCAATACTTTCTAATTTTGACCATCCAATATTCCTCTATGATAGACAGAATAGGCATAATTATTAATCAACAACAACAAAGCCAGTCATGTTATATTTCACATTAATAAAAGAGAAGCATATACAACTCCTAGTCTTACCGTCTTTCTAAGATATGGCAATACTATTAATTAGGCCTCTATTGATATGACTTTTGGTTGAAATTCAGTTTGATTTAGACCTATCTGTCCACAAAGGATGTGCTAAGTAAAGAGTGTAAGCAAAAGTTTTACAAAAAAGTAAGTTGTGTGCAAAATGGAGTTATTCAATGAAAAGTTTCAATTTTTTTCCATTTAAGTTTATAATGTATGGAATATTTTTATTCACACAAAAAAATTAAAGTGTAAACATAACTTAAGGAAATTTGATTCAAAAGTCAAAATACTGTGCTATTATTACTTATAGTCTTTAGAAATTTACCTTTCACACTTGTGGCTTTGGGTGTCCTATGTGAAGTCCATACTGATGACTCTCCCAACCCCACTCTAGTGGCAGCAGTGATCCGCACCAGGTAGACACTGTCAGGGGTCAGGCCCTCCAAAAGGTACTCATGCGTGGTCCCAGGGAGCTCCAGAACTTGGATGGAAGTCTCAGTACTCAGACGGAAGGACAGGCGATAGAGCACCACTTGGCCACGCCGGTATTTGGCTGGGATTGGCAGCCAGGAGATGAGAATATCCGTGGGACTTCGACTTGTCAAACTAATTTCAGGAGGTCTCAGGGGGACTAGCCATACAAGAAAACAAGCTGTTTATAAGTTTTTAGATTCCATATTGTCAGTCAGCACACCAGTATTTATTGAATTATAATAGCAACATATAAGACAAAAAACAGAAGCGATACCTTTAGCCCTAGCAGAGGTTTTCAGTCAGAATATAAACCCCTCACCCAAAAAATAAAAGAATGAGGACCAAGTAGAGGTGACCAAAGAGGAAAGAGAGCAAAGCTTTCATCACTATTGCGACTGTTTTGTTATTATTTGGGATGAATCTGAGGTTATTTTAACTCATATGAAATACAAAAAACACTTCTCAAATAATTCTACCAAACTGCCTTAGAAACAAATAATAGAATAATACTAGGGTAAGGAAGCTTACTGCACCAAGGTTATAACTTGGCAAATTATGTTTTGAAGTACAAGCATTGTATCTTAAAAGTTAATGTGAACTTTGCTTTCCAATTATAACACACTGTGATTAATATGAAAACTGTTTTTCCTTCAAACAATTTGAATAAAATGAGCATTCCAGAAAATGAGGTGAACATACAGGGAAGCAGGGTAATACTGAGTTAACACTTGTCTGAGAGTTAGCTTCTGCTGTGTCTGAATCTTTGCTTCACCTCTCACTACTCTTGTGTGATCTTGGTCAAATTATTGTCTCTGTGTCTACATCTCTTCATATATAAAATGGGAATGATAGTCATTTCCATCTCAGTTAATGATAATTATTTATCCAAGCACACAAGCCAAAACCTTGGTGTTCTCCACACACATTAGCCTTCAGTCCTGTAGCCCTATTCTGCCACTGGAGTCCCCACATTCATGTCGCCATCACTTCAGTCTGCATTATTGTAATAGCCTCCTGGAAGATTTCCCTGCTCTGCTCTTGTCCCTACCATCCATTCTCAACACATTAGCTGTTAAAATACAAGTTCAGGCACACCCTTGTGACTAAGGCAGCTAAGGTGAAAGTCATGCAAAGTCCAAAGACCTGGATTCTGGACCTGGGGCCAGGGGCAAAAGGAAAACTTTGAAAAAAAAAAAAGCCCAATCTTGTCACTCTGTCCAAAATGGCTCTCATTTTATGCAAAATAAAAGCCAATGCCTCACTGTGTGCCTCACACAATGTCCTATTTACACCTATGCAGTTAGCTCCTCAGTACTTCTTTGCCTGTCTCCTATTGCTCCCCCTCATTCCCTCCACTCCAGCCTTGCTTGTGCTTCAGGCCCTCAGCAAATTCTAGTTCCTCTCCCCGATGCACTCCTCCCAGTCATCTTCACAGCCAGCTCCCTCATTTTCAATTCCTACAGGGCTTCCTTTAAATGTCACCTACTCAGTGCACCCATCTCTGGAGACTGTCTGAAGTCTCAAATCCTCTTTAACTTTCATACTCCTTTCCCTGCATGTTTTCCCCATTCTCCTCTACACATGTCACTATTTAGCACAATATATAACTATTTATCTTATTGTTCCTAGGCTCTCTCTCCCACTAGAAAGTAAGCTCCAGTAAGTCAGTAAGTTTCTTTTATTTACTATTAAATTAAAATAACATTTAGCAGATACTCAATAAACATTTGAAAGATTCCATGGAAAAGAAAAACAATATTAAGCATTTCTGAATCCTTCATGTATAAGTACTCATTAATTCCCACAAAAAAGGAATAAAGGAAGCACCATTATCATTTATACTTTATAGCCAAAGCAACGAGGGCACAGAGGTCCAACCACTTGCCCATGGTCAGACAACTTGTAAGAGAAGGGGCCGAGCTAACAGACCATACAGAGTTCATATTCTTATTCTCTATATACAATGATCTCTTTTACAGTAATAGTTTCTCTCTCATAGTATTCTGTAGGGAAGATTTTTAGAACAGGCAGGGGTCAGCACTCTTCACAGTGTTAGTTATATCTGTGTGTACCCTAGGAGACACGTATATCTGTTTGAGAAGTATAGGCTTACGAAATGCACCAGGGAGAGAATGGTACAAAAATTTGAAAAACAATGTCAGAGGTCTATACATTATCCAGAAAACAAAATGAAACTTCATTAAACAAAAAATTTCAAAGTAAGAAAGGATTTAAAGGGAAAAAACTCTGAACTCGTATCTTAACTGCAATCAGCTTGCTTGCTACGTTGCTAACTCATGTTCTTGAAGGATATACACCTCATACAGCAAAAACAAAACCAAACCAGCCTATATTTCACCTTAGATGTGCATTTCAGAGGTTGTCAAATGTAATGAGATACACAGAGATGGCATATATACTGGGGCTCACTCTAAAATGGAACACTCCCTTATGAAAATTGAAATTTAGAATTCACTTAATCAGATTATGTGATAACTTTTTCCTTTAGTCAAACTGAATTTATAAACATCTAAGTAAGTGGCATTATATAAGTAAGAGATATGAGAGCAAATAAACAAAAACAAATACTAGGAATCAATTAAATAAAAATGTTTTGAAAAGTAATGATGAGCCCCTTTTTGAGAATGAGAACACATCTTTAAAGAGATAATAGTGTGTGTAAACATATGATAAATAATTCCCTTTAACATTCACGATACAGAAATGGTCCTTCTAAAGTTCACAGAGAGAGATATGATGAGTTAAAGGAGAAAAATCAGTCCTCTAGCACTATCTTAATGGCTGGGATTTCCCACCATTACAATGGTATATGGAAGTTTATCTTCAAAAGGACAGCTCATTTTCTAACTCATGCTGAGGTAACAAACTGGTAATAGTTTTGTCCTTAAGTAGAATAAACATACTGTATCTAAAACTGAACTAACTGCTATTTGATTTTCTAATAATTTTTTAACTGACAGGTATTAAATTTCATAAATTCTCAGTTTCACAGAGGTCCAACACCTCTTGACCTCCAGTCTTTATAAACAAGTAATATGTACCTGTCATTATATTTATTCAGACCTAAAGAATCTCACAATTTATTTTACTTAGTAAAAAGCAAAGAAAAAAATTGCAATGTATTCACAATTTAAACTAGGAAACCTGAATAAATATAATTACAATAGAATCATTTTATTACTGAAACTCATATTGTGGACTATAAATAAAAGAGCTGTTCATCTTTATCATGTTACTGTGAAAAAGTGAGTTAAGAGTTGAAAAGGCAAATTAGTTTTTTAACCACAAAGAGAACATTTTTTCTAATTTAAAATACATTAATTGAAATTGATTAAACATATTATATTCATACTTAAATGGTCTCAAATTAAGTTTTCTTACCATCCTCTAAAGTATTCTGAGTCACATGGTCAGACATCTGGCTGGCTCCCATTGGCATATATGCCACAATGTAGAAAGTATAATTGCTGGCAGGTTCTAAGTCATCAATAATATAATGAGTTGTGTCATTTCCGATGACTACTTGATACTCTTCATTATTCAAACCTACATTAAAGAGTCATTGTTTCAAAAGTTATGAATATTCAAATTTAAAAGACCATTTCTCTCACTGTGAAAAACTGGTCTTTGGATTTAATCTCTTATCTGTTATCTTTTGTGATCTTTTTAAAAATGTGAATAGGAAGATCTTTATCTTCTAAAAGTTAACTTGCCTTGCTACAAATTACTAGTTGGCATTTTTCCTGAATAAATCAAAGTGCAAATAATCAGTCCTCTGTCATTTAACCCACAGCAGAGACAGTGTATAGCAGTTATACAGCAGAACTTAACACTACAGAATAATTCATAACAGTGTAAATTTTACTTGCTTAAACTTGTGGTTTCTTTATTCTTTTAAACATAAATGGAGAGACAGTAGGTTCTACTCTTTATAAAAACAAACCAAACTAAAGTTGTCCTGCAAAAGATCTCATTTTACCCTAAGAGATTCTATTAAATTTGACTGACACAAGTTGTTCTTTTATTTATACTGAAAGCAAAAGAACTGGGAGGCACAGAATGGACTTCAAATGCTTTGTTCCACAATGAACTTTTTTTTTTTTCCCTAAGAGGAAAAATAAATCTCAGCAATTCTTAATAAAATATGCATGGCGAGGTACAGAAGAGGATTTGTCTTTGTGGGATTTAATTCCTACAGAGCAAACCTGTAAAGTGGAACAAGAGCACTGGCAGCTACTGTGCTTTGTGAACAATGCACACGTAAATGCACGTCAACTTAATCAAAACTCTCTACGGACAGGGCCCCTTCTCCTCACACTGGATTTATAAACAAAGCAGAAGGCAAATTCCACTATTAAGTTTTCCCACATTTCTGAATTAACTTGATAGCATTTTAATTAGACAAGATTACAGGCATTTCACAACAGACTGGCTAATGGCTCGTTAATTAGGAACTGCATAGTACGATTTCTGACCTACCAAACAAGGTCCTTGAGTTCGAATTAAAAAGCCTTGTTCAGTCTCTGAATAGACCACTGAGCCGCATGTGGAGGCTCTAATGAAACACCCATAATAGTGAACAAGAGTGGTCTCCACCAAAATCAGCATTCTTTTTTACCTTCCTAAATCACTGAAAAAGGAATTAACATACTCCAACATGCTCAGTTATCAGACTTTCATTCTTCTTGCTATCAGGACTTAAATTCAAAATATTCCTTTTCAAAATACTTCAAAGTGTGAAAAACAAACAACAAACCACCTGTTTCTATAGACAAGTTTATTATATCACCATTCTGTGGGTGTTTAAATTCAGTTTTCGTGTCTACTGCCTTAGATTGTTTGTATATAAAATTGAAATTTGAAAAACTCTTATGGTTTATATGAAAAAAAACAATAGTGGAGTCTCTAAAATATATGTTTTTTTCCTTTTCCTCTAAAATATTTGCCAAAAGAAATGATGATCAAAAAAAATTCCAGAAATGGAACTTACAGTTCCAAGTAAAGATTTTAAGACAGATTTGATTTCTGCTTTTACAAAATAAATGAAATATCAATTGTGTTCTGTCAATTTTCAGAGTTCTATACAACTTCAGACAACATTCAAAATATATATAAAATCAAAATGGAGTAATTTAATCAAGTTTACTTCCCCCCTTAATAATAACTCACCACAGTGACTCTAACTTGCTATATTATTAAGCAGTTACTCATGCATGCTTCAATGGGTGCACTGAGTTTTAGTATACCAATTTATGTTCTGGGTGGAATATAATTCGTAAGTATAGAATTTAGTAAGTTTTAAAGTTTTAGAATGCAAAACTTTAAGCAGGCAGACATAATACATATTTCTAAAGAGAAAAATCTTAAACTATACTTATAAACACAAAGTATATAGAAATACAATGTAGAAAAAATAGATACAGGAGATAATTATTTTATTAAAAGACAAATGCCACAGAACAAAGTAGTGTGTGGGTTATGTAAGATGTCATTCATCCTGAAAATAAGTCTTCAATAGCAAGTAACACTTAAATACTTCTCAAACTGCTTACCTTCTGCTTTCATGTAGTGCACAGAATAAGCAATAACTTTGTCTGAATTATAAAGTGGTCTCTCCCATGCCAAAAGGATGGCTGAGCTGGACATGGTTTCAGCATGTACATTGTAGGGTGCGCTGGGTCTGTCCTCAGACATTACTACTGTCAGTCTGGCTCTAGATAAAACAGATCCTTGACTATTCTCAGCCATGCACTGATAAATAGCATCATCTTCGGGAATAATCTGGTTAATTACCAATTTACTGGTGAAAGAAAAAAAATTATTTCTATGAAAAATTCTAAGAATGATGTCAAAATAAAGTTATCTTATTAGCACTATTCCTGAGTGCACTCATTTCAAATGCGTAAGCTACTAAGAACAAAAAAAATGTGTAGTAGCCCCAGTGAAAAAGCATGTATGAATTACTTCAAACTATGCTTTTTCAGTCTATATAAGTACTTGTGATATCCAAATCCTATCTGCTTTAGGTGACAATCTCTTTTTAAAAGCTGACTTTTATTAAGGAAGTATACTTCTCTGTAGGAGCATCTAATTTATATAATACTGCAATGCTCCATACAATTAGGTCAAAATCTTTTCTTTGAAGTTTTGTTCAACCTAAATGCAAATGTCACAAGAAGATTCATATCTATACTATAAAAATTAGTTCCTAGAATCATTAAATTTGAACTGTAGAGGAACTCTTAGAGAATCACTTATTTACTTCTATTCTCATTTTATGGAAGGAGGCACTAAGACTACAAACGGTTAATATACCTGCTAATAATGGTAGTTAGTGGTTTATCAGGACTAGAAACTTGGTCTGGGAAACAGCATTCATTTCATTATAATATTTCATTACTATGAACCAAAAGTACCAAAGGATTTATGGCATGCTGGTGTATTATAATCTTAATTTATTTATTTTATTTTAGTCTAAAACACCAAATTCACCTAGGTACTTGATATTAGAATTATAATTATTCCACATAAAACTTACTAAAGTCATATCTTTTTAGAAATAGTAGTAAAGTGACATAGCCTACCTGTTGTACATTTTAATTCTACCATTTGAATGTATCTTCCTCCCGTTTTTCAACCACGACATTTTGGGCGAGGGGATTCCTTCAGCTTGGCATACAAATCGAGCAGTGCCAGCTCGAGGCCTTGTTAAACTTTCTGGCCATTCAACGAATGAAGGAGGAGCTATTTTTAAAAAATGAAAACAAAAAGTCTATGGTCCCAAGAGGAATAAAATAAAGAGAAAGGGAGAAGTGGAGCAAATGATAGACATTCCATACCTAGAAAATATCTGACATCCCAAGCCTTCTGTCCATACTTTACATTCTCTGTCCAGATACCTTTTCTCTCCTTTACTCAGTGAGATGTCCACTCCACCCTGGCTTTCACTATTGAGACCATGTATATAAACACACTAAAAATATGTGTACCTACTCAACTAATCCCAATACATGCTCAGCAAAATGCATACATACAGATAATCAACAGATAGATGATCAACAGATTAAAACTGTAGATAGGTCAGAGTGGGTGACAAGGAGATAAAAAGGAAGCTTTAAGAAGAAAGAACATAACGGTTTGCAGGCAAACAGTATGGTAAATTCAGAATAGTTATATTTTAACATCAATATGTAGTTTTCTATAAAAACTCAGTTTTGGACTATGATACTTTATATCAGTCTTTGCATCAATTCCACAAAATTCAAGGAAAGTGGAAGTAAGCTATGAGATAAAACAGAATGCTAAAATGTAAGATTTTCCTGATTATAGAGTGAAAGAAAACATACCTAACACAGTTAAAGTCGCCATAGCAATTGTAAAGTTGCGTGTGCCTGGGGTAGTGGCCCGACAAACATATATTCCAGCATGTTGTAGTTTGACATCAGATATCATAAGATTACCATTCCCTAGTACCCGAGTATTAAAGACATCAATGGACTTGTGATCTAATTCAAAGAGAACACTTCAGTTAAAGCAATGCAACATATGATCTAAAATTATGTCAAAAGATAACTACTTAAATAAGTTATAAGTTAAGTAGGCTCTTTACTTGGGCTCTCTTTCGTACAAGGGAAAAATATTCCCATCATAGTTTTGGGAGGATAAAGAGAAATGCTGCAAATGAAGCCCACCAGACATTCGGCACTGGTCTCCTGCCAGCTCCTTCTCTCAGCACTCTTGCACATCCTAGAATCCTAAGCAGTCTTTCACAAAACAAGACTTAAAACATTAAAATATTTGGTGAGAAAAAAAAAAGAACTATCCAATCATCTCATTAAAAGTATAAACTTCCCTACACTAAAACCTTTTCTCTACACACTGAAATGTCAAAAAAAAGTAAACAATTATCAAACATGTGTTTTACATTAAAAAAATTCTATCAATTTTACTAGAATGAATAAAAATTAAGGAAAAGTCTCTTTTTTGTTTTCCTGAGAAGACTTACCAAGACGACTCCATGAAATGATTGGTTTAGGATTTCCCGTGGCCACACATTCCAAAACAACAGTATGATGAAGAGACGTTGTTATGTTCTGAGGACCTGCTATGATGGCTGGTGTGTGGAAGGACTGAGACTTCTTAGCTTTGGGGAGGAAAAGGCAGAAAAAACATATAGCATAAATAGGATATAATAAGTAAAGTGAGTTGAGTACTCTTGTTACTCCCTTTTTCCTTTTTTTAAACAATTTTGAGATATAATATATGTCCATAGAATTTACCCATTTCAAGTGGATAATTCAATGGTTTTTATAGTCTTTTAAGAGTTGTGCAACTATCACCACAATCAGTTTAGAACATTTTCATCACCCACCCTAAAGAGAAACCACATCCCCATTAAGTCATTAGGAGAAACTCCTTTCTCCATAGACTGGTGACCACTAATTTACTTTCTGTCTCTCTGAATTTTCTTATTCTAAACATGCCATGAAGAAGGAACCGCACATTATATTTTTGCATGTGTGTGTTTATGAATGTGTGTTCCTGTCTTCTTTTTACTTTGTATAATGTTTTAAAGTTTCACCCAATTTGCAGCATGTTGCAGTACTTCATTTCTTTTTATTGATAATAATAAAATACTATTTAATTATTTGGATAGAATACATTATTTATACATTCATCAGTTAATGGACATTTAGGTTGTTTCCATATCACACTTTTAACTGAATTTCAGACATTCATTAATTTTGCTAATGTTAAGAATTTCTGTGACAGTGGGGAGAAGAAAAAATATGAAAGTGCTTGCCATTAATTTTTTTTACCAGGAAGCTAATACATATATCTAAAATTAATAAAAAGAAAAACCAATAATCTAATTAAAAATTGGGCATAAGATTCTAATAGACACTTATCAAAAGAGGACATACAGATGGTCAACAAACAAATGAAAAGGTGTTCTACTTCTATTATCACTAGGGAAATAAAAATTAAAACAACAAATGACAATACCACCTTATACCAGTAAGAACTGCTATCTTCCAAAAGAATAGAACCAACAAATGCTGGAGAGAATGTGAAGAAAAGGGAACTCTCATACACTGTTGCTAGAAATGTAAGATGGTACAACCTTTATGGAAACTAATCTGGAGACGCCTCAAAAAATTAAGACTGGAAATCCCATATGATATTTATTCCTCTACTGAATTTTACCCTAAAAGCACAACACTCATTCACAGAGATAAATGCATTCCTATGTTCAACGCAGCACTATTTGTAACAGCCAAGAGCTGCAAACAATTTAAGTGCCCATCAACAAACGAGCAGATAAAAACGATGTGGTATGTATAGCAGCAGCATAGATGCACCTGAAGGAAATTATGTTTAGTAAGATAAATCTAAAGGAGTAAGACAGTATATGATATAATTCATATGAGGAGTATAGAGACAGCAAATATTGAACTAAATTTAACAAAAGACTTATAAAATGAACTAAACCAAACAAGAGACTCTTATTCAAAGGTTGTGGGGAGAGAAAAGGGAGGTTGGGAGGGGGCAAACAAGGTGGAGAGGATTAATTGTTAAGGTGAAGGAAAAACTGAAATTTGGTAAATGTACTTTATTGTATACAGATGTTAATCTGCTATGATTTACAATATACACCTTGAACCTGTTTACTTTAAAATGCAACATTTCTTCAATAAAATCAATTAATAAAAAATAAAATTAAAGCACAGCATTAAAAATATAATTTCAGTCTCTTTATAACTTCCAAAAAATGTTTTTAACCTGAAAGTCTCTTAGGAAATATTATCTGTCATGAAGAATAAACACTCATGTGAAGTTCAACAACATCTTTATAACTCAGGTGTTCTTCCACTACGTTCAAGTACATTTAATTATTTAAAATAAAAACTAGCATCTGTGTATAATTCTATTCATTATTTCTTCATATTTATCTCTAACTTTTTGCCCTTCTAACTATATTCTTGCTCAGCAAAATATATAAAATTATATTCACTTAATGTTAACAATGATAATATCTTAGTGATAATGATAATATTGGGGATGATACATACTTACATATTTGTACATTTTTATAGTGTTTAGCACAAAAAAAATTCTTTGACTTTTATTTTTATAGACATTATTCTTTATAATAATAGGATATATAATATTTGTCACAATCACAAGTTATGAATTTTCTTAAAACAACAATTCCATGCTGGAAAGAAATGAGTCATTATTAACAATGGACAATTCTGGAGGAAATGGATTGTTTTTTTACTTTTTTGTATTTTGTATTTAAAAAAAAAAAGTGAAATATTCACAAAACAAAAATTAATTCTTCCTTAGAAGTATGAAACATAACATAAACATAATTTTCCTTAGAAAAGCAGAAAACATAAAGAACAGCATTAGACAAGTTAACCTGTGAGAGAACGGTTACTTAAAACATTAAAATGATCATTTTCCAAACAGATTGCATTAATTTAAGTGAAATTCAGATATTACTATCATAGTCAGAGAGGAAAAAGTTAATAACTGGGCCAGTAGTAACTGAATATCAACTTATATGTGGTACCTGGAATCACTGTCAGAGAAGCCTCCACACTTTTCCGTCTGTGGGCTATAGTAGCCGCGACACAGCGGTAATTTCCAGCATCGCTTTGGCTAACATCATAGATCTGCAATACTCCTATTGGCAGGGTAGTGATCCTGTTATGAAAAGAAAGATGATTAAAATGACTGTACTAGACTATATATTTTATTTTTAAGTTTTTTTGTGTTTTTTTTTAAGGAAAGGTGCAGGCAGGAACAAAGGTGAGCAGGTAAGCAAGTAAGTAGAGAGAGAACTTATTTATTTTATTTATTTTATTTAGCTGCACATCATGGTTGTTTTCCCTGGCTCCAGGCCATGAACCCAGGACCTGGGGATGTATATGGACTGTGTCACAGTGGATTAACACAGTAGGCCACCAGGACATGCCTGTATATTTTATTCCAACTTACATTCTACGATAAGAATATATTTTACTTTTTAAAAGTGTCAGATACAATACTTTCAAGACCTTTTAAAATATTAGCTTGAGTCCGTTATTTTCATTTGGGTCACCAATTATTTAAAACAAATAATTAGGCAGTCTATAGTTTGTAAAATCTATCCACCTAATTTTACAGTCTCATCTAATAATTGGTAACCTACAATTTAGGATTAATTTTTCATATTCCTGTCTCTATATAATATATATGTATATTCATATATACATTATGTATATATATTCTCCAAGATATACCTGAATGTACTTTAAAAAAAAAAAAAACTCCTTAAACAACTTTTTCCATTTCAATACACTACTAGTTTAGCAAATGATTTTTTGCCTACTTAAGAGATATTACTGCTCCCCAAGTCAGGTATCAGACTTCTTAAATTTACTACCAAGTTCTTAATCCCTAAACCAACCACTTTGAAAGCATTAGGGATGTGAGTACAGCGGAGAGGCAGTGGAGGTGTGGAAGGCAGAGAGAAAAATGGCCAACTATGAGGGCATATGCAGATCTCACACCAGCACTGCTATTCCTGGCAAGGAAGATGTATTTTGGTGTCCTAAATCCATGGGCTGCAATCCAGGCACACAGCTGGTTTCATGACTGGAAAATATGTTTGAGGAAAGGAACAAAGATAGGTAAGATAGGTTACTGGAATTCTGATTTGAACCAAAAGAACAGGAATGATAGCTTATGTGAGAGAGATCTATTTGCCTAATTTAAAGATCTTTAAGAAACTGCTTCTTACAACCTTGAATGATAATGAGCTCTAGAAAGGTGTTTCCCCCTGTCTAGTCTCATATGAAGTCCTCATGACTCCTCTATAATCTCCAATGATAAAGCTGTCTTACCTGTCCATAGTTGCAGGCAGAGTTGTCCGATTTAATTCCCATGTTATGACTGCAGGAGGGTTTGATGAAATCTTACATGCAAATCTAGCAACTCCACCTTCTTGAACCTCAGTTGAAATTGGCTGAACTTCAAATGTAGAAATAGCTATAAGACAAAGTTTTACAAATTCAGAACAAACAGGTGTACTATTACACTATACTATACTAGGAAGCAACACTATGCTAAATATTATTTATTAAACTTGAACTCCTGCCCAGACATAAGACAAACCCAACTTAACTAGCGCCAAGATAATTAAAGGGATAATTTTGGAAAAAACCACCAGGCAGTTACCCAATTCAAGGAAATCTGGTCTTTCCCAGAATGAAATTTTAAATAAGATTCTCATGATACTTAAGATCTACTTGGGAAAAAGAATACACACAACTGAAACAAAAATAAGTAACAATGGTATTTAATTACATATCAAATTGTGAGCTCTAAATGTCAAATACTACTATGTTTCACAGGAGAGGAGACAGGGAAAAACCTCCTGAAGGAATTGGTTTTTAAACTGAGTTTTGAGGAATACATTAGATTTGAATGGAAGAGGAAAAATGGGACATTCCACTCTGAAAAAAATAATATTAATACAACTACTTCCTCTCTTCCTACCTGCCTGCCTAATTACCTTCGCTCCTGTCTGCACCTTTCCCTTAAAAAAAAATAAAATAAAAAGAGTGTACACTATACGCCCTTGGGATTTTGAAGAAACAGTCAGAGCTAACTACTGTAGAATATTTCAGATTAAGCTTTCATGAAAAGTGGAAAGACAGTAGTGATAAATCAGATTTTTAGGACATCACTGAATATTTTTGAGCAAAATAGTGTCATGATAATAGGAGTGTCTAAGACACAAGATGGAGTGATAAATGAAGAGCCTCAAGTCAAATAATCAACTGGATGCTGAAATAGAATGAAAAAACGGTTGGTGTCAAGATTCTACATATATCTTAACAAAAAACAAAGAGCTGTTCTTATTGGACCTAGATATGTCACTCTATATTGAGAAACAAACAAAGCTGGTACTGATGGAGCAGAATGAGAAAGGAAAAAGACAAATGGTGTGTCTAACAAATAAAAGGTACAGAAGATACAAGGCTTTAGATTCATGTATTTCCAAAGTGAACATAAATCCTGACGTGCTGATAATTCTTTACCATTCTAGGCAGGCCTCCAGGAACGAGTCATCAGTGTCCATGGTGTTGCATTTTGATGGGCCCCAGACTCAGCAATGATGTGGTTTTCTTTCCCTCCCAGAGTTTCAGGATATAGAGAAAGAGCCCCAATTATTTGTCTTCTTTCCCCTCCTCAGACTGTAGATATTAAAAATGCCTTTATGGACCAATAACGTAAAAAGTTATGAAGAAAACTAGAAGGAATGAGGGCTAGGTGGCTTAGACTTCATTAGGTTAGAAACAGTAAAATGTAACAAATTCTGCCTTGGGCTTGGCTTCCTTAGAGGTGCAGAACAAAGTCAGTGAATAATGGAAATATTCTTAGGAGCATCTACTTCCCAAAGAGTAGAGAGTAAATATTTTATTTGTGTATGTAACACATGCATACATTTCTGCTTCTGCAAGAAGAGTGGCTCTCAAACTGCAATTGCAAAGGATCCTCAAGGTCAAGGTCCATTTATAATAACTACCATTTGCCTTTTTAACTCTTCTCTTGAGTGTACAGTATTTTCCAGAAGCTACACAATGGGAGATACTCCAACAAACTTCATGTAGAAGGAGATATGTGTGAGACTCCAACTATCTTCTATTAATTACAGAAAATATCACCAATGTCAGAAAACGCTACTTCTGTTTTTATTTTTCCTTGGAAATTATTAATTATTGTTTTGAATAGTTATAAATCTCTAATATCAATAGGTGGACTCCACATAAATAAAACTTTTTTGAAGTCCTCAATAAGTTTAACAGTATAGAGTGAAACTAAATGTTTGAGAACCACTATTCAAGAATTTCAAACCTTAAAAAACTGCAGTGTTCCTTTTTTATTGCTTCTGTAAAGCACCTTTTAGGATGCTAACCTGTTTACAAAAATTTTCAAACCTAAGGCCAACATACTGAAGAATCAGGGAATAGATGGTTAAATTCATGTTTAAAATATCAGGTTCAGACCAGTCTGCAGTCTCAATAACCATATAAGCTTTTTTTTTCTATTTTTAACTAAATTTTTCCTACTAATATTTTTTGGAAATTAGGACCAAAGTTTATAAAAGTATTCATATTCCTGCTTGCTTTGTGAAGTACTGTTTTTATGTACCTCACATTTATATATTTCATAGTTGAGTGATCTTTATATAATTTCATTGATAATACAGCCTATGCTCAACTTAGAGAGTTCACAATGGCAATTTATCTCATTCTCTTCTAGTCTTTACTTCTCTAGACTGAGATATCCAATACAGTTTAATGTTCTTCAAAAAACAGTGGCTTCTTTAGTTCTGTCTAGTTGAATAACTTCTTTCATTATCCCACAATGAACCAAGCACCAAATGATGCTTTATCATGTATATATGCCATATATATCATCTATATTGTGTGTACATACATATATATATATGATATAGGTATCTATAGTCTATATGATAAATGAATGTATATAATGACTTCTCTCCATCCCTAATAGTCCGTCCTCTCTTCAATTCTTTGTTTCAGACACTTAACATTGAATAATACCAATAGGTGGAATCTATATAAATAAAACTTTCATTCCTGCCAGAGAGTGACTCTCCAGAGTGATCATAAAATACAATCTTGATTTGTATTGCTGAAGAATTAAGTAGTCCCACAAACCCTTCTGCCTTGTATTCAGCCATTTACAATTATATTCCATGAACATGCTATTCCTCACCTCTGAGCATCATAACCGCTCTCAACTCTCTCAACAATTCCTTGTCTATGTGGTACAGTTCTATCATCGTTTGAAGCCTAATTCACTTTACCATCCTTTGGAAAGTTGTTCCAAACTCTTTTCTCTACAACTTTATATATACACTGCAAAGCTTTACAGGTATTTTCATCCCACAGTATTAAAATCACATATTCATAAGTCCTTTTCCCCTTAACACCATGAGTTCTTTGAGGACCACTTGTGGCTCCGATTCTCTGCAGGAGCCCTCAAGACAGTATATTACACGGGCCTGGCATTAAAACAATACTTGTTGAATTGAAATAAAAAAAAAAATCTCAATTTTTTCCAAATTCTATTAGTCTTTAAATACTAACCAGAAATGAAAGGACTTTCCCAAGCACAACTACTTGAGATGAAAATAAAAGAATGCTTATTATTTTTGTTTGTTATAATTTTAAATGATGTCCAATATTTTAATGGCATTATTTTTAGAGACAAAAGTCCATTCCTCTTTTATTAAAAGTTCTTTATAAAGATTAATAAGATAATATAGTGAGATTCTTTATATATCATAAGCCTTTTTAAAAATGTTATGATTACTGAGACTAAAAGTATCATTCTGTTGTCTGAGTAATATCCCCCCAACCAAATAGGCAGCTGATTGTTGTTTTTTATTCTGAGTCTCATCTAAACAAGCAACATGATGCCTCAAAACAATTACCATTTTTTTTTAGCAGTCCTCCTTTTTTCCCAAGATTCGTAAGTCTATGGCATCCTACTAATTTTTATTAAAAATAAAACTAAACTAACTATTTAGGTCAAATGTGCTAGAACTTTACTGTCACAAAATTCTGACAATTAAAAGATAAACAGATCCTTTAATTCAGGAAGGTGGGCAACAACTTTACTGACTGAGATACGACCAACTTATCATGTAGTTTACATGCCATACGATTCAATTCACCCTGTTAAAATGCACAATTCAAAGGTTTTTACTATATTCACAGAATTTGCAGGCATACCCATTATCAATTTTAAAATATTCTCATCATTCCAAAAAGAAATACTATATCCTTTTGTTTTCATTCCCTAATCTTCCCACTCCTTCTCAACTCCATCCCTAGGTGACTACTAACCTGTCCATGCTCAAATTTATTGAGATATAATTGACTTTATATAAGTTTAAGGTGTAAAATATGATTTTATGTATCTGTTATGAAATGACCACCATACCACAATAAGATTGTTAAGCAATCCATCAAGTATGGGTATTTATTGATCCAACTCTCATGTTCAGCAAGGTATGAAGCAAGTATTTCTTTTTAATCCTCAAAATTACCTTTATATTTAACATGTCTAACTTTTCTGGCCTCTTGAAAATTCAACTCACTGGCAAAACAATTTTTTTAGGGAAGAACAAGTCAGATACTCCTTGGGATTCTCATCTGAGATTGAAGAAAAAGAAGTATTCATGACTCAGTAATGAAAATAACGCTCTCTGTTCTGTTCGTAATGCCTCTTACATATTTAAACTCTTCTTCTCCTGGCTCCTCCCCTCTTCCTATAAAAGTTTTCTTTCTGACAACCACAAAACACAAGTGAACCAAAAAAGGAGACCTTTCTTTACAGCACACATCCCTCTAGTACTCACTCTTTTTCTTTTCTGTGGCATCAAAACTTTTCTAAAAAGTAGTTTTTTCTAGCTGACTCCTATTCTCCAACTTTATGCATCAAACATCTAATCTGCCTTTCTCCTCATTTCGTTGAAATGCTGTCTACAGTCTTTTAATCTCTGACCCCTTTCTGCCTCTTTTCAGGGATTCTCCTTCCTTCTTCCCTTTCTTGCAAATAATTTCTGTTCTTTTCTCTTTCCAATTCTCTTTGAGTGTTTTTATCCATTTTCAATTTTCAACCACATCTATCTGTTGCTACTGATTCCCAAAAGCATTTCCAGCATCAATCACTGTGCCCAGGCCTTCATGCTGGAGACATGCACCTGGAATTTACAAGGGAACTTCAAACCCGTCATGTTTAAAATGAAATCATCTTTCCCCAAACCTGTATCTACCTCGATGTGTTAGACCACTATCAAGGGCTAGCCTCCGAGCTAATCACTACTGTCTCCAGCACTTTCTTCATTCAACTTCCCTTTCCACTGATGTTAACTCCTAAACATGTCAAATCCATTCCTGTGCCCCTATCGCCACACCTCTCACTACCTCTTCCTGCTTTCATCTCTCCTCTTCTCCCTTCAAAAAAAAGCTGCAGACACTACCAGTGGTAAATACAGCTGCATGTGACTCACAAGCAGCTTCCATCTTCCTATAGATCAATATGTTACCGCTAAAACCAAAAAGAATAATCTTAGAAAAAATGCAATTCCAATTTTAAATGCACCCAGAAAGTACTGTGCTATAGCAACCCTCCTTTTAAATCTTTAAAATGCTTAGTCTAACTATTAGAAAAAATATATCTTTGCTACCCCGGAAAGAAGAGATATCTCTCTTTATGCCAACTATATACTGTTACCTCTTTGTGACTCAATAATCTCTAAATAAACATATTCATTTGCTAGCTTTGCAAACAAAAATAAAGAAGAAAGTGTAGTTGGCATCCATTACTCCAAAATCAAATGTTTAATGAATCAATCTTAAATACTTAAGTTAAAAACAGCGATTATCAGTGCACCCTGGTGACTTAAGCATTAAGCCAGCAGCTGGGGTACAGACCATGGACCCAGGTTCACGACTGAGGCGGGAAACAACTCAAAATGAAAAAGTAAATAAATTAAAATGCTTCTTCCTCCTCTCTCTTCCTGCTTGCCTGCCACCTGTCTTCATTTATGCCTACTTACTTCCTCTTAAAAAAATTAAAGATATACATTATTAGTCTTAGCAAAGTTGTCTTATGGTAAATCATATTTAAGGGAAATGATTAAGAAATAAACTAAAATCAAGTTCCACATTAAAAAATGAATAAAAATATACATTATAACTATCACGGAAACTAGTTCATTTTCATGGCTTACACATTGATAGCAACTACATTTTTTCAATTGCACCATTCATCTAGTTTGTACTTAATTCATGCTGACAGGCTTTGCATCATGCATGAAATTATTCATGAAATAATGAGTCAGATCAACTATCTCCCCAATCCATAAAAGGATTTAATCATGTCCATTTTAGAACATTTTAAAATTAGTGTCTTCTAAGTTTATTCATTCAACAAATAATCATTCATTATCTAGTACATTGTTAGGTGCCAAAGACCCAATGATGAATAAAACTAAGTGGTTCTCCCCTCCAGGATCACTGTCTAGGGAAGGAGAAAGGCATTTAACTAAATTACTATGCAAGTATATCATTTCAAACTGTGAAAAATTCTATGAAGGAAACTACTGAGTATCAGGAAAACATAACATAGGTTATAAAAATGACAGAAATAACAGTAACTTGACATTTTCCTGCTAGACTATGCTTTACGTGCATTACATATTCTAGTTTATTTAATTTTCATAATTATCATTACTCCAATATTCAGATGAAGAAACTGAGACACAGAGAGTTTAAGCAATACATTCAAGGATTAAAAATATAAGCAATTTCAAATATCTATCCATTCTGACTTTTTTTCCTTTAAAGGAAAGGTTCCGGCAGGGACAAAGGTGAGCAGAAGCAGGCAGGCAGGAAAAGAGAGGCGGAAGAAGCATCCTATTCATTTTGTTTAGTTGTTAATCTTGGTTGTTCGCCCTATGCCAGGGATGTGAATCTGGGTTCTTGGGATATATGTGGACTACACTCTTGGCCAAAGGAAGCTGAGGAAACCACTACTCTACTAGGGCATGCCTAATCATCCTGATTTTAAAGGAATGGATTTTAAAGGTGTTCATCTGTCATTAAAACTTGAAGAAAGTTTCTTCCTGTGCCAGGCACTTGGGGAGCCACAGGCTTTGGTGCAAATACGGCCAAGTCCATTTCTCACACCACACAAAACCAGTTCCAAAAAGAGTACACGAATGGCATCAAGAAACGTGGATCACCAAGATATGAATCTCTTGAATGGTGGATCTCAAGTTTCTGAGGCACATGTGTTTTGCCAAGAAACACAATAGGAAGAAGAGCCTGAAAGAGATGCACAACAATGCTCATTTCAGGCCATCAAGTTCCTGATAAAGCCTGAGGACAAGCCTGAGGTTCCAGAGGGTAGCAGCTGCCAAGCTGAGTCCAGGCTAGGGAAACGTGCTCATGTCTGCATCGCCAAAGGTCTCAGGCTCTGGTGGCCAAAGGCCAAGGCCACGGCTCAAACCAAGGCCCAGGCTACTGTTGCTGCTTCTGCAGCTCCAGCAGCAGTGCCAACTCAGGCTCCAAAAGGCGCCAAGTTCCCCAAGAAGATTCCACAATTGTGTCCCTGTGTGCTGATGTGAAAATGGAAGGACTGGTGTGACCCCTGGGCTGCTGACTGCATGGGTCTGGTGACATATTTATTTGTATAAATAAACTTGAAGCATGACCTGTTTTTAAACAATGACTTAATTAAAGACATCGTGGAGTTTTTATAATAAAGACCTGTAAAATAGCAACGTATAACATGCAACAGTAGAAGAGAAAAGTACTTTTGGGGATCTATTAGAATGAGCTTCACAGGAATAGTGCTTAAGAGTTTTCCATTTTTAATTTATCATCATTTCTTAATGATAAAAGATTGAGGTAAAGGATATTAAGAGTAAGGGAGACACACCAAGAACGGCAAACAAGCAAGATCTCCTCTCCACAGACACAATAAAGTTGCAATAGAAGCAAACTACGGTCTTCAAAAAAAAAAAAAAAGAACTGTGATTGGGGGATATATAAGATAGTATAAGAGACCTATGGGTATCATCAAGAGAAACACCACTTACATCATAGAGTTTCCAGACCAAGAAGAGAAAGGAGGACAGAAACTGTATTTGAAGAAACAACGGTTGAGAATTTCTCTAACTTGGTGAAGGAAAGACATCCAGATCCAGGAACCTCAAGGAGTTCCAAACAAAGTAAGCCCAACAGACCTATACCAAGACACACTGTAATTAAAATGACAAAAACTTAAGATAGAGTATCTTAAAACCAGCTAGAGATAAGTAAATCACAGACAACAGAACTCCCATAAGATTGTCTGCAGATTTCTCAACAGAAACTTTACAGAGATAGATGGGGATGGCATGATATATTCCAAGTGCTGAAATAAAAGGACTTCCAACCAAGAATTCATTACCCAGCTAGGTTATCACTTAGGACTGAAGGAGTGATAAACAGCTTTCGGAAAAGCAAAAGTTAAAGGAATTCATCATGCCTAAACCAGCCTTGCAAGAAATACTAGAGGGATTTCTATAAAATGAATGAAACCCTACTTAAAAGTCAGCAAGAGACCAAAAACAGAAAATATATTGGGGGAAGGAGAGTGAAAATAAGGGCTGTTAGATGAATTTGAGATGAACTT
This sequence comes from Solenodon paradoxus, assembly GCA_004363575.1. NCBI lineage: Eukaryota > Metazoa > Chordata > Mammalia > Eulipotyphla > Solenodontidae > Solenodon > Solenodon paradoxus. The sequence continues at coordinate 217,211 of RJWH01000286.1, read as the reverse complement.
GCTTTCAATTTAAAATAGGTTATAAACAAAACAATAGACAGGCTATTATCCAAAAGATAAGAAACAACAAGCGGTAAGGATGCAAAGCAAAGGAAACCTTATACACTGTTGTTTGGAGTGTAAATTGGTGGATCATTATGGAAAACAGTATGAAGACTTAAAAAATTGAAAATACAAAATTCATTAAGATTCCATTATCCCATTTTTTGTGTGTTTACCATATTTTTCCATGTATAATGCACATCCAAGTTTTGGGTCCAATCCCTCAGTAAAAAAAAATCTTTCATATTAATTTTTTTAATTCAGATTTTATTTGTTTATTTTTAGGTACTTGTTTTTGTGTTGTAAAGGAATTTTAGCATTTATTTTTTAACTTTTGGTACAAGATATTTTATGTCACAAATAATTACAAAACACAAGAGAAAATACAAGGTACAAGAAATTTTATTTCATTTACAAATTTATAATATTTACACATCATGGAAGGCCAAGAACTCTTTGTCACTGTCAATATCAGAAGCATCCTCTTCTTTAATTTCTACGTTACCGGTGTCTTCTGAAGAGTCACTTTTTTCATCCTGGTAAATTTCATTGTCTTCAGTTTTACCCACTGCATTCCTGATGCTGCACTTTTAAACAATTTCAGAGCCACGTCCTTCTTGACAGCATTCCACAATCTTAGGATCCAATCACAAACGTGGGTGATGGATGCCTTCTTGATTCTGCCTGTAGGTGTTGAATCATTACTGCATCCATGACATCCACTCTTCCTTCATTAGGGCCTTAAAGGGTGTGCTAATTGACATACAGAGGTTGCAGTTGTCTGGTTAGCCCACCAGGCATCACAACAAGTTGGGGTTTCGAGTCCACTGTGATTGCTTTTGCACTTTGTGTAGCATGGGCTTTGAAGTGATCAAAAACAAGTGAAACTTTTTTAAAAGTAATCTTCCAGGCCTTTGTGACCAGACTTTACAGAATCAGATTTTTGTGCCTTCTTCATTCATCCATCCTTTTTCCAGGGTATTATTTTGCACACGGATATCATTATCATTATTAATTTCTAGAGTTACACTTTAACACATGAGCATAAATAAAATAATGTAAAACATTTTATATAGATACTGAATTAGTACTACTCACGTATAATGTGCATCATTACTTTTTCCCTCACAAATCTGGGCAAGTAATACAGTACTTGAAAAAAACAAATTCAAAAGATATGTGTTCCTTTATGTTTATTGCAGTGTTACTTACAATAGCCAAGAGCTGGAAGTAATCTAAGTGCCACTGACATATAAGTGGATAAAAAAGACATTATCCATACATGCACACATGTGCACACACACACACAATGAAATACTACAGAACTATGAAAAATGAAATCATGCCATTTGCAACAAAAATGGGTAGACCCACAAGGAACTACGCTTAGTGAAATAAGTCAGGAGGAGAAAGTCAAATATTATGTGATTTCACTTGTGCATATATAAACAAAATGAACCAAATCAAATAAAAATACTTTTAGTCTGTAGGACCAGCTTAGTGGTAACCAAAAGGGAAGTGAATTGGAGGGCAAGTTGGGTAAAATAAGTCAATTTGTGGTGGAGGATCGAACTGGAGTGCTGGCAGTGAACTTACTGTATTATATACACATTTGTTGTCTTCTGGTGGGTCATCTTAAACCAACACAATGTTATAAGTAATAATTTTTTAAATTAAAATAGAGAAAAAGGCAAAAATCTTAGTCCTGGTTGGCTTAAAGAAAGACAGAATAAAATCCAGTATACTGCAGGGCTTAATTTAGGTGAATTAAAGGAGGTGAAACAGCAGTATAGGCTGTGGTTGAGTACAGCATTCAAAACCTATAGATTTGGGTGAGAATCATAACTTGCACTCGTGAGCTGTGTGCCCTCAAGCTACTCAACCTCTAGCCTCAGTGTCCCTTAGTAAAATGGAGATTAAAATAATACTTTATAAGGATATTGTAAGAATAACATTAAATTATATATCCATATGTGTATAGACACAGAGAGAATAGCAACATGAGCACCCACTCTCAGGGTTCACTGCCTGACACTTAGTGGCAAATTCCAAGCAGTGGTGTCACAGACGGGAACAGTAACAGGATGTCCCGCTACAAACACCCGGGTTTTACTTTCAGTACCATGACTTAAAGAAAGGCAGACAAAGGATGTCAGTGACCGTCCTACAATAAAGATAAAATTTAAAGCCCAAACAAAGGCAGAGGTATGTATTCTAAGATTTTAACTTCTTCTATTTCTACTAAGCCACACTGCAGATTTTACAAGTATATTAAATGCAGAGAAATAGAAATGATTTTCCTATTCTCAATGTGATAAATTATTTAGAGAGATTAAATCCCCTAATTCAATCATGAAATACTAAGGAATAGATTACAAAATAGATCAGGCCTCTCTAGCAATTGAATTGTGTATGGAGATACATTATGTACTTTTTTTCTACTTGAATAATTAAGAAAAGATAATAATATTAAAAAATAAATTTTATATGCCTCTCTGAGACATGACTTGAAGGAAGTTTGCATAAATTTCTACTGTTGTTTCACTATGCAATGAAATTCCTCATCCTTAATTTTCAGTACTTTTTAGTACACTGAACTTTTCTTTCTTTGAATAAATGTCACCTATGATCTACAGACACTTGATCCTCTCCCAATCAGTGTCCTCCATCTGAAAATTACAAGAAAAAGAACATCTGAATAAAAACTAGTTTTCAATAAAAAATAAACTACGCAAAAATTTACATAAAAACTTAGAACCCTTATGAAGGCATGCAAATTTGACATATTTATATTTTAATAGTCTTAAACTTTGCTCCTTAGCAAGGACTTGGCTTTTCTACTTGGGTTTTTATTTAGACAGTAAACTGGGTAAATAAATGTGTTCTTTACAACGAATGCTCAAATGTTCGAGCCTCCTAAAACTTTAGTTCACAAACCATTTTCAGCATCATCAAAACATTTTGTATTTATTCAAATGGCAAAACACCTTGCATGCTTATGCAAATCTTAGCTGGATGTGGATGTTGTTTCTCTTAGTCAGGTATGATTTTACAAGTCTACTGCCTCCTTGTGAAACCTGACCTCTTTCTTCCCGCCAGTCAGAGCAAACATAAACCCAGAGCCCCACAAGAAGTCATTAAAGCAGTGCTGTTAAGAGGCCAGAGCTCTATAAAATGGGTAAGAAACAAGGTCTCAAAAAACATGCGCCATCCTCAAAAACAACCTTGCAAACACAATAAATGTAAGTGCCTATTTTATTTGTGACTTCCTCTTCACCTGTCTACTTAATCATTTGCTTCTATGACTTATAGTGAGAAAAAAAAAAGGATGCTAAAAGGGAAATGTTCTTCAAACTTTTATTTGATCAGAAAAGCAACATACTGATGCTTCGCCAGAGGAAATAAATGACTACAATATTAACCTAACAAGACATGGTTTTAAAAAGTCGCCATGAAGAAAATACTTAATACATGTTGATTTTAAAATCAACTAAAATTATGGAAACACAGTTTGAAATGATAAGACCATGCAAGAACTGAAAATAAGTTCACAACATATTCCCTAATGTAAAAAGAAACAACAACAAAACATGATTTTCTTTTTTTTTTAATTATATTACAAATATTCTTTACTAAACAGAAAATCTTCAGTCAGTCAAAATCTTGATGAAGGGTTTACATCAGCCATCCCAACACTGCAGGCTTGGCATCTAGAGACCTCAGCAGTTAAAGAACTACTAACATTGCTACAATCACTCCCCCTCCTTGGGGAGAACTAAACAGCAAGGAACCTAGTCACGTTCCAATACTTCCGTGCAGCTTCCATGTCTGTAAGTCACCAATCAGCTTAAGGAACGTCTATGCTAGATTGTAAATTCCTTGAGTCGAGAGAACATATCTATGCTGTAAGGAACCAGAAGAGTGCCCTGCATACAACAGGCACTCAGTAAGTGTTTCTTGAGTGAATGCAAACCATCTCACCACCTCCAACTTGCAACAGAAACCCTTCCTCTTATCTCCCCAGGAGGACAAACATCATTTTTGCTATATTGCTTGTACTGTATAACCTTACACAAATGATTTACTCTTCCTAAAAATACATTGTTTTGTTAAGTAAGGATCTTAAAAAGCCTTATGGACTACATAAAGCCACGCATCTAAAGGGTCTAACATTGTGCCTGCAACATTAAAAACAATGAAATTTAGCTATTTCTATTATTTTATTGACCACAAATGCCATTAAATTTTTTCCTTACCAACTAAAATCTCTCCCTCTTCACCAAGATTTTCTTCTTTCACTCCTAGTTCCAAGGAAGACATAACCATTCCAACTTGTGCCAAGGTTAACTCTCTCCTGGTGCTCCTAATCCCATCCCTGTTGGGGGGGATAGGCCTGATTACACTTATTATTTCCACTCTCGTGCATCAATCCCTTACTACTAGTTTCTTCCTCCCTGTCTGTAAACATGTGTATCTTCCTTCTGAATAAGTATAGATCTCAAGCCAAACTAACGTTTATTGCATCTATCACTGTCATTCTTCTAGAATGACTACAACTGCCTAATTATTTTTTAAATAATGTATTTATTATTTCTTTTGTAAACAAAGCCATACTCATTTTAAGATGTTGAACTCACTTCTCAGTCTATGGGTGTTACACACTGCAACCACCACCAGAGTGCTAGTATCCTTTACCACACCTTGCTCCCTCTCTCCTTCCCTCCCCCATCCTAGTCCCCTGACAGCCATAATCTCATCCACCTAATTCTTCTGTTGGGGCAGGGAGGGATCACAAAAGGGAAGGGACACAGGCAGAAGCAGAACTCAGAAGTCTCCTTAGGAAAGAATTCTATCTAAAGAGAAGCAGCAGTGTTTATGCGTTTGATTCAAAAGCAATTGACCTGTTCAGGTGAGGAACTGTGTCAGAATTCATGGCTGCCTGGCTCTCAAATTAGGCAAGACATCATAACTCAGGAAGCATGCTTAAACAGAGGAGGAGGAGGAAGAGAACGCTGAAGATGAAAAAGGGAAGGAGATGCCTTTGGGTAGTTATACCAGAATTCTTAGCGTTAGAACCAAAACCAACTGGCGCATCACCAGATGCAGCAGCAGGCGGCTCGGGCTGAGTGTTCAGTAAGAGATGTGGTTGTAACACCCCCTTTGGAGAAATCTGCACCCTATCAGGGCAATCTGGAGTTAGTGTGTTGGGTATGTGTTTGCCTAAATTAACTTTTAGGAAACTGTGATTTAAACTAGGGCAAAATTTCAAACTACGTGAGATACTGGGACAGTGTTGCTAAACCAGGACAATCCTGATCAAACTGGGATGTATGGTAACCCTACGTTGAAGCTGTTGGCCAAAACTTTTGAAAGATTTAGCAAGACTACTCCAGCGGGAAAAGCAGGGTGAGACAACACGGGAATGTGTGCCAGCACTGGGTGACTGCAGCACAAGCTGAAAGGGCACAGAGAAAATGCACCTCCATCCACCAGCTGGAGGCATTTTCTAATGCCTGAGAAAGTGACTACATCCCTCACCTGAGGGTGATAATCAATAAAGAAGGAACCTGCTGCTGACTCCTCCAGGACCCTGAACACAAGACTGAAGTAAACTGAAACTGACAGAAAATAAACCTCTCCGGGAGATTCTTTTTGACTTTTCACCATTCAAGTCCTGTTTTTCCCTGTGTTTACTCATACTGTAACGCCTAGTATGCCCGTTTAGATACCCAACATAACTATAATTACTGACTTTGTGTCATCCAGGAATTAACAGTCCTCTTCCTCAATTCCCTCCCTCACTCCTTCCTGTGTCCCTCTCTCTCACACTCTTTCCACAATCCCTTAATCCACTGTATCTGATAGATATTTTACAAAAGCAATGGTGGCCTCAACTGGAGGAATGACTGGGAATGGAGATAAAGAGGTGGAATTGAGAGATATGTGAGAGGTGGAATCAATATGGCTAGAACTTAGCAGCAAGTACACCCAGAATACAGGATAATTAACATTCTTATACCTTGCTCCTGGTAGTACAACATCAAAAAAGGTTAATGTTTAACAACAACAACAACAACAAAAAAAACCTAAGGATGCTATTATAGCTTTATTAGTTGAAGTTACACAGCTGTTAAAATGATTACAACATTATACAGGGGAAAGCATGTGATATGCTAAGTGAAAAATGTAAGATACAAAATGATAGAGACAATCTTTTTCTCATTCTTCTAAGTTCAACTAGTGAGACCCACTCTAAAAATTTATTTTATCTTAATAAAATATGAACAGGCTGACCAAAATTATTTTCTGCAGACACCTAAGAGCTAGCATTTGACCACAATGCTAGGCTTAATACACTGGCACTGGCTGATGTTGATACTGAAAGAGTGAAGCAACAGGTGCGCCCTGGTGGAATAGCGGTTGGGTTTGCCACCTCCAGCCAGCACAAACCACAAACGTCCCGAGGACTAGGGTTTGTGTCTCAGGGCCAGGGGGAACAACCAAAAGGAACAACTAAATAAAAGAAAGTGCTGCTTCCCCCTTTCTTCCTGTCAGTTTGCCTGTTCACCTTCATTTCTGCCTGCACCTTTTCTTAAAAAAAAAAACAAACCAAAATCTGAAGTAATAAGATGTGAGGTCATATGACTATGAAAAAGGGGGAAAAATGGCAGAGGCATTTTCCTTCTTTGGAAAACTTAAATTCCATGCAAATTCGAAGAACGTTCTCAAATAAAAGAAAGGATAACTGCTTTAGGAGAGAAGCAAGGCAGAGAATTTTGTTTGTTGTTGACTGAATAAAATGAATATATAGGTAGTTACCATAAATGTATAATAAACATGTCAGTAATAAAAACCAATGTAAAAATTGTTGCTTGATGTTCACCTTAAAGAATATGATAAAAGATGTTCAAATTAGATGGAAGGTTGATTAATCCTGACCTCAGACATCCCTTCCTATTTACGCTGACACCATCATACACGGTAGCATCGTTGACACAGAAGTGGCCATGGTACAGAGAAATCTGCAGTCAGGAGGCCTAAGTACTAATCTTCGTTCACTCACTTGTTGCTGTTAACATGTAATTTTGCCTAGTTATCACCTCCACTGAGGTGGTGCCATCAGTTCACAGGCTGTTTTGAGAAGGGAACACAACTATAGGTGTGAAAACTTTCTAAGTCCCACACCAGAGCACCTGAGCTGGGGCACAATGGGCCTTCCTATGGTGTAGGATGCAGGGGAAAATGGGAAAAAAGACTGAACTGACGTCAAGGATCTTTATTCTTTCCAAGTTCTATCATGAATGAGTTGTGTTACCTATCAAAAGCAGCTTTCTCTGGTTCTCTGAGTCCTCTACCAAACTAGCACTGTTCTTTTTAGCAATCACTGCCAGTCCTTCCTGTTCTAAAGAACTCTTCCAGAGCCACAGTTCCATGGTTCCTGATCCATCTTCTGATTGCATATTATAGGCTAATAAGAGATTACTGATAGTGTGACAACATTGTAGCCAAAAAAATTTTTTAATGACCTGGGCATCCCCTGAAGGCCTAGTGGTATAGTACACCCGTGAGTGTTCCCACAAACATCCCAAGGTCCTGGGTTCAAAATCTGGGGCTTGGGAAAACGACCAACATGAATAGCTAAATAAAATTAAAAAGTGCTTCTAAAAAAAAAATGATCAAACAAGGATAACCTTAATACTTAAGGATATGTTCCAAATGACACATAATTTTCAATGGAAATTTACTGAGGCCGAGGCTTATTTGTTAAACATAGGGCTCTTCTCTGTAGCTGTCCCCTACTTTCCCCCTACCATCAGCACTACTTCTAATGCATATGCTCAAAAAAAGAACATGTCATTAACTTGGTATCTGCTCCTAAAATATCCAAGGGCTCAAAAAGCAGGAATTAGCAGTGATTCAAATGGACCTACCATAATCATCAGACATTAAATGTCTGTCTCCATGCAATTAACTGACAATTAGTTTGGGGACTGCACCCAGTGCAAAACTAGAAGACTTATAAAGAGACCACACATGACTAAAAGTCACTCCAAATGTTCTTATGTTAAATATAGTCAGCATCATTATTTTGTATATCTGAGTTCTTGTATACAAGGAAGTAACATATCATAAAGCACAAGAATATGCTGGGATTTATAGACTAGTCGGCACACACCATACTTGTGAAAAAGGACTGTCATATTCTCATTGGCCTAAAGGGCCTTGGACAACTCTGGAGCAGGGAACCCTTAATCTAGAAAATAGCATACATATGTTAAGTATTCAGTAGATGTAAACAAGGTTGGGCACAAAAAATATGAAAATAAGAAATGGTAGAAAACTAAGGATAAGCAATTTTGCCCAAGCCAAGCCTACCCTTAAAAGAAGAATAAAAGACTACATCCAAATATAAAATGTTAATGGAAAGGCAAAGAAATTGGAATAGATGATTTTTTTTTGAAAAATAACAAACCTGGAGAGCTCACACTGCCTGATTTCAAGATATGTGATAATTCCAAGAAATATAGTAAAGATAAAGGCATCAAGGAAGTATATACTGGTGAAAGAACAGACTCACAGATCAATGGAACAGAGGAAAAAGTACAGAAATAAAGTAACACGCATATGCCAACTGATTTTTTTGAAAGCTGCAAAAGCAATCAAGAAGAAATGGTGCTTGAACTATTTCAACAAGTGGTGCTTGAAAAACTAAACACTGATATGCAAAAATTTAATGTCGACCTATATTCTACACCTTATGCAAAATTAACTCAAAATGAGTTACAGAAATGTGAAACATAAAACTATGAAACTTTTATTAGGGAACATAAAAAGTCTTTATGACCTTGGGTTAGGCAAAGAGTTCTTAGATATGATATCAAATTTATAAAAGAAAAAAATTGACACACTGGTCTTCATCAAAATTTTTAAAAATTCTGCTCTTGAAAACACACTGTTAAGAAAAACACAAACCATAACTTGTATAGCAAATCAAAGGGGTATGGAGATTATATAAAAAAAAAAAACCAAGAAAATCAATGATTAGAAAATAACCAATAAAAAAGATTTTAACAGATACTTTATCAATCAAGAGATGTGGATAACAACCTAACATAAGAAAAGTTAATCAGCCTCAATAATCAGAGTCATAGGGAAATGCACACTAAAAACCTAAGGAAATACCACTACACAGCTATAAGAATGGTTCAAATAAAATCACTGAAAATTCTAAATACTAATGAGGCTGTGAAATGCCTGGAACTTCCATACACTGTTAGAGAATGCAAACTGATACCCTTAGGAAAATTTGGCAGTTTCTTATAAAGTTGATCACATACTTCCCATATACTCCTGCATTCTCATCTTTACGTTAATAAAAGTGAAAACTCAGGTTCACATACAAACCTGTACAAGGAAATGTATAGAGGTTTAATTCATAATGTTCCCAAACTGTAAATAACCCAATGGTCTTCAGCCTGTGAATGGACAAACTGCAGTAAACGTATACATTGTAATTGGCATCCAATAAAAAGCAACAAGCTATTAATACCCTCATAACACAGACAGATACCAAATGCTTTATGCTAAGTGAAAGAAGCAAGAACCACAAAGATTACCTACTACATAATTCCATTTATATGACATTCTGGAGAAAGCAAACTATATGCTGCTAGCATTCAGGGGCGGGTCTTATTACAAGGGGCAGCATGAGAGCATGTTTTGGGCGATGAAACTCTTCTGCATCCTGATTGTGGTGACGGCTATATACATGACAGTGCATATGTCAAGATGTATACACAACTGTGGATTCAAAAAAGTGAGTTTTACTATATATAATATATATACTATATAAATATATATACTATATAAAATAAATTTCAAAAAGGTTATGTTCCTTATATAACATAAAGACTTAATTTTCTAATCATTCTTAGTAGATAATAATAAATTAAGTAAGATGACAGCACACAGACAGCTTAAAAGTTAATTCTTAAAGGTCATTTTTACCTCTTTTGTGAAGCCTACCTGATTATATCAAATATAACTCAAGATCCCTTTCATTCTCAAGATCTTAGAGTATCCTACTTGCTTCACTATTTTACCAGATCTATTTTCTGCTCCTACTCAAAATAGTAGTGCTCCTACGAAAGTGTTTGTCTTTCTCATCTTTGTATTCCTGACACAGAACAACAGATATAAAATCACTCAAAAGAATCCTGATAAACACATGAATAAAATGTGCCTTAGGTATGTATACATTCAGTTCAGCAGTCCCTTCCTTCACTGGAGTGTATATAGTAGAAAGAGTGCATAACAACAATCTGAATGACTATAAAATGCTGAAAAAAAAATTTCTATTATCTTTAGAATAATATACATGAAAAATGTACACAAAGCATTTATTTTAATAACTAAACATGAATCCAGGTGCCTGAGGAATAGGAGTAGTGAGGAACTAAGAGCAGAGCATTGCTCTACTTATTGAAATGGTGGGAGAGCATCACACCTCTTGAAGAACTAGAAGAATTCAATAAAGAGACAGAGAGAGAAAGGGTAAAGGGGGAGAAGAGTGTACACTTGAAAAAGCAGTCCTTCCCAAGCAACCTAGCCCACTGTCTCTGGATTCCACATTAGGACTAACTGTGGCACAAACCTTTTACAGCTTTCTGACCCAGCATATGATGCAGACAGGTCAGTTAGTGGCCCCCTGGCTTTCTGAGTACATGATGGGACTGTAAGTTTCTAACAGTCAACCTGATGGATTCCACTGGTCAAAGATTGAAATTATTTAGAATTTGATCCTAGAACCAATTGATTTGATGCAAGGAATCTGACATGGACAAAAGTTCTTCTAGAGTGGCAACAGGGTTTTGGAATTCACGTTTGATCAAGACTGCTGAACATCTGAGAGCTTCTGAGGGATTAATTTGCACTGCCGAATACTCAAATAAAGGCACACTCTTCTGAATACCCATTTGTGCCACATTCATATTTCTACTCTCCTAAAGCAGACATGAAAAGAGTTACAGTGAATCACAATTTGGAATGCTGAAGACACAGCCACTGCTGACATCTCAGCCTCAGATGAAGTAGTTCTCTAGCACCACCCTGAAGAGACCAGCAGTAATCAGAGTTGCAGGCAACTAAGGCAGCTTCTCAGGACCAGTTCACAAAGAATAGCAGCAGTAGATGTGGAAATGTGGTGCTGGAAGTCTCTCTTGGTAAGAATTTAAGGAATAGATTAGGAACAAGGAAAATCACATACCTAAGCAAAATAAATAGGATCAGGCTGTCAACAGGAAAATTCCCAGGATAGAAAAAACAGTTTTCCATAGTTGCTAAACAATCATAGAACTACTACCAATATTCCTTGTCTTCCATTCTAGAGCTAAAAAATGAAAATAAACCACTATTCACTTTGCCTCTCATCTTTTCCAATTGCTACTTAATTGTGAGTTAAAAAACTTAAAAAAAAAATCAGTCTCCAGATGGTACTCTCATAACCTAGACAGAATCCTGTTAGTTTGGTAGTAAAATCTGATCTCTTTGAAAGACATCCCCAACTGGGATTTTCCCCTTCTCAAATTATCTGTCTTCCCAGCAATAGTGTGTGGTCACAGAAGTGTATGGGACATACTAATACATTTATCAAGTGATTATTCTTGGTCCCTCTGCTGGCAGAAACAAGCAGGAAATGGTACAGAAAAAACATGCCTAGTAAGCCACATTAACCAGCTTCAAAGCTGTTCAACTTGTGTGGCTCCTATGAATTCAAGGAGAAGAGAAATAGTGCTGTGACTTTGTCTTTACCAAGACCACTTCCCCTTCAACCATTTGCCAAGTGATTGCCTTATATTGCCTAATCCAAGCCATGCCATTCTTATGCCTTGTTGTCATTCCATACAGAATTAGTTCTGCTTAATAGCTCAACTGTGCAGGAAGAACATTCCATGCAATTTTACACTTTGCATCAGTCAGAGAAACAGAAGGACCAAGAAAAAGCATTAAGAAGACTGAGATTTTGTAATGAAATTCATGTCACTTAGCAACTTCATTCATGTAGAAACTTATAATGAGGAAAAAAATCACAAAATTTCAGCAGAAATATTTGTACTACAATTATTTTTGCATTTCTAAGTGATTCTTTCAAAGACATTTAAAACCATTATAAAGAGTTGTAGTATATCATTTGTATACACTTTACAGTATTCTTCTCCATGGTTTTATATATTGCTTTCTCAGATTACAAAAGGCTGATTTTCCTTTCTCTTCCAAATAACCTGAAACTCAGTGGATGCTCATTTAATAAAGTTTATATAATCATAATTTATTATATCAATTAAATGGTCTACATGTGACATTTCATTCATAAACCAGGAATCAATCACTATGAAAAGTCTGGGTATCTCTTTCATCTTTTAAGTGTTCATCTTCTAGGTGTTAAATTAAAATCTAAACCCATTTAATTGATAACAGAAAAAAATGCATGTATACACACATACATACACACACACATCAGATGACTGTCTTAAAGTGAATTCATGAAGTGGAACCTGAATTCTAAGCTACCTGTCCATAACATAATGAAGTCTTTTAATAATATTGTAGCTCACCTTTTTATTAGGCTTGACCAGACAGTCCTAAAGGTAAAAAGGAGAATTAACTTACTAATATCTAATATTAAATCATTTAATAATAAGATTGAAAATCTTAACATGTAAGTAATATTACCTCATTATGTACCATGAGAGATTAAACCATTTGTGGAGGGTCACAGAAGTAGAGCCAAGAGTCAAAATGGTACTTTAAAAATAAATTACTCCCAGCTACAACCCTAGAGACTCATGAGTCCACACAAGGAGTCTGCCATACATGTTACAACAATAACACTAATTTGGCTTCATGAGTCTACTCTCCCTGTGTGAAACATAAATTCATGCACAAAGGACAGGAGGTTTCTTTTCTCCTATTTCCTCTCCTTGAATCCTTCCTAGAAGCAACAGCAAAAATCTATTTCCCTGAATCTCCACTGACTTGCATATTACATCATTTCCAAAATCGTCAGTGAGAACTTTAGGATCTTCTGTCAACAATTCCTTCAACTTGTTTTTGACTAACATCAATATAATCATATATTTATCCAACATTCCACATTCATTTCCAAATGGACTTTCTTGTCTAGCCCAAGTAAATCCCCTTCCTTCCATTAAAAAGCATTCAGAATCCAAGAAGAGTACATGGTTAAAGCCCTCTGTAAAAGTACAACCCACAGGATGCTGTACAAGTCCTTAAAATTTTTTTGTGTTAATTAGATTATTCTGTTTGAAAGTGATTGTTTCATAATAGTGCCTCTCACTTTTCTACTCTGTTTTTATGGTTGCCAGGACCTGGGAATGGGAGAAATAGGGAGAGGTTGGTAAAAGGGAACAAATTTTCAGCTATAAGATGATGACCAGGTCTGAGGATCTGATGGTGGCTGTAACTGACAACACTAAATTATCCAAAATTTGCTAAGAGAGTAGAATAAAATTTTCTCACAGAAAAAATGATAAATATGTGAGATGATAGATGTGTTAATTAACCAGATGAGGGGAATTCTTTCACAGCATTAAGTCACTGAATATCATAGGTCACAGATATACACACATGTATTACAATTTTATGTCAAATTTTACCTCAAAAATAATAATTTTTTAAAGTGCTTCCTTACCAATACAGAGACTCCTAATGATAGGAGGAACATTTAAGAATCTCTCACACACCAAGAACACACCTCCTATAGGGCAAAAGTATGTGTAACCATATCCAGCTAGTGATTTAATTCAGACTTATACAATCATGTTCTCTAAGCAGTTTCATTGAAATAAACAGTTTGTTTTTATTTGATCTTCTAAAGACCTTTGAATTATCTGGGTAGGAGAGAAACAGGCTGATTTGTTGCCCATAAACTTTTTTTTTTAAAGAGGAAAAAATTTCTTTTAGAAATTGCTAAATTACATTAACTTTTAGCTTTAGACGAACAAAAGCAGAGTCCTGGACCACAGCCATATAGAAATTCCCTAAAATGCATTCAGTAAGCCAAATCGAAACAATGCAGTTTATAGGAATGGGGTAAAAGAAACTTGCAGCTCATATATCATCTGCTTTCGTTCAAGTAAAGGAAAATAAACTGATAAAATCTGCTTTTTAATGCCTGTTAATTGCCAGTGGAGAGAGTCAACGGCTTGAATTTTTCTTTGATAGCTTATAGTGAGTATCACAGAAACTATTTTCTACTTGAGATATGACCCTAATGAAAAAAACTGTAAAATTCATTTTCTTAATAACAATAGCCAAAATGCAGGTCTGTGTTTGAACAAACTGTAATGCTTCTTCTAGAGTATCCTAGAAATTGTGATGCTGCACACCTCGTGTTCATTCCTCACAGACAACTGACACAAGACTGATATTCCAAAAGGATCATGACTTTCAGATTAATACAACTATATTCAGAACCAATAGTAAAGCTGGATTTCCCGACTTTATGTAGAGTGTTATACTTACCCTAATGCGAATTTTCCACATGGCTTAACAGGAATCTTGAGTTTCTTTTAAGGAAATGATCATCAGGGACATCAGGTAACTTTGAAAGATTTCTGGAAATACACCAAAGCTTGGAGTCCACTAAAGCAGTGTTTGTCAACCCCTTCTATTCTATGAGTACTGCTCCTTTTTGAGGGCTGTGGAGTTTCATCACCCACAGACACACACTTGCTGATAGAAGGTGTCTGCGTGTATGTCCCTGGAAAGGTGGAGTAAACTGCTAATGAAAGTGGAGGCAAAGGAATTAAGTGAGAAAGGCGAGAAAGAGAAAGAACAAAATGAAGAAATTAACGGGAAAATACTACATGAGAAGAGATTATACAGGTAAAAAGTCAGAGAGGAGAACAAATCAGGAATGAATGGGGCAAATAAAAGCAAACGAAACAACGAAAGGAACCAGTCACTGCTCTAATAACTTCTATAAACAATTACGACAACGGTTTTGAGTAGAATTTAATTTGGTGACAGACCTGATGGGCTATGCAATAAATTTTTAAGAAAAATTCTTGGGGCACACTCTAGCAAAGTTGCCATTAGGTCAGCCACTTTTGGCCATGAGTGGAGTCCACATACATCCCAAGGACCCAGGTTCATGTCCAAGGCCAGGGTGAACAATCGAGATGTACAACTAAGTAAAACAAACAAGGTGCTTTTTCCTTCTCTCTCTTCCTGCTCTCCTGATTACTTATTTTCATTCCTGCCTGCATATTTCCTTTAAATAATTTATATAGGAATGTTTATAGCAGTTTTATTTGTATCGGTTCCAAACCATTGGGAACAGGGCAAATGTCCACTAACAAGTGACCAAACTGTGGTATATCCAAAGAAGGGAATACTACTGAACAGTAAAAATGATACTACTAATACACGCACAACACAGATAAATCTCAAAATATGGTGAATGAAAGAATTCAGACAAAAGAGTACATTATTTTGATTTTATTTACATACCATTATAGAAAAGGTTAACTAATTGATATTGACAGAAAACAGATCAGTGGTTGTCTGGAGATGGGAAGGAGGGATGGATTGCAAAAAGAATAAGGAAACATCTGAGGGTGACACTCATCATTATCTTCATTGTAGGAATGCTTTCATCAATACAAACACATGCCAGTTACCAAACGGTATACTTTAAATATGTAAAGTTTATGGTGCATCAATCATACCTCAATAAACATTTTTAAAGCTTAAAGGAAAAAAAAGTAACTCTGTGTAGGCATGTGTTGGTAATGCACAGAAAAAGTTCTAAAAGACCCTATTTATGTATTAATTAACTGACTACTAGAAAACTAAGTACTTAATTTTTCCTATTATTTCAATACTTATAGTAAAGAACTTCAGAAATTCAAATAAAAATCAATGTCTTTAAAAGCCTTTAAAAGTTACAGAAAGCCCTATTCAAAATCAGTCCTTTCCACTAGTTTCTTCACCCTCAAATGTTAATAAACACAACTTTATGCTAGTTTTGATGTTAGTCTACTGAATTACACTAATTATAGCAATGATATCTGTATTTTTCATTTTATGTGTACTACTTACTAGTTAAATAAGCCTTTTTTGCAAACTATTATTTGTAGCAGCTTTCCTCCCACATGGAAAAGTATTCTAACTTCAAACTACTAAGTCACTCACATTTAGTTCTCTCAATGCATCCTTGCTTCCTCATCAATTTAAATACATAAATTTTCTAACATAAATTGTCAATCAAAAAATATATCAAATGAGAGACTTTCAGATAGTGAATCAATAGGATGCACTTTCGGGTCACTCCCTACAGACACCAGAAGAAAAAAAAATCACCTATTTTCCTGAGACAAACACCAAGAAACAACTGGTACTTCAGCTGGAGACAGAATAGCTGAAGACTAACAATGGGTGAGGATACCTGACAAGGTTCTGAGTTAAGCCGCAGATTTGGATTTGGGACAGAGCTCGGGAGTCTCCAGATGTGCGGTGGGGCGGAGGCTAAGGACAATGGAATCTCTCATTGAGGCAGTGAGAGGTGGGCACAGTGGGGCTGAGATGCGGAACCACGGAGGGCCAACTTGGGAGTGAGTGAAAGGAGAGCCAGCACACCAGGAGTTGAGTTGGAGCCCATGTGGTGAAATTGTGCTAGGTGCAGCCATAAGTGGAAATCAGCCAAAGTACTCAAACCCCTCCCACAAACATTTCATGCCAGAGCCTGGGGTCCACCCAGCGGAAATCCCGCCCACCGGATGCCCCACCCCTGGAATACAGTCAGAAGACAGTCCCAAGCCTCAAGGCTACCTGCTAGCACCACTTTGTGGGCAGAGGTGAAACTGCAGCCTGACTGCCAATCCTGGGCAAGTCAAACCTATGCAATGACAGGAAAACTGAACCCTCAAATATAAACAGAATTCCAAAAGGCACAGAAAAAATATATGTGAAATGATGGAGTCAATCAAAAACCCTGGGGAAAATCTGAATACAGCAGATGTATGTAAATTACCTGAAGAGGAATTTAGGGTAACAGTGATTAACATACTCATGGGAACCCAGAAATCAGTAGGGGTAGTAAACAAGAATGTCAGGAAGCAAAGAGAAGAATTCAAACAAGACATCAAACAGATAAGAGACATGACGGCTGAATTAAAGAACTCAATAGAGGGACTCAACAATAGGATGGATAAAGCTTCCAATAGAATCAATGATTGGGAAGATAGGACAGAGAAACTCAATTAAGCAAGCCAGCAAAAAGAGCAAAAAACTCAAAGAATCGAAGATAGTATTCAAGACCTCTGGAATAACATCAAAAGGAACAATGTTCACTTCATAGGGGTCACAGAAGAAAAGAGAGAATAGGGGGCAGAAACCATATTTGAAGAAATAATAGATGAGAACTTGCCCAATTTGAAGAATGAAGCAAGCCTCCAGATCCAGGAAGCTCAAAAGGTCCTAATAAAAGAAATCCAAACAGAAATACACCTAGACACATCATCATAAAAAAGTCAAAAATACAAGATAAAGAAAGACTATTAAAAGCAGCCAGAGAAAAACGTATTACATAATGAAGAGCCCCCATAAGACTGTCTGCGAACTTCTCAAATGAAACTCTACAGGCCAGAAGGGAATGGCATAATATAGTCAAAGTGCTGAAAGAAAAGGAGTTTCAACCTAGGATACTGCATCTGGCAAGCTTATCATTCAGAACTGAAGGAATGATAAAAAACCTTTTCTGACAAGCAAAATTTAAAGGAGTTTATCACGACAAAACCAGTTTTGTAAACATTATTAAAGAATGCTCTATAAAGCACAAAGAAACCCCACAGAAAAACAATAAGACAGTAAATACACCATATTGGGTGATGTCTGCCAGGCTTGATCAAATTAAGACCTCCAGCATAGCTTCTGCTTCCAGTTCTTGTTCATCATAACAGCTCATCCACAACCCAGTGTAAGTGTCCGTGTCTTGCCTGCCAGCTTCTGTGCACTTTCCATGAACTAGTCCTGACCCAAGACAACACAGTGACTTTCTTCACCACCAATGGATAACAACTACACCTCCAGATGACAAGAATCCCAACCTTAGGGAGAGATTCCATCTTTTCAATATGTTCCTTCCTTAGATACTCAGCTCTCATTCCCAGGGTACATTTTAGAATCTCAACCCCTTTATAGTTAGTGCCCTGATGTAATTCACAATTATATGTAAACTTTCCATGTTTTCATTTTAAAAAATCTTATAAAAAATAAAAATTAAAAATAAATATATCAAGCTCCCAAGAAGAGCGTGAAACCTTGAAACTGTCAAAGAACTTTCTTCTTCCCGTCTAAAAGGCTTTATAGGATACCTATGTGATTATGTGATTTACTTTGTCTTAGAGTTACTTAATCTGTAAATGGATATGTCATATCAGAGCTGTTATGAGGACTATATGAAATATTCCACAGAAAAGATTTAATTCTGCCCTTTTCCCCCCATTACTCTGTAATCTTGACTAATTCCAACTCTTTCAACTCTTCCTCATCACTAAGTGTCATTAGTTTATAAATATACTCATGCCTTCCATATCTTACAACAGTTTATCCCTTAAGCTTGCTTCAGCTTCAAGCTTTTAACCCTTTTGCCTTTTCCATCACTGTATTTCCTACACAGTTCTCAACTCCATCAAGACCATCAGTGATGGTCAAATGGTTTCTCCTTGGTCCACAGCTGATTTGGACTCTGTAGCATCTAAGGCAGTAGAATTCTCTCCCATTGAGACTTCCTCCTTTCCTGTCTCCCATGTCTCTATTTTCTTTCAGTACTTCAATTCCTTTTCTTTCCCTTATTTCTTAGAGGTAAGATTGACTATGTCTTCAACCCTCTTGTCTTTGTAAACCAGACTTCTTACTTAAGATCATCAATTTTCAGTACCCAAAATGCTAGTACCTGCTAAATCTACAAATTTCTAGACTTCAACTCTTCAGTTGAGAAACTTTCAATTTTATCAACAATATAGCTAAATGTCCCCATCTAGATGTGACAAAAATACCTCAGGCTTGGTCTGACAGGCTAACCTCATTCTTGTTCTCACTCATTTTTCTTCTTTCCTTTCAGACTGCAAAAGTGGCTGAAATTCTTCAGTCTTCTATATCTATGCTCTAGTGTAACTGAGCAACTCCTCCCCACCTCTTTAGTCTGGATTGACATTGTGACTTGCTTTGGCCAGCAAAGGGATAGATTTAGCAATGTGCTAATTGCATGTCAGGACCTTGAAAAGCCTGTATGACTCCACTTTACTTTCTTGGAACTTGCCAAAGACATATTAACAAACTCAGGATAGCGTGAGGAATGATGAAAGACATGTGGTTCAGTCTCTCCCATCACTCCAACCAACTGTCAGTCATATGGGTTGAGATCATCCTAGACCAGGCAGAATCTCTCTTCCCAGTAGACCAGCCAACTGACTGTAGATACACACGAGTCTAGCTGAGATCAGTCAATTCTGGTTCATGTCAGCAGAGCTATTCATCTGATCTACAGACTTGTTAGCAAGAGCACATACTTAGGAGTTTGAAGTTACTATGTTTAGAAGTAGTTTGATATAGATTGACAGCTAACTGATAACACTTTATTTTCTGCATTTGTAGCTACTACCCCAATTCATCCATTCATCTTTGAAGTGGTCATCGTAAAGATCCCATAAATTGATTTTTCACCCTGTAATTATTCATATATGCATATATGTATGCATATAGCACAAAAAATAGTAATTGTATGTATATCTACGTATCTGTGTACGCAAATAACATTTACTAAAGGAATGCAGATATAAATGGTGAATAAAAAGTTAAACAAGTACTTGACAACTCAGATTAATGTTATATAGATGAATTTTCAGAGAAAGAAGCAATCACAGTAAGATGAATGGTTAAAAAAAGGGCAAATAATTCTAGGTATAAGATTGAACTGGTTCAAATAAAAATTGAGAAATGAAAGCATTTCCAGGCCTCAAAATATCCTCTTTAATCACACAACTACATCTAATCCTTTTAAATAAAATGAATAAACTCACACAGAAACTTTCTTTTCTATATTGATGTCTTTGACATAAGAATGTGAACTCTAGAGAGTTAATGAGTTAATCACTAGCAACCCACATTATGGTCAAGATGGTGAAATGAAACTCTTGGTCAGAGTTCACCAATCACCAGTCAAACACAAAGACCCCTATCTCAAATAATAATTAATAACTATGTTAGTCTTAGGAAGGAGTCCCATTTCTGTAACAGTAAAGATTTTCCAGAAGACAGTTTTGCTACCTTTCAACCAATGCCACAAAAATATCAAGTGGATTTCCTTTCTTCAGGTATGATAATAACTAAATGAAAAGCAATTAATTCAAACACTAACTGTTCATCCAATTTGATTTTTAAGACAACCAGCATAATGGAGCATGATATGGTTACTATAATTATGCTACCTCCAAAAACGAATCCTGTGGCAATCTGCTATATAACTCGAAAACATGATGAATCAACATCAAATAATTTGGTGCCACATACAGATATGGTTTTAATTTTTCCACATGTACCAGGCAGATGTTATTTCAGATTATTAAAATCCTTTCATATTCAAGTTATTTTCAAGACTTGGAAGTAAACAGTAAAAAGACCTTATCTTTCTTTCTACTATAAGATAAAATTTAAAAACAAGCTGTCAATAATGCAAACAAAAAACATTTATAGCAATAAAGATATTTTCATTTCAAAAGACCACTAACAGGGTACTTTATCTCTGAAAAAAAAGGAAAGCATTCATCTAAAGAGTTTATTTAAACTATTTAAAACATATGAGAGTAATATAACACTTACATAAATTCCACCAAACTTTATCAAGTACTAACACTTTGCAATATATTTCAGAATGTTTTTAAAAAATAGAAAACATTATACAGATTTGTTTAAGGCTCCTTGTATATCTCTCTAATTTCATCTAATTTACTTTCTTTCTCTAGAAGTAACCATTTCCTGAATTTAGTGTTTATAAGTCCCATGATATGTTATACTATGATTAAGTATCTATGCATTCATGAGCAAAATACATATTGCTTTGCACACTTTCAATATATGCACAACAGTATCATACTCTTCTTTACTATTTTATGCTCAATTTTTGCCATTTATATGCATATATATGGAACTTCAGTTATTTTAACTAATTCATTTTGTTAATATGTGTTATCAATGCCATAGTATCATAATGGTATCCTATCTGCCATTTTCTTTTCTATCATGCAAAATATACGATAGGGTTTATTTTGTGATAAAATTGGTTTAACAAGAGAAAATACAAAAAGCATGTCAATAAATTCAACATTCATTTGTTTACAACTAAAATGACAGCAATTTTTCAAAGAAAAGGAATCAACAGAGTTTCTACAGAAAAAACTGGCAAACATTATAGCCAATGACTGAATGCAAAAAATGTTTCTTTTAAAATCAGCAGAAAGGCAAAGGGACCCCACTTACAGTATTTCTTTTTCATTATGATTCCATTTTCTTATTGATAGACATATAACATGTTTCATTTTCTAAGATTACAAAGGATTCTTCGAGAAACATTCTTATATGTCTGCTTTGTACATGGTAAGAAGTTGTCTATGGCCTATATCTAGAAATGAAATTGGTGTATCAAAGGGCATCTGCATTTTCAATTTTTGCAGATACTGCCAAATTGCTCTCTAAAATAGCTCTACCAAATTAAACTACCATCAATATTCTTTCTCTTTATTTAGAAACACCAGGTGTTTTGATTTTTGTCTATCTAGTTGATATAGAACAGTAACTTTAAAAAAAAAAAAACAGTTCCATTATAAGAAAACTAAGTGTAGTTTCATACATTTATTAGCTTTTAAATTTTCTCTTCTGTGAACTGCCTCCTATTCAAATTATTTTCTACAAGTGTATTACTCTCTCTCTTTTTTTTCCTAATTTGTAGTTCTTCATATTTTTAGTTATTAATCCTGTGCCATGTGATTCAATCTAAATATCTTATTTCATTTGTGACTTATTTCACTCTTAGTTTTATGGTCTTTTTGAAACTCAGAAGTCTAATTTTTTTTGTTTTTTAAAGGAAAGGTACAGACAGGAATGAAGACAAATGGGTAGGCAAGAAGGCAGAAAGAGAGAGGAGGGAGAAACATTTCATCTTACTTTTATTTAGTTGCTCACACTGGTTGTTTCCCCCTGGACCTGGGACTTGAGCCCAGGGGTATGTGGCTTGCACCCCCTTCAGAGGCAACTGACCTAACTGTTACTCCACCAGGGCATACAAGAAGTTTAAATTTTTTAATTTAATACAATTTGTTAATCTGTTTCCTCATGGTTTAGGCTCTTTATAAACTATTTTTAAATCCTTCATAATCCAGAAGCAGTAAGGCTTTCTAAAACTTCAGGTCACTTTATCCTCTATACCAATCTTTTGCTGTGGTCTCCAAAGATGTCCTGTTGTTTTTAGAGCCAGGATACATCTTTTCTATTTTTCTATTTCACTGATCATTGTTCTGTCTTTGGAGCAGAGAAATTCAAAGCATGAAGTCACTGCACCATTTTGATAAGAATTGACCCTTTTTCCTTTTGATGGAGAAAGTTTTAGGTAACATTAAGTTTTTAGTTAAAGAATATTTCCTTTGCTTCTGCCTTACGTGAACTTTGAAATATTAAGCTGTCATGATCTAAATATCTTAGTGGCTCACACTTTTAAAAAAAATAGAGAAATAAGTGCACCCCAGTGAAGCAGCAGAAGGGCGCAGTCCACATATACCCCAAGTTCCCAGGTTCATGTCCGGGGGCTGGCAGTAAGAACCAACATGAATAACTACATAAAATAAATACATTTTTTTTTCCTCCTCTCTCTTCCTGCTTGCTGTATACTCACTTTCATTCCTACCTACACCTTTCCTTTAAATATAAAAAGAGAAAATAATCATAAGAGAAGACATCTTTTTTTTTTCAACCTAAGACATGCTATTTATTCACTGAAATTGGGCAGCAGCTTCTTAAAGAAATGAATAAACATCTTTCAGTGTTGCTAAAGTTAAAGCTTGGGAACATCCGTAAAAATCTCTGTTAATGAATCTCTATGTTAATGAATTCAAATGACAAGCCCATAGTCCATTTTGAGAGTTCTTTAACTTTTTAGGAGTGGAACTTTACAAAAAGAAGATACTCTAATACTACCTAATGCAATTATTGTCACTTTTCTTTTAACCTAATTATTTATTCAAATAGTTATATTCCATATTATACCAAAAGTCTGAATAAAATATCAGCTGTCTATATATTCACGTTATTTTAAGAGGAACTATTTGGTATCTATTGTTTAATCAAGCATACAAGGAGAGGCTATACAATGAAAAAACATTATCATCTAAAGACCTCAGAGCCAAAGCATTCACATTTGTTTCCCAGCTAATGAATTTTTTCCATCATATTCATGCAAAATCATAAGAATCTAAATCTGCACTTTTAGGCTAATCAGGATACCTTGAGGAACAAGAACACTTTCTTCAGATAATCTCAACTATGTTTTTAATTTGCTTGATTGGTTGATTCTACAAACAAAGTTATTAGACTATTAGGAATTCTAAACCCTGATCCCTAAAAGCAAAAGCCTAGAGTTGGGACCTGACTGAGACCTTGAGAGTATTTGAAGTATTTGCAAAAGTGACCTCAGGGCAACTCCAACCCTAAAGAGTGCTTTTAGTGTTTGCAAAAGCAGCAGGAAGTTCCTAATCCTCTTTTCCTTAAAAGAAGAGATAAATGTCTTTGGTTTGGGATCACAACATCCAAAGTCCTCTGGAATTATAGTATCAAAAAAAAAAAAAAAAAAAAAAAAAAATTCCTGAGTATTTGGAATCCCAACTTGAGGTCTGTTGGGGAAAAAATATTGGTTTTAAGATCGTAAAGGGCTTATCTTTAAGCCAAAACGGCAGTGAAAGAAACTGAAAAAGGACTATAATTACTATTGACTTGGTTTATGGATTAACAACAATTCCAAATGAGAGAAATGCCAAAAGTGAACCTTACAAAACATGTTGATGGACAATTCATTTCTTTCTGAATTGGCATACGCTGGAGAAGAAGGCAAAAGTAAATTATTTACTAAGTGTATGGCTATCAAAATTCTCAACACTTGTTCACATTAACTTGTTTTTTCAGATACCATCTCAAACTATCATGCAGAGTATAGTGTGCTCCTTGAGAAGAAAAAGTATTCGCCACTAATTTACAAATGAATTTGGATTGACAACTGAGTCTCCAAATAAAATTTTGTATCAATCAAAATATATCAGTTTGTTGTTAACCAAGAATGAGCTATTCAGAATAAACCATAAGTGCTGAAGAATAGCAGTTCTTCTACTAACTAAACAATCTGGGACCTCTTAAATCTATGTGAATAAACTAATAGCCCTTAAGTAGCTGGGAGGCAGGTAGTTATTGGAGAAGTTTTCAACAGGATTCTGAAACATCTTCAAAATATGAGAATCAAGAGCTAAGAGGATCTAACCCTCAAAAATACAGTACAAAAAGAGTTAAATTTTTTTTCTAAATGATGAGACCAACAAGGAAGGAAAAAAATCACAACTTGCCTTCTTTTTTGTATATACTTAGTCAAAACATACAAAGATAGAAGAATTCTTAGGATTATAACTAGGTATCATTACAGCATAGAAAAAGTAATTTTACAGAAACACATACAGTAAATACATATATGTATATGTGTGCATACAGACAACATATATATACACAAACTTTTTTAATAGAGATAACTGATTTAAAACACAAGTTTTAGATGTGCAATTCACTCTTCAAATATATAAATATATATACATATATATAGATACATCTTGATAATCTTAAAACTCACACTGTCATTATGAAATTAAAAGTGTTTTTCATTTTCAAATGGGATTTGTCATATAACATCCTAATGTGCAAAATGATGTGTCTGCTATGGTAAAAACTGTGGCTTTAGCTACATGATAACAAAGCATCTTGATGAAAAGTGACCTCAAATATTACAGATACACCACTTTATAATGATAGGTTTCTTAAGACTTAAATTACTTCTCATAAATAATTTCACACATACAACACATATATACAATCCAGCCAATCCAGATACAGATACAGGAAGTTTAGTTACATGAAACAGAGAATGGAAATATCCCAATCCCTAACTCTTTACTGGTTCAGCCTGAATGTCATTTCTAGAGACCTGACTTTTACAAGGAAACAAAAATGTATATATCTACTTATTTCAATGCTTTAAACTAAAAATGTAAATGATATTTCACATGAAATAACAGACAAAAGGAGGTATATTACAACAAACCACTTCCCACTAAAAACTGTCAAAATCTGAGTAAAGGACAATATTATTTTATCGTGGAATTCTGCTAGTAATCAATGGTTTTAAAAAGCCTTACGGGGTAAAAGCTCTTTCCTGCTGATTTATGAGATTTTTTTTTTTCAACCATGCCTCTCCAGTAATTCTATGCAAGAGAGAAAAAGCAAAAGGCCACAATGAAGGTTTCTGGGTTTTGCCATCTGAAAGCTTTTATTCTTCCAAAGAAAGAAAGTTATGACCTTTGACATGTGCTATGGTGCCAAAGAAACCTCTCATAAATTTACATTCAGTAATGAAGCAGAAATCAATAATTTCATTTACTCTTGCTAACTATTATGTAGTGTGATACAATAAGCTTAAGGAGCCAAATGTCCTTCTTTAGTTAATGACACCTATGCTGCAGTTTCATTATATCAAAGTTGTTCCCTGTTTTATATTTTTGAAAATCATGGTAATTTTCACTATCATATATGAAAAGTGTCCATCATTTTAAAGTTAACATAAATCCCTTTTTCCTTAAAATAAAAAACCTTGTAAAAATTCATTAAAGTTTTTAATGTACTATTTTCATTTGTTTTTCAAATATCATGGCTATATCATATTTGTATCATAGTTCTTCTTAGGAATTACTTTTCGTAAATAATTTCACATACATATATACATAACCAGTTTTATAAGCATACACAATTTTTAAATCATTAGTTGACTTGTTTATAGTTTTCTAATCTTGACATTGAATAAAGTTTTAGTATAACATTAAAAGTTATTATTTTGTTAAATCATTACATAATAGTATTTCTAATTTGAAAATAATAACATTGGGCAATATTTAAAACAATGAGAAATTATATCACTGTTAAGTTTTAGGAAAAACTTAGCATGCCTAAAAACTATACTTTTCACTTACCAAAACTGCTCTAAGACTTTAATAACCTATTAATTGCCTGGTACACAGAGAACTTTTCGTTTTATCTTACTGAAATCCTTGTGGCAGCAGAAGTTATTTCATACACTGTTTAAAACTTCTCCCTTAGCTTTTGTGATTGTGTACTCTCCTGGCTTCCCATCTTCCTTTCTGATGACTGTTCTTTTCTCTGTTGGTTGCCCTTGCTTCTTGTGCTCAGAAACACCCATGACTTACTCTCCACCCAAGCCCTGGTAAAGCTAAATAATTTTCTCTTTAGGATTTGCGCCTCCTGACTCTCAAATATGCTCCTGTACTACCTGCTAGGCAGCTTCAGCTAGACATCTCACAAACACCATTAAAAACGACTTTTCCAAGACAAACTCAAAATTTCACTCGCTATATTAGCTCTTCTTCCTGTGTGTTCTAATTCAGTTGATGGCACCACTAGTCACCAAGTCACCTAAAGTAGAAATATTGTTATAATCTAGAACTTCTCCCTTTCTCTTAAATCCCTGCATCTAAGGAGTACTACCAATTTTTAATTCTAATTATAACATAAAATCTGTATTCCTTTTACCACCGGTGCTTCCTTCATTCAGGCCCGTAAAGACATCACTTTGCTGCTGTCACAATCTCCATCCTGCCTCCAGTCCGGCTCACCTGAATTCTGTTCTTCTCATAGATTCTAGTGTGATCAATCTACAGCATGAATCTGGTCAGTTAGATCGCCTAAAGCTCTTGGTCACTCACAGGTTGAATTCCAGGTTCCTTAATAAGGCATATGGTATAAGTGAGTCCTTGAGTGGATGGAGCCCCACATCTCCAACTCCATTTTGGCCACCATTTCCTTGAAACTCACTCTGTAGCAATACCATATGGTTTATTATTCAACACATACCATGTTATTTCTTACTACTATATTTTATTGATCTATCTAGGCAACAGAGAACACAGTAAAAAAAAAAATCACTAGCAATAACAAAAATTTAAGGACAAGGTTAAAGCAATAAACTTTCGGTTTGATGCCATGATTATCTATCAGTGACTATATGTACTGGAGGCTTCTAGGTAGAGAAAACAATTTTGTTCCATCACACATAGTTAACTGAATCCTTATACTAGATTCTAAAAGCACCCAGGGAAAGGACCAGTAGAAAAACTCATTCACCAGCAAGATTAGTAAGAAGGAGACTTTATTCTGGCTAAGAAGAAATGTTTCCTGTGACAAACATAACCCCTGGTCAATACTATACACTTGGCAGAGTCTAAAAGAATACAAACAATACAGAGCAGCCAAGAATCAACCCCCTAAATAGTCTGCAGCCACTGAAACCTTGGGGTATCAAACAAAACCAAGTGCTTTCATTATATAGGCTGTATTAAGCCTTATCAAAGATGAGCTCATAATTAAAAAAACACAAATGTAATGAAGCAGTCTGCCATAAGAGAAAATCACCAAACATAGAAAAGGAGGCTGGCACCACAAGAATATGAAATAACAAGTATAGTTGATGGGTTATAGATTTAAAGTTGAAGTAAGAGAAGGATTTAAAATACTTGAAAGTATAAAAAATGACCAAAAATCCCTAAGAACAGAATTATTTGAGGAAAAAAATGATGAGCAAGCAGACCCTAAGGGACAATTGGGCAATAAGCAAATACACACACACACACACATACACACACACACAAACATAATGGGAGTCCTAAGAGAAGCAGAGAGAGAGAATGAGGTACAAAGAATATTTGAATAACTGAAAGCTTTCAAAATTTGAAGAAAGAAATGAATCCGCACATCCAGTAGTTCAATAACTCCAAGCAGGATAAATTAAGATGTGCACATAGAAGAAAATTTATAATCCACTGTTGAAAGACAGAGAAGAATCTTGTAAAAAGCTAACGAGAAGGTATTCACCAGGGATTTTTTCCTTAACATCTGCATCCCGATAGAGACCATGGAGATCAGAAGACACTAGAATGACATATCTTTTAGACATAAAAAACCGTAAACCAAGAATTCTATTGCCAGCAAAACTGTCCTTCAAAAATGAGACAGAAATAAAGACCTTCCTAGATAAACAAAAACTAATAAGGCAGCTTATTACCAGACTTCCCCTGAGTCCTTTAGGTGGGAATGAAAGGATGCTGAATAGTAACTCAAAGTCATATGAAGAAATAAACATCGCTAGTAAATTTAATAACACAGACAACATTATTTTACTTTTGGAGTGTAGCTCCATTTTATATTTCTTATACTATTTAATGACAAATGCATGAACTTAATTATATCTGTATTACTGGGCACACAAAATATAAAGATGTAATGTGTCACAACATCATGAAAGAAGAGAATGAGTTATATAAGAACAGAAGTTTGTATGCCATCGAAGTTAAAGTGACATCACTTCAAACCGAGTTGGTATACATTTAGGATATTAAATGTAACCCCTGTGAGAATCATAAATTAAAAAATCTAAAAATTATTAGACAAAAGGAAATGAGAAGAGAGTCAAAATGATTCACTACAATTAAATCAACTAAACACAAAAAGAAGGCATCTTGGAAGAAATGAGGGACAAAAAGGTGTAAAACAATAGGACCTTAGTGGAGTAGTGATTTTAGGGCCTCATGCTGGTTCAAGTCCCAGGTCAAAGGGGAGTAACCAGTTTGAGCAATTAAATAAAAGATAAAGGCTTTGTCCAACTCTCTCTTCCTGCCTGCCTTCTTGCCCACCTTGATTCCAGCCTGTACCCTTCTATAAAAATTTTTAAAAAGTGTAAGACATAAAGAAAAAATAGCAGAAATCCTTCTTTTCCATAATTACATTTAATGTAAATGGAGCTTTTGGGTTGGTGGCCCTGTGGAGGTACTAGAACAATGGTAGAGAGAGAAAAGCTACATGGCCCTTTCCCCATATTTTCAGAGATGCCCTATAAGCATTTATTTCACTTGATTTCCTGAATAATAGTCTTTTAAAAGATATTGGTAATCTACAGATCTGGAGGTTATAGATTAAAGATGCCAGTATTACAAAAATGATACACTCTGAATCCCCATGCCACTTCTTGGAGAAGAGCCACTGAGCAAGTGTTGGATTGTGACAAGCAGTGGCTGAGAATTTTCCAGGTTGGTAAAATATTCAAATTCTTGAATTCAAGGGACACATGAATCCAAATGGGGGTGGAGGAGAAGAAAATGATACCTTAAAAAATCACAGTGAAACTGCAGAGAAGAAAGAGGCAGGAAGAAAAAAGAGAGAGTATGGAAAAATTCAATTACATTAAGAATTGGCTTCTAAGTAACCAGAAGCCAAACAATGGCAAAAATACAATCTTCCAAATGCAAGAAAAAAATAACTATCAACCTAAATTTGTTTTCAAGCAAAACTATATAGGGTTTATTTTTTTAATCAGACAGATTTCATCATCAAAAAAATAATATAAACTGATTAAATTCTCCATAAAAAATCAGAAGTTAGCAGAACAGATTTACAAACATGATCTAAATGTATACTGTTTACAAGACACTCATTTTGTAACCAAAAACACAAAATAAAATACAGTGTACCAACACTGAGCTGGGAAGAATTTGAAAACCTGAACAGAACAATCACAAGCAAAGAAATTGAGAAGGTAATCAAAAGTCTCCCTAAAAATAAAAGCCCAGGTCCAGAGGGCCTTTCTAAGGAGTTTTACCAAGTCTGTAGAGAGGAATTAATATCTATTCTTCTCAAATTCTTCCAAAATGTTGAATAACAGGGAAAACACCCATGTACATGCTATGAGGCTAAAGTTACACTGATACCAAAAGCTGATAGGAGACAATGCCAAGAAAGAAAATTCTAGACCAATCTCTCTAATGAACATAGATGCAAAATTTTTCAACAAAATATTATCCAACTGAATGCAAAAATACATCAGAAAGATAATTCATCATGACCAAGTGGGATTTATCCAAGGTTTGCAAGGTTTCGACATACGTAAATCCAGTAATGTAATATAACACACTAAATAAATCAACAAGAGCAAGGAGAAAATCCACATGAGCATATGAATAGATGCAGAGAAAAGTTCTGACAAGATTCAAGTACCCGTTTATGATTTAAAAAAAAAAAACCCTGCATAAAATGGGAATAGAAGGTACATACCTCAACTTAATAAAGGCCATATATAACAAACCCATAGCCAACATCATAGTCAATGGTGAAAAATTGAAAGCATTTCCTCTAAGGTCAGAAACAAGGTAAGTTGTCCACTCTCACCACTGCTATTTAACATCATACTGGAAGTCTTAACCAGAGCAATGAGGCAAGAAAAAGAAATGAAAGGAATCCAAATTGGAAAGAAGGGAAGTAAAAACATCATTATTTGAAGATGAAATGATCGTCTATACCAAAAACCCTAAAAATTCTGTCAAAAACTACTAGAAATAATCAACAAGTACAGTAAAGAGGCAGACTAAAAAAATCAATGCATAAAAATTTGTCGCACTCTTATACTCAAACAACATGCTAGCAGATGATGAAATCAAGAAAACCGCACCATTAAAACCGAAGTAAAAAGAATAAAATATCTTGGAATATACTTAACAAAGGAGGTGAAAGACATGTACAATGAAAACTACAAGTCCTTCTTAAAAGAAGTAGAAGAGGATACAAAGAGATTAAAAGACATCCCCTGCATCAACATCACTAAAATGGTCGCCTTACCTAAAGAAATATACAGGATTTAATGCATCCCCATTAAACTAGAACAAAAAAATCTTGAAATTTGTATGGAACAACAAAATTTTGAATAATCAAAGCAATTTTAAGAGAATTAAGCTGGAGAGATGG
Source organism: Solenodon paradoxus (assembly GCA_004363575.1). Lineage (NCBI taxonomy): Eukaryota > Metazoa > Chordata > Mammalia > Eulipotyphla > Solenodontidae > Solenodon > Solenodon paradoxus. The sequence continues at coordinate 185,984 of RJWH01000286.1, read as the reverse complement.
CACTCTAAGACATTCAGCTATACTACAAAGCAATAGTAATCAAACAGTATGGCACTGGAATAATAACTGAGGCACAGACCAGTGGAGAACTGAATCACCAGAGATGGACCCACTCACTTACAGCCAGTTAATCTACAACAAAGGAGTCAAAAGCATACAATGGAGAAAGGAAAGTCCTTTCAGTAAATGCTGGGATAACTGAATAGCCACTTGCAAAAAAATGAAGCCAGGTCACTCTAACACCATTATAAAAATTAACTCAAAATGAACTATAGAGACTTGGACATAAAACTAGAAACCATAAAATTCTTGGAAAAAAACATAGGAAAGACATTTCAAAGCAGAAGAAAACATCACCAAAATAAAAAGAAAACCTACTAACTGGGAGAAGATATTTGCATTTTTGATTAGGGCTTAATATTTAAATATATTTAAAATATACAAAGAACTCATAAAATTCAATAACAGAAAAATAAGCAATCTAATCAAAATATGGGAAGAGGGAATTGGATAGACATTTTTCTAAAGAGGATATACATATGGCGAACAGGCACATGGAAAGATATTCCTATTCACTGGCTATCAGGGAAATGCAAATTAAAACAACAATGATCTATCACCTTATACCTGAGAGACTGGCTATTATTCAAAAGTCTGGAAACAATAAATGTTGGTGAGAATGTGAAGAAAAGGGAACACTTTTACACTGTTGGTGGGAGTGCAAATTGGTGCAACCCCTATGGAAAATAGTGTAGAGAGTCCTCAAACAGCTGAAGAAGGAAGTCCCATATGATCCAGCCATCCCACTTCTGGGCATTTACCCAAAAGATACAAAAACATTCATTCACAGAGATTATGTACCTCATGTTTATTACAGCCATATTCACAATAGCTAAGAACTGGAAACCCTACCTAAGTGCCCAATATCAGATGAATAGGTAAAGAAAATGTGACATATATATCCTATAGAAAAGATGAAATCCTGTAATTTGAATCAACGTGGAGGAATCTAGATGGGATCATGCTAAGAGAAGTAAGTAAAAAGAAGAAAGATAGATACCAGATGACTTCACTCATAGTTGGAAAGGAATAGACAAAGGAACAGATGAAATAAAACCAACCCTGGGACACCTGCAAAAGAACTGAGGTTACCAGTAGGGAATAGGATGCGGGGGAGGGGAGGTTAGTGTAAACGGAAGAGGAGCCCACTGGACAATGGTGAAGAACACTTGGTGATTCGGGGTAAGGCAGGATTTGTTGACAACACATACGAGTTTATTTTAATGTGTAGAATAAGTTACTACAATGAAATAAATGAAAAAAAAAAAAAAAAGCAACACACACCCCACAATAGGTTGAAAGAAAAAGAATGGGGAGAGGTATTCTAGGCAAACGGTAACCAAAAAAAAAAAAAAAGGTGGCTACACTATTATGAGGCAAAGGAGGATATTATATACTTACAAAAGGGTCAATTAATCAAGAAGATTAACACTTACAAACATATGTTGACCACACAACAGCGTCCCAAACACTGAAGCAAACACTGACAGAATTAAGGGAGAAATCATTCTATAATAATCATGTCACTTCAATACATCACATTCAATAATGAATGGAACTATAACATCTAGAGAAAAGATAAATAAGGAAAGAGGACTTAATAGTATTAACTAACTAGACCAAGCATACATATATAGATACTTCACCTAATAAGAACAGAATACACATCTTCTGAAGTACACATGGAAAATTCTCCAGGGTAGATCATATGTTAGGTCACAAAGCAAATACTTTAAAAATAAATATATAAAGCAGCAATGAAGGCAAGCAGACGCAGACACAGGCAGCAGGCAGGAAGAGAGGTGCAAGAAGCATTTTATTTGTTCTATTTAGTTATTTGCCCTGATTTTTCCCTCAGAACCAGGAGGCAAACTCTGGTCCGTGGGATGTATGTAAACTATGTCTGACCAGAGGCAGCAGACCCAACAAACTCCACCATGGAGCGCTTTACATACACACACATACTTTTTTTTAAAGGAAAGGTGCAGGCAGGAATTAAGGCAAGTAGGCAGACAGACAGGAAGAGAGAGGTGGAAGGAGCACTTTCATTTTTTTTTACTTAGTGCTCAACACTGGTTGTTCCCCTCAGTCCCAGGTCTTGAACTCAGGATAATGGGATGTATGTGGGACTACTCTCAGGGTGTACTAGACTTATAGGTCACCAGGGCACACCCTATTTATATTTATTAAAGAAAGGAAGAAAGGTAGAGGAATAGGAAGCATTTTTAAGGAAGGAAGGAAGAGGAGGAAGCAAAACTTGTTTTATTTTTTATTGTTTTCCCACCCCTAGCTCCAGATCTTGAACCAGAGTTCTTGGGCTTTACATGGTTCACACCCCATACACTGGCTTAGTGCCTAAGATACCAGGGTACACCATATCAATACACTTTTAAAGGTTAAATGCATATAAAATATTTTGTGCAGTAAGGAAGTATAAAAATTAAGACTAAAAGGAAAACTCACATATATGTAGAAATTAAACAATACTCTTTTGTTCCCCCCCAAAACATTTATTCTTCCATATAAAGACTGAGATCATTTTTAGTACTGCAGTTGAATCAAAATACTAAAGGAAAAAACAACTTCAGATATTCTATCTTATGTATATGTGCAAGAAATTTTTATTGCCTAAGGCTGCTATTAATAGTTTAATTTAGTTTAATCAGTGTTTAACTGAGATTACAGAAGCTCAACTTATGAATTTACATCCCTGTACAAGTGACTTTGGTTTGAAATATTTATTGAGCATCTTGTGTATATAAAATACAACATGACATATCTTTTGCTGTTAACAAATACACTTGGGTTGTTTTTAAAGGGAAGTTGCAGGCAGAAATGAACGTGAGCAGAAGGCAGTCAGGCAGGAAGAGAAAGGAGGAGGAAATATCTTTATTTTCTTTTTACTTAGTTGTTCAAACTGGTTGTTTCCCCCAGGAACCTGGTACTTGAACCCAGGGGCATGTGGCTTGACACTTTGGAGGCAACTGACCTAGCTACTGCTCCACCAAGGCATGTCATAAACAATATACTTTTCTTTTTATTGTAGCAACTTATTCTACACATTAAAATAATCCCATATGTATAGGTTCCCCATTCCTCAGCTACATGTCAACACACCCTGCCCTCCATTAAATCATCAATTGTTCTTCAGCATTGCCCAGTGGGCTCTACCATCATTTGCCCCCACTCCATTCCATTCCCTATAGGTAACCTCAGTTCTACTGCAAGTGCCTAAAGTTTGGTTTTGTTTCATCTGTTCCTTTGTTTTGAACAATACATTCTTAACCAGTGGGTCAAGGAAGAATTCAAAGGAACAATTAGAAAATATTTTGAGACAAATGAACGTGGAAATACAACATACCAAAATGCATGTAATTTTTATGACAGCAGTGCTCAGAGTTGTATCTGTAGGTACAAATGCCTGTATTTAAAAAGGAAGATCGCAAATCAAGAACTTAAACTAACTCTTGATAAACTAGAAATGGTAACTAAATCAAAGCTAGCAACAGGAAGAAAATAATAAAATCAGTGTGGAGAAAAATAAAATATAATAAAAAGAAAATCAACGGAATTAAAAACTGGTTCTTTGAAAAGACTGACAAAATTGACCAATCTTTAGGTAGACTGCCAATGGGGGAAAAAAGTGAAGACATAATTAAAATCAGAAGTGAACAAGGGAACATTATTACCAAACTTAAACAGAAATAAATGAAAGATAATGAGAATATTATTAACAACTGTACACCAATAAATTAGAATGCTTAGATGAAATAGAAAAATTCCAAAAACCATAAAAATTACCCCTATGGCTCAGGAAGAAGTTTAAAATCACAACAGACTTATAGTAAGTTAAGAGATTGAATCTATAATTAAAAATTTCCAAACGAAGAAGATTCCAGTACCAGATGATTTCACTGAATTCTACCAGACATTTTAATTAAAGTTTAGTGCAAGCTTTCTCAAATCTTTACAAAAAAATATAATAGTAAGGAATACTTCATAACTCACCCTGAGGCTGACTTTAATAACAAAAGTCAGCTAGATATCACAAGTAAAATAAATTACAAACCAATACCTTTATTAATATACATGTAAAATCTCAACAAATTGCTAGCAAACTGAATCCAGTATCATATTAAAGATTTGGTGCATCCTGGAGTAGGGGTTAGTCCACCACCTCCCAACAAACACAAATCCATATATATCCTGGGTAAGGACCCGGGTTTGCGTCCCAAGGTCAGCGCAACAACCAAAATGAACAATAAATACAATAAAATAAAGAAAAATAAAACAAAAATTTCTTCCTCCTCTTTCTAAAAAAAAAAAAGATACGTTCACATCGTCCCAAGTAAATTTGCTCTTGGAATGCAAAAGTAATTCAATGGAAAGAAATTAATCAACTAATATAAAACATTAACAGAGTAAAGGGGAGAAGCAATATAATAATCTCAAGGGGTAGAGAAAAGGCTTGTGGAAAGTCCAATATCTTTTCATAATAAAATACAAAACTAGAAATGGAAGGTAATTTCTATTTTATGAAAACATCTAACATCACATTCAATGGTTGAAGATGGAAAGCTTTTTCACTATGATATTTTTCAATAGAAAAATATTCTATTTTTCAGTTTGCTTTCTCTTATATTAGATTCTGAGTTGCAAGTAAGACATTCTTCCATACTGCAAGTAAGGTAATAGTCTCAAAGAGGTTAATATGACCAACATTTGCAAGGACAGAAGAAAACTCACTGAAACTGTCTCCCAGCTGAGTATTATTCTAAAGCTCCTACCAAATAAATAAATAAATAAACAAACAAACAAATAAATAAATAAATAAAACCAAGCCAGGAACCTAACTACTTTTAGGAACTATAATCAAAAAAATTATAATTCTCTATCACCATCCAATTCAGACACAAAATGAAAACATTTGATTTACTTGACTGGTTTACTCAACATTTGGTGAGTTATAAGATTTCTGATTCTGTAAATTGCTTAAAAGTAAACCTTATTAGTACCTTGTACCAGCACACATAAGTACCTTCCCATCATATGTTGCAGTGTTTGTGTTAATAGCCATATATCTGCTTTAAGAATTAGAAGCATATTGCGCTAGTAGTACTAGCCCAAACAATTAGATAAGAAACAAAAAACATACAAATTGAAAGGGGGGGAAGCAAAACTGTTATCATTCACAGATAACATCACTCTATATATAGAAAAATTCAAAGAATCTACAAGAAAGTTACCAGAGCTAAGAGACAAATTAGAAGAGCTTTTCAGTACAAGATCAAAACACATAAAGCTGTTAGGTTTATACACATCAGCATAAGTGATTCAATTTACAACGCTGTCTAAAAGAATAAAATTGTCAGAAATAAATTTCATCCAAAAAGATCAACGATTTATACAATGAAAACTATAAAACATTGTTGAAAGAAAAAAAGAACTAAAAAATAGAAAAATGCATGGTTAATGGACTGGAAGACAATACTATTATCAATACTACTCAAAACAATGTATAGATTTAATGTACTACATTATCAAAATCCAACATTCTTTTGTGTAGAAATTGAAAAGCCAATCCTAAAAATGATACGGAATTAATTTCAAGGGGCCATGAGTGGCCAACAGTCTTAAGAAAGAACGAAGTTGGAGAACTATAGTTATAGATTTTTAATTTATTACAAAGCTACAATAATCAATCCAGTGTGGTACTGGCATAAAGGCAGATACAGTGACAGTGGAATAGAATTTAGAGTCTAGGAAAGAACTTCATGTATCTAAGACCAATTGATTGCTAAAAAAGGCACCAAGTCCATTCAGCAATGAAAGGATAATCTCATCAACAAATTATACTGGGACAACTGAATTTCCACATGCAAATTTCATAATGGATTCTTAAATATGACAATAAAAGTATAAGCAAAAACAACAAAAATACAAATGGTCTTCATCAAATTGAAAAACTTTGTGCCTCATAGGACATTATTCAGAATGTGAAGTGACAAAATACAGAACAGGAGAAAATATGTATAAATCATACATCTGATAAGGGTTTAATATCAAGAATTTATAAAGACATCCTGTAACTCAACAACAAAAAGATAAACAACTCACTTTTTTTAATTGGCAAAGGATTTGAATAGACATTTCTCTTATGAAATTATACAAATTGCTAATAACATATGAAGAGGTCAAAATCACTAGCCATTAGGGAAATGCATATCAAAATCACAATGATACCACTTCACACCCACTAGGTTAGTATAATTATTTTAGAAAGGGAAAATAACAAATACCAGTGAGGATGTGGAAAACTGAATAGCTAGGGCATTATTGGTGGGAACATAAAATGGTACAGGCACTGTGAAAAGCAGTTTTGTGGCTCCTCAAAAAGCCAAAAGTAAAAGTACCGTAAGATCTAGCAATTCCATCCCTGGGTATATTCCCCCCAAAACAGGAACTCAAGTATGTACTAAGATGCCAATATTCACTCCAGAATTACTCATAACAACCAAAAGGTGAAAACAATTTTATTGTCTATCAAAAGATAACTAGGAAAACAAAATAAGGTATTATCATACAACAGAATCTTATTTAGCCATAAAAAGGAATGAAATACTGATATACACTATAAGATGAATGAATCTTAAAAGTATCATGCTAAGTGGAGATAAATGAAATAGAGGACAAAAACGCCACATATTATATGATTCTATATTGATGCAATTTCCAGAAAAGCAGATCTATAGAGACAAAAATTAGATTAGTGCTTCCAGGGGATGAGAGTGGTGAGATGTTGAAGTTATGGGGTTTCTGTTTGGGGTGATAGGTTATATTCTGAAATTGTATAGCGATGATGGTTCCTAAACACTGTGAATATACTAGAAACCATAGTGGTTAAAATGGTGAATCTTATGTTAAGTGAATTTTATCTTACTAGAAAATAAGAAGAGGGCACCCTGGTGGAGTTGTCATTTAAGCTTCTGCCTCAAGGACCTGGGTCTGCAGCTCAGAGCCAGGGGAACAACCAAGGTGAGCAATAAGTAAAAAATAAATAAAAATGCTTCTTTCCTTTTTCTTCCTGACTGCCTGCCTTCATTCCTGCCTGTACTTTTCCTTTAAAATATAAGAAAAGAAAAGAAAAAGAAAGCACTCAAGAGAAATAAAAAATATATCCATAAAAACTTGTATTTGAATGTCCATAACTATATTATTCACAATTGCTAAAAAAGTAGAAACAATCCAAATATCCATTATCTGATTAATAACAGATGTGGCACACCACACAATGGAATATTAAAAGCTTAAAAGAAAGGATGAAATCCTGATACATGCTACATACAGTATGAACACTGAAAACAGGCTAAGCAAAGAAAAAAAAAAAAAAGGCAATCACAAAAGACCACATAATGATTTCACGTACATGAATTACCCAGAATAAGCAAATATATTGAAATAGAAATTAGATTCATGGTAGAAGAATGGGGAGAAGAGAAATGGGAGAGATAAGGAGTTTCTTTCTAGGGCAATGCATACATTCTGGAATTAGAATTATAGTAATTAAGCACAAAATTCATTGAACTGTACATTTTAAAAGGGTGAATCTTGTGGTATGTGGATTCTACCTCCATAAAACTATCATTAAAATTTTTTTCACACAGTCTGGTGGAGCAGAGGTTAGGCACAGTCCACATACATCTCAAGTCCACTAAATAAAATAAATAAAATACTTCTTCCCTCTATCTCTTTCTCCCTGCCTCTGCTCTTCTTCATTCCTGCCAATACCTTTCCTTTAAAAAAAAAGATTCTATGCTAGATAGGCTATCACTACAACACTATTTTAATGAAATAATAGTAATTTACACATTTATTTAAAATTCAACCTTTTGATTACAAAAGTGCCTCCAGGCATTGGAAAGATACTGTTTTAGATGGAACTTTCAGAGAAACTCCAGGCAAGAGGAAAGGCACTACTTTAGAACAAACTTTCACTGACACCTCTGCACTGAGGTGGGCACTATATATATATATATATTTCATGAGTCTTAAAGAATAGATTAAAAAATAGGAACATATTATTAATTTTATTTTAAAATCACCCTTTACTATATCACCTTTGGAAGGAGATAGCTTCCAAAACCTTATACAAGTGTAGTAGAAAGAGTGAGTTGCACAATGATTAAAAACAAAAAGATGATCTTTTTAAAATAAACATTAAGGACATGCCCTGGTGAAGAGCAATTAAGTCAATTGCCTCCAAAGGATCAGGTCACATAACCCTGGAGTTTGAGTTCTCAGTTCAGGGGTAAACGATCAGTATGAACTAAATAAAAATAAAATTAAATATGTATATTCCTCCTTTCTCTTCCTGCCTACTTACTTGTCTTCATTACTCCCTGCAACTTTCCTGTCAAAAAAAAATTCTCTCCCTCAATATCAGAACTTCCACATAAACATCTGGTAAACTGAAAATTAAACCTAAATTTCACAAAACTTCTCCTGTCTGTAGGCGTCCTTTCAAGAACTTATTAATTATCTCAGGTCTCTAAAAATGTGGAAGATCATCTAGGTAAACATACATTAAGGTTTTGTAAAAATCATACTCTATTACTGGGATAATTTTAATAATTATTTTGGTAAACTTCTGGTACCCTTATGGTTTACTGAAGTTGGTCTCTTAATTAAAATTATATTAGAAGAACATAAAAATGTGACTTTCTCAAATATATAAAAATATATCAAAAAGAGTAGACAGTTTTAACTGGTGAGACTATTCAAGAAAAGTTGTGATAGCTCATCTAAACAGAAATACCAAAATAGCAATACCAACATCAAAGCATTTTTTTAAATTATTTCTCCACTTTTGGGTCACTATTTTAATCAGATTTACTTTAAATTCAATCAGAGGTTCTAAAATTAATTCACTTTGAAAGTCTGGGGGAAATTAAACTATCATTCTTAATAGGAATTGGGGTAGAGGGTCAAAATAATCTATATTAAAACAAAACTATACTTTTAAAAATACTAAGTCAATAAACATCAGAATACAGGATGAACTATTAGCAGAGTCAGACACATTATTTGTAAAGTTACAGCTTTCATACACTATGTCAACTTTTAAAGCAGTTCTGAACTGTCCTGCCCCAAAGTAACGTAGCTTTCTAAACTCTTAAAAACAGAACTAGATTGGGGCGCCCTGGTGGAATAGTGGTTTGGTCAACTGCCTCCTGCCAAAGGACAGGCCACATGCATCCCAAGGACCTGAGTTTGTGTCCTGGGTCTGGGAGAATAACCAAGATGAATTAAATAAAAATGGAATGCTTCTTCCTCCTCTCTCTTCCTGCCTTCCCGCTGGCCTTCATTCCTACCTGTACCTTTCCTTTAGACAAAAAAAAAAAGAACTAGTTCAAATGATCAGGATTTGTTCAAGACTGATATTTCTCCAAAAGCAAATGCCCCTCCGATTCACAGCAAGAGATAAAATTCTCAAAAGTAGCAAGCTAAATAAAGGTTAAGCTATCTAAATTTTTTCTCAGTGATTTAAATGGGCCTCTTGCAATATGACTGAACTAAATCTTATAAAATATTTATTGGTCATTTACTTAGAATTACAGTAACAGAATTACAGAAATAAAGGCTACATTTTGCTCAATATCCATTTCCCCCCTTCTTTTTTTTCCTAGCTACCCATTTCTACAGATATGACAAATAAGGAACAGAATGATTAAGTGATATGTCTAGTCCTATAAGTCACCAGAATGGAGAAGGCATTAATGCCTGTCTTTTTGTCATTCTTTCTACTTTTTTTACTGAAGCTCCCAGCAACTCAATAAAAGCAGATGGCCTGCCCTGGTAGCCTAGCAGATAAGGCCACCTGACGTTGTCCATATACAACCAAGGAGCCAGGTTCCAGACCTTGGGCTGGGGTCAGGGGGGGAACAATCAAGATGAACAACTAAATAAATAAGTAAGCACCTCTTTCTCCTCTCTCTTCCTGCCTGCCTGCTTACTTGCCTTCATCCCTACCTGTACCTTTGCCTTAAATAATTAAACAAAATAAAAACATATAGAGCAGCACTAACAATATGTATCAAATATTAGCAACACTTGCCAATTTAATAATTTATGAAATAACTACAATAAAAAATTCAAGAACATTCAAATTCTATTTTGACACATACTATTTTCCTTAAATACTTGGCCAAATGTGCACTCTAGTCTACAAATTTGAACTGAATGATTTGTTCTATGCAAGTAACATTTTAGAGTAGAAAACATAGTACCAAAAGTTCATCCAGACTTGCTCAGCATATAATCATTCAGGAAAAGATTCTATTTCTTCTTTCATCTAGCTCAAAGTGCCTCTTGGGCCACCAGTGGCTACTAGGTTTTATACGTGACCAGGTATATGCAGTAATAGTTATAACATCTACTAGCATAAACAGCTAACCAAAAGTGAAGACACACTAAGACTGATATCTTGGGAAAGATGAAGACTAAAACATTCTGGTGGACCACTACTACGATTCAAAACTAATATTTCAATAATAACCACTAAACTTTTGTCTGTAATTCTGTGTGCTACCATAGTGTCTAATTTTCTTCTCTTCACTCACTCTTGATTTCCTCTGTAGATGTTACCATCTTTATATCATATGTAGAAGTCAATTGCTTCTGCTCAAAACAAGTCTATGGAAATGATGAATTAGCTGAAAATACTTCTGTTAATCATTCACCTAATAAACCACCTACTATACAGCAAATGTTATTCTGTGGACTGTTAATTTCATATTTTTACTTCTCTCTACGTAGGGCACCACAAAAAATAGTTTTAATTATTTATCACATATGAAAATTTCTCCTTCCTTTTCAATGGTAGTGTCCATAACACCATGAAAATAAAGGAAGCTGAACAAACAGGGTTAAATAAAATTTGCATTTACTCTCTGATTAGGAATCACTGACAAAGATCCAGAATACTGAAATCAAAATAAAAGGACCTACAGAAAGGTGAACTCATAAAAAGTTTCAACATACCATGTATGTGAAAAAGGGATGAATAGGCAGCATCACTCCAACTCAAGCAATGACTTAAATACGTTTTTTAAAATCAAGCTCTGTCACAATACTAAAAACAGTAAATAAGTCTCTGATCAATAAATTTTGTATTGCTGACACCAAAAAAAAAGCTGCGGGGGGAGGAGAACATCAAGACTAAGACAGAAATAAGTTAAGATAACTAATCCAGTATCAACTGGAAAGAAGTTTTTTTAAACTACTTTCAGAAACATCGGTGGTTCTCAGTCAGGGTTATTTTTGATTCCCAAAACACATTTTTGGTTGCCACAACAGGTGGGGTGTTGGCATATGTGTACTGAGGTAAAGGACGCCACTACACATCTCACGTGGCACAAGACAACCTCCGCAATGAAGAATTACCTACTCCCAAATGTCAGTTGCACAGACATATGCTAAGAAATCATAAGAAATGCTACTCACAGCTAGAGACAGTTAAAATATTGTTTTTTGGGTTTTTTTGGCAAATGTTAGTGGAAGATCCATTCTGAGTAGCACTAAATCACCTTCTGAATAGTACTAAAAAAAAAAACAAACTACAAAACAACGAAGTATCTATTTTAGAGAATTATTCCAAGAGAATACAATTTACTAAGAGAAAGTAATCTGTATGTAAAAAGCAGCATCATTACGTAATAGTAACATGTTCTAAACAGGGATTGACATTGATTTTCATATCATAAAGTAAGAATTTTAAATTTCTTTTCTATCAGTCCTAAGAACTAAGCCCATGAGGCTATAAATTTGAAACCAGAACCCTGAATGACCGCATTTTTCCAGCAATAACTTGATTAATCTCTCCACCATACACGCTAAAGCTATAAATGAATATACATGTGGGCACGTGTGCGCACGCATACACACACACACATACATACACATGGCAAAACCTCCAGAAAGTGAAAAACAAACATTTTGAATTCATGCCTTCTGCTCAGTCTATCAGAATTTGGCTTTAAAGCTCATCAAAAGCAGTTTGTGAAAACCAGAGGTTAACAAAACAAAACAAGGAATGTAAAAGTCAGAAAAGTGTCAGATTAGTGTCACAGACCTTTGTGAGGATCCTTTATCCTCTGCAATACATAGCTCTAAAGTATTCAGAATTACAGTCACTGATGGCAATTTGGCACATTTTCCCTTTTTCCCATTACTGTTGTCGACTTTTCAAGTTTGTTTCATGCATACTAGGGTAGCTGCCAATATTGCTTCAGTTATTGCAACTGTACCTTCCTCTTTCTAATAGTTAAACAATAAATTGTTTACATATCATAGTAAAGAGTGTGTATACTATAAACTCTCAAAAGTATTAAAACAGTCTTGATGACAACAAAAACTTAATTTGGGGCACAATTTTTATGATGCCTCTTAAAACATACCAATAAATAGTTGTTTATAAAATTTCAGCATGAGTCTCAATAAGATGCCTGATTCAACACCGTGGATTATTTTTCACATAAACAGGAATTACTAACTTAAAAATTAAAAATAATCAATCCTAACTGATCAACCCTGCCTGAGAGAGAAACATCATCTCTCAAAACTGTAATCAAGGATATCACAGTTTTCAAAACTGCAACCTCAAATGCATTAGTTTATTAACTGAAATACTCCTTCGACATAAAACCCTGCTGAAAAGATTTATTTTTCTGCTATTCTTTTAAATTGCTCTGTACTTCATCAATAGGTCCAGCTGTTAAATTGAGAAGTAATGACAACAAATCTCTAGGCAAACAACTGCTGAGAGTGAGGCCCTCTTTAGACTAATCAGAGAGAGCTGACAGAAGAGGGCCGTTTCAAAATTCCATTAAGAAGTTAGACAGAAATAAACAAGCACACTTATATACATATTAAAGAAAATTAGAACTTTTTCCCTCAGTGTAGCCTGCTTCACTAAAAAAAAAAAAAAATCCAACACCTTTAAAAAACAGTGAGATAGTGTTACATGTTTCCAAAGGAAGAAATGATCCTCTCTAATCAAATGCAAAGTGGGAAAACCTGGCTCCATTACCCAGCGATTATCAGGTATCTGACAAACCTTTTAAGTAGACAGGCTTAAAAAAATCAAGTGTCACTGTAAATAAGCCTATAGGATTATATGTGCTTGTAGTGACTCATGCAATTATTTTTTTAAAGGAAAGGTGCATGCAGAAATGAAGGCAAGCAGGCAGGAAGGAAGAAAGAGAAGGAAGTATTTTATTTGTATTTAATTATTCACACTGATTGTCACGCACATGTCTTCTTTCTCCTCTCTCCCTCCCTCCCTCTCTCTCTCTCTCTCTCTCTCTCTCTCCCCCCACCCCCACCCCTAACCCCCACCAGGGGTATGTGGCCTGTGCTCCTTCAGAGGCAACTGACCTAACTCTACTCCACCAGCGTGCATCAACTTACGCAATTTTAAGATGGTCAATTTTTAAGATAAACCTGTACTTTTGAACCATACCCCACCTTTTGAAGGATGATTTTTTCTTGGATCCCAGAAAGCATCATCTGAATCTTGATTGATAGTCAATCTATCTAAATACCTCTAAATACCTCAGTTCTTTCTTATTTTTTCCAAGGTCATATGACTTTTACTCAAGTGTTCATGTTCTTGAGTTAGGGCATTTAACTGGTGTCAGCTTGATACAACGTGAACATGTCTTTAAGTAAGAGATACTGTCCTTTACAGCACCTACAAGTCTCAATTAAAAAGTGACAATGTAGCAAAATCTTGCCCATCTTGGGTTTAGGATCATCAATACAATTCAAAATCTAGGCTAATAGTTCCACTGTTTATATCTGTCTCTTTTCAATATACATTCCATCCTCTTTTAATTTTTAAACATGACTCCCATATAAAAATGTTTTTGATATGTTAACTTCACTAGAATTACAATTTATATATTATTCCTAAAACAGAAATCACACTCATAGATTTTCATTAATCTCACAAAAAAACACTCAAATTTCATCTCAACATAATCTGATGTGAAAAACATTTTATTTACGGGAAACTACATAATTTTAAAGGAAAGAATTACTGCTACATAAAGTTATAAAAATGGACCCCTAAACAACTTTATGAATGCCAACTATAACCCCAAATTTGGGGGGAAAATTAAAAATCCATCATAAAGTTACAATAATTTCTATGGTCCTCCATCTATAAATGTTCTACGAAGAAATCAATTTTCAGCAAGTAAACAGTTCTGGGAAAAAAAAGTACAAAAATAAAGCAGTTTTATGTTCTCTTCCCCTCCATCCTAAGACTTCAATATTCACCTTTTATGGAAAGGAAATAAACAACTAGCTTCCTGTTCAATCACTAGCTGACTGCCAGTCTGTTACACATCACAGAACACAACCCTACTCCTTTACTTCTCTCAAATGTCTCTTATCTTAATTTAAACTTGTTGAAATATGAGACCATTTTACCACACTAAGGCTTTCCTCTGAAATTTATACTGCTTATTTCAGCATTAAGAATGCAAACAGCAAAGATTTCTAGGCTGTTTCTTACTTCTAAAATATTTAAAACAAATTATCGATGTAGGAAGACAGCACCCATGAAATAGAAATTTTTCTTTATCAAAAGTTAAAGTTTGAAATTTATAGGAAACAGCTTAATCTTCTGCTCTTACTATTGTATATAGCTAGAAAAAGTCCTCCCCTATCATTTCCCTTTCTGTTCTAATTATATAAAAAATAATGTCTAAAATGGTTATCAATAAAAGGATTACCTCTTCTAAAAAAACTAAACATTACTTTAACCCTTTACTTTCCTTTAAAAATTGGGATGCCTTAGAAAAACTAAGACAAATTCTTTTGTGCTTGAATGAACAACAGGAAAGGAAAGCCTCCAGGCCTTTGGGGAAGAACCTTGTCCCCACAGCCCAGCTCCGATGTGCGGGAGATAAGGCTCCATAGTGACACTTAAGGAAAGGCCTGTTCACATTTGAATTTCTGCATTCCTCAAGAACAATTCATGGCAATAACTAACTTTGCAGAAGAGCTACATGAAAGCTTTAGTCAATGAATGAGGGTCATCTGCTCTTTATCACAAGGGTAAACCTCATCCTGGCCAGTTTCTAACCTTTTAACCCTGTGAATTCCTAATTTACACATGAATAATGGAATTCTTGCCTAGAGTGCAACTTTCAGCTTCTAGTTCCTAAATTTAGAAACCAAGATTTGATAGCCTACATATTAAAAATCTATAACATGCACAGATTAAGGTTTTAGATATCCAGGTGCTGTATAATTACACTTCTAAACGAAAAGATGTACCTGTTGACAAAATCTTTGACCAAGGAAAAACCCCAAAACACAAAAAGGACATACTTGCACCCTGCTGCTATCAATAACTAGGAAAGAACTAGTTAAAAAAAAACCAAACAAAAAAAAACCACCAGAATGTCCACTTAATGCCTATTTTCTTCATGTTTAATATGCATAACATCTTTACCCTGAACACAGGAAAAATCAGTGGACTTTGCTGCTAAAATATCAGAATCAACTCTGTGAAATCAGATTCTCTAGGAAATCTCATATTTCTAAAGAAAACGCTTAACTCCACTATGCACTTCTATTTTAAATCCATAATATTGAATGCAATTTCCTAACTAAATATCTCCTTGGAGATAAAGAAATTGTGTGCATATGAAAAGTATGGTTCCTAATTGGCTGCTTATAGTTGATATTTAACAAAGTTCTACATGGTTTCACTGGCAATTTTTGATACTTAGAATATGAAAAACACTTAGCCACAAAAATTATTTACATTTAGTTATTATTAGCTTTTAGATAAAAATTTCAATAACTTCTTTACACAAAAATCTAAAGTTACTAAAAGAGTCAATACTAACATATGCTATTACACTGTTCAGACTTTATTTACAGAGTCTGAATGCTCCATGTGTTTTCAAAGTATTCTGGGGTACCCCAGAATTCTGTCAAGCTTTCTAAGGAGGTCCTGGAGATACCATATAGTCATGGTAAACAAATGCTTCATTTTTTTTAAGATCTATTCACCCCCTTCACCTTTTCATCCTGCCCTTCTCCTCTCCAGCAAGGTAATATAACTTACAGTCCTGGGTATAAAAATATAGATTTCACAAAGTCAAAAAGAGGGAAAAATTACAACTGCATAGGACATTTTTACCTGAGACAAAAATCTAAAGTGAATGAAAGGCAGAACGAAAGTATTAAAAGCACTGTATCCTGAAAACAGTACTGTAGAGAAAACATTCAGCAACAACAAAAAATTATTAATCAAAGATTATAACCAAAAAGAGTTCATCAGGAATTCTCTTAGGTGCTATTCTTGGAGGGGTTAGACTTGGAAACTACTTTTCCGACAT
Source organism: Solenodon paradoxus (assembly GCA_004363575.1). Taxonomy (NCBI): domain Eukaryota; kingdom Metazoa; phylum Chordata; class Mammalia; order Eulipotyphla; family Solenodontidae; genus Solenodon; species Solenodon paradoxus. The sequence goes on along the minus strand of RJWH01000286.1, from coordinate 169,506 downwards.
TTCAATATAAAATATCTTTGTTTATAATTTATTTTCTACAATTAATCATTATCCTACAAATAAAAGATATTGCTAATGTGAGGGTGGCATAAATATGACCATAGACTGCTACACTAGTTCCCTATAAAATCCCTGCCAATAGCTTCCTAAATTTCAACTGTATAGACCTTAACGAGACTATTTCCTAAAGTTAAGCTTCTATTCCAATAGCCACCCTGCTTTCTATTGTTCATCTTATAAATGATCAATTTGTAGATTTAGTACCAAATCTTTTGTAGATTACTAAAAGCATGTAGGGAGGATGCTTGTAAAACTATTTTTAAGATACAGTTGTTATTGTTGTTGTTTTAGATTTAAATTGTCCATTGTAACTGTGAGTGCTGCCTGTCTGATCATCTAAAGAGGTGGAAAGCCTCAGTGGGAACAAGAAGCTCCCAGCGTGTCCCAGGTCCATCTGTACACTCAGCAGTTATGTCAACCACCAAGCAATGGATCACTTGGACAAATGGTTCATTGGATGGGTTTGTTAATACAAGGGAAATCATTAGACAGCAAACTTTATGACAGCAAACTGGGTGGAGCGGGGAGAGAAGGGGGAGTAGGCAGATCTGGCTTAAGTCCATTACGCATAATATGGAAATAGCCTTAATCTCTTTCCCTCCCAGCAGGAAAAGACAAGGAATACTTCAAAGGCTTGAGAGTTACTGACCAATGCCCTTTCTTACAATTAAAAAGCTACATGGGTGATCTTAAAGCAGTCAGAGAAATGGAAGGTTGGGCTTTAAGATTTAGCATGCAAGGGCCATCTACAAAGCACAAAGATTTGCTTGTGATTTTTAATTTAATTACTCATTTCTAAAAGATGAGATTTTAGAACTTTTGTTGTGTTGGCCAAACTTCCACACCCAATTCTTACAAATGCATATAAAGCCACCTTTACAGAGTTTGGTCTTACAAACCTAATTTGACTTTTGTGCTCAATCACTCATTTGAATTACTTTTTTTCCCTCAGATTTCTCTGCAAGCCTTTATTATCCTCAGGAAAATTCTGAATTACATGGGATTTTTAGGATTAACATATTAACAAATCAACAAATCATCAAAATACAGCACTGAAAAATACCAACTATCAAGAACTTAAACACTTACTTGATAAGGTAAGATGAGATTTTTGGCTAAGGATGGCTCCATATTTGTTCATCACCAAGCACTGGTAAAATCCTTCATCAGATTGCTCTCCTCGCTTGCCTTCCACCTCGCTGATATATAAAGAGCCATTAGACAGAACCTGGATCCGTTTATTTTCAGACACTTTTGCTCCATTTTTCAACCATGTGACCTTAATAGGAACTTCTCCACGAGCCTGGCAATCTAAAATGACTGTGTCCTTTCTTGTGACTGTTACATCCTGTGGTTCTTTTATAAAAAACAGTTCGCTAAAACACCAAACTCCTATAAGAAAAAGGGAGGAAAGGCATATCCAGAATTATAGGTATAAAATAATTTCTTAACACATAACTGTGAAACATCTTTGAGGTATGATCAATTTTAACAAGTCATATTAGTTAGCTTACAAACACCTTAATAAACCATCTGCTGTAGCAAATCTTTTCAACAAATCAAGAGAAATCGCCTTTTAAAACATCTACATTAAAAACATAGGGAAAATTGCAATAACTTTTATGCCCTGTAAGCATTCTGTTCTCAGGTTCCTCGCTAGTGTTTCACAATCATCAAGAAAACTCAGGAGCACAAGCTGTTTGCTTCTTTTACAAGCTTGTCAAAAAGATCTTGAACAGAGTAAGTCGTAAAAGTCTAATTTTACAAGAAATCATTAGCGAAACTCCAACTCTGTGAACAAGCAAGTTTATTTCCTAGTCCCTTGAAGTGTTTTTGGAATTCTTGGCACCTACTTCTTTGGGAAGTGAGTTTATCTTCTGAGACAAATTACAAGTTCGCATTTTTATATTTGTTCTCTCAGAGCAAGGACTCTGTCTCCTCTCCTTGAAAGAGACAATTTACTTAATCTCTGCAAGTCAGGTACATATTTAAAGGAAGAACAATAGACCTTGAAAAGTTGGTAATTCTTGCTGCTTGTACTCAGTGGGTGATCGGATTAGGAAACTTTTATTTCATTTTTTTAGAACTTCCAACTGTTGGGGAAAATCCGTGACTAATTGGTCCTTATTGTCTAATAGGGATGGGAGATTGCTTAATCAACCAATACACATTTTTATCCAGAGCGGAGGAAAGGCTTTATCTTAAGCATACACATTGCCTGCCCTCCCTCCCTCCCTCCCTCCCTCTCTGTCCCCTCCAGGATAAAACATCCCTACCACCACCGAACATCCCATCACCTCCTAAATGTGGCACAAAATCTTGCATCTTGACCGGGGCCTTGTGAAGTGTTAGGGGGTTGGGGATAACGTTTCATCCTTCTGATAGTTTTAAATGCAAGATTACAAATCCCCAGGATTGATTTCTCTGTTTCTCATAAAGGCACGTCCTCGGAAACTTCACGCACTCGTCTTGCTCCCAAGCCCCGGTTGCCTAATGTCTGCCTAGGGAGACGCAAGCGACCCTAACAGCCGCGCGGGCGAGGACCACTCCGGAAGGCGCCCATTGTGTTTCCGAGTCACCTCTGACTTTGATCCTTTTTTTCATGCTAACAGAGAACTAGCTCCTGAAAAAAACGCAAGTCCAGGGTTTGTAACCTGTAAATTAATGAAAGAACCCATCCCCCTGAATGCCTCTTCTCCCTGGCCCCTCCCCCACATCCATCTAACACTTGCTCTCTTGAAGGGCGCAAAGAGAAAAACTAGCCCATCCAAGTTTGCGCAGGGCTAACTTAAGAGTTTGGAAGCATCTGGCGATTCATACACACCTCAGGCTCTGGCCCCAAATCATTGACTTCAAGGACTAAATTCTATTTAGAAACCTTCCTTCCTAGCTTCGGGTACCTTTCGTTCTCCCCTCCGGGACACAAATCGGCCACGCAACTTCTACCCCTTTTTTTCCAATTCCACCCTTCTGTCGCCTCTCTCGACCAGGGTCTGCAAAACTGGGGGCACGAGGCGTGCTGGCCTGGGCTCTGAGCTCACCTATTTCTCCTACGCCGCCGCCCTAAAGTGCAGGGAAGCTCCCACTGCAAACAGGGGAAGCCGCATGGAGGCACCGCGCCCTTGCGTGGCCAGGCGGCCACTAAGGAAACAATATAAATAAAGCCACGTGCGGCCGCCGGCGGGCGGCGCCAAGCCCGGGCGGCGCCAAGCCCTGGCGGGCAGCGAAGACTCGGACGCAGCCGAGCTGGACAATGGCGGGAGGAGGAAGGGCGCGAGCGGACACGGTCCGGTCCCACAGCCCGAGGCCGGGGAGCGCAGCTGGGCGGGCAAGGAGAGGTGGCCGGCTCAGCCTGCCCGCAGCTCGCGCTTGCAGCGCGACTTCCACCGGGTGCGAGGCGGGGCGGGGCCGGCGGGCAGCGCCACCGTGGAGGCGCCTGCGGCCCCCAGCACACCCGGCTTCCTCTGCCCAGCTCGCTCACGCCCCACATCCAGAGGAAAGCGCGCCTACCTGGAACGCAGCCGAGGAGCAGAAGCGCGCCGAGCAGCATCCCCGGCGGCCGCGGCCGGGCGAGGGCTCGCAGAGAAGGCGCCATTCAGCGGGGCTGCGCGGGCATGCTCCTCGGCGCCCAGCAGCCGCTGTCCGCTCCGCCCCGCGCTCCCGGTGACCAGCTGGACGCGCAGCCCGGGCTTCCCGCTCGGCACCGGCGTGCGCGGCGTGTCTCTGTGGTCACAACGAGGCCGGCGCGCGGACACTCGCTCGCAGGAGGCGGGGGACCCCGGGAGTCCGGTCTGGGGGCGGAGTGCGGCGGCGGCTGCAGGGGCGGGGGCGGCGGAGTGGACAGCACCGGACGGACAGCCGGGGACTACTTTCTACAGCTGGCCCCTGGTCTGGGGACGCGAGGTCGGCGCGGCCGGCGGAGGGACACGCTAGGACTTGGACTGTGGCAGCCCGGTCGCGGCCCCCGGGGGAGGGGGCGGGCCGGCCGGACAATGCACCTGGGGATCAAGCCTCGGCTGAGGGTCTCCGGCCCGCGGCCCCGCCCCTCTGTCTCCTCGCCACCGTCGAGGACAGAGCCACAAAGGCCAAGCCTCCTGGCCTAGCCTGCCCCCGGGGCCCCTCTCCCGCCGGCTGGTTTAGGATTCTCAGAATGGGGGAGGTGTTTGGGGGGAGGGATGGTGTTGAGAGACGTGGAAAGGCCGGAGACTTCTCCCCTGATGGCCCCTGCCCAGCCCCCTCCTTCCCTCGCAGCAGAGGCCCTGTGGAGGGAAAACTGACTATTTCCCACTTCAGAGATTTGTCAGCTCGACTGGAGGCATCTCCGGGTGATTAGTCGCCACGTTTGGGGACGGTTCTTCTCCCTGCCCCCATCAGATGCAGCACTGACTTAAAAACATCTCTGAAGGGTACGCTAAAGTGAGCAATTAATTACCTTTTTGGGAAAACATTTTGCTCTTTCTCTAGTTAGTCAAGTTCTTTAATCCGTGAGAACTGCACACAAAAGGCCCGGTTCTAAGAGTTGAGATGAGATCAGGAGATGATTGGATTCTGAGCTTGCTCTGGAGCAACAGGCTTTGATACCTCGTCAATATTGACTGGTGATCTGGTTAGAAGTTAAACTATCTAGGACAGAAATCTTGTGATTTTGTTCGCATATCTTAAAGGTAAAGATAACGAGGAGTTCAAACGTACATCTAAAAATGTAATCAGATGTCTAAACATGTATGGATCATAGACCGCCTTCACAAGTGCATTAGCATTAACTAATCCATAACTAAATCTATGACACAGGATAAGGGCACGGGTTAAAAGCTAACAATGAAAGCTGCTGACAGAAACCTAGCTTTTGTTGCTAAAATATCAACACCCTGCCTTTAGCGTGCTCTAAAAATCCTCCTTAGGAAACGAAAGGAGGGAAAATCAACAGTTTTAGAACATCTGCTGGGAGGGCAACGCTGCCTTCCCAGGAAGTTTGTTATAATAAGGATCGGCCTACTTAACAATTTCAATTTAACTGTCTGTGAAACAATACACTTGGCGATATTGCCTCCAAACCTTACTTAAGATTTAGATGAATTCGAACTATTATGAATAGCATCAGAATAAAGGTTCATAGAAAGGGAAGCTGTTTAGAAAGAATTTTAAAAGAAATATTTGCAAAGGTGTTTTCAATATCTGATACATCAGATTTACACAAAATATTATTCTTAACTGCATTTGCCAGTAAACTAGCTTTTTAAAATGGTGTGACCTTCTCTCTCTTGACTCTTCCTCCTAGTTCTTTTCAATCAACCCTAAGTGCTCATGTTTCCTGGATAAGAATTACTAATAAGATGCTCTGATGCTCTCTTTCTTGAATGAATCAGAAGAATAAAGATTAGGGCCTGGGAGGTAGGATAGAAGCTTAAAAAAAAAAAAAAAAAAAGGCAAGAACTTTTTTTTTAGCAGCCACATTACCTTTTCTTTATTTAGCATTTCAGTTAATCAAGGGAGGTTTTCATTCTTATTAGATGACTTTGGACCTTGAGTTGTATTGGGGAACAATACAGCACATCTAATATGAAATAAGATAATGTGATATATATGATACATATAAAATATATATCGTATTATATATTGTAATGAAATCAAGCAATCCCTATTGAACTTTTCTGATAAATATTTACTTTCCCATGTTGAGCAGCAATAGACTTACAAAGATGGCATAATTATAACATTTAAAATGTTGCAGTATACCCAGGGTTACTCAACAGTAAATGGAAACTGGAATCCAGAATTTATGTCTTCCAATTTAAGTTTGTTGCTCTACTATATGACACTCTCTGCCTTTAATTTAAACTTCTTCCCCACCCCCTTCTTTTCTTCCTTCCTTTCTGTTTTAATACCTATGCCTGTTGGCTTCAGAATTTTAGCTTACCTCTTGGAATTACAGTGTGCATGTCTACCTGGACAGTTAAATTTTCTTTCATAAATAGTACTTGTCTTATTTGTTACACTAGGATGTGGAAGCAACTTCAGGGATTTTTACTCAGTTCTCAAACACCTCTCAGATTTCAGCACACTGCCTTGTATGTAGTAGGTAAAACTGTTATGCTGGTACTCGAATGACTTCTTAAGAAGTACCTGTGTGTTTACTCTCCCAGAGTTACCCCCTGGAAGTATAAATCTCATTGAGATAAACTACTTGAGTCCTATTTTGCTTTCATATTTTAAAATAAAACAATTATTTTCAGACTGAATAGTGTAAAGCCTCTAAAATTAAAAGAACTGAAATCTGAGGGTAGGTTAAAAAAAAAAGGAATCACATTTAAAAAATAAATTCAAGTCTCCTGATCCAGCTATCGGGGGAAAAGTCACATAAATTCACTCATCAAACTATGGAGCTGTACCAAATGACCTTCAGGCCCTCTGGCCATTAGATGTTTTCTGGCTCTGTAGGATCATAAGACCGTTTGTATATATGTATGAATCACAGAAACTGAGAAAAGACTGTGAAAGTCTGGAGCTGTCCAATTTTTCTTTTAGCAAATATTTATTGAGCTCCTACTTTGTGGCTTTAGAAGACAGACCTTGGATGAGGATCACATGCTATAATCTCCACATGATTTTGGAAATAATTCACTGATGAGCTTAATATTTAACATAACATATATTCTAAATGGATTATTTTTAAAAAGACAATTAACAGTTAATGGAATAGTAAAATGATGCAGCTGCTATTGAAAGCTGTATAGAGGTTCTTCAAAAAGTTAAAACTAGAACTATAGTTGATCAGCAAACCCAGTTTTGGAAGGATTTAAAATAAATTCTTGAAGAAACATTTGCACGCCTTTGTTCTTTGCAACATTATTCACAATAGCCAAATGTGTATTCAACCGAAATGTCCATCAGCAGTTGAATGGCTAAAGAAAATGTGATATATGTATATGTAGAAATGTATATATAGTTATGTTGTCATATAGAAATAAAGAACTCTTAGTGTGCCATGATGGAGCAACAGTTGGGCACAGTTCACATGCATCCCAAGGTCCTGGGTTCATGTCTTGGGACTGGTAGGACCAATAAAGATGAACAACTAAATAAAATTAATGAAACACTTCTTCCTCTTCTCTCTTCCTGCCTGCCTGCCTACTTGCCTTCATTCCTGCCTGCACCTTTTCTTTAAAAAAACATATAAATGTATGTATATATGTATATATATTATATATACATATGTATATATTATATATGTATATATATTATATATACATATGTATATATAAAGTCCAGTCATATGCTACAGCCTAGATGAATCTTGAGGAATTATACTAAGTGAAATAAACCAATCACAAAAGGACAAATAATGCAAAGACACATTAATTTGAGACATCTAAAGTAACCAGACTCAGAAACAAAGGGAGAATATGGGTTACAAGGATCTGAAGCAAAAAGGAAATGGAGAGGTGTAGCTCAATTGGGATGGAGTTTCAGTTACGTCAGATGAAAAATTTCTTGAGATCTACTGTACAGCAACATCCATATTGTTAACCCTATTGTTCACTTAAAATTGTTGAGTAAATTTACCTTTTTATTACAATAAAAATGGATTGTGAATTCATAGGAAAAGTAGTGCTGATGATGACAAGACAGAAGCCCGTGTTTACTAAGACAGGTCAATGAAAATGGAAGGAAATGTGCAGGCAGGAATGAAAGTAAATAGAGGCAGGAAGGGAGAATAGGAAGAAACACTTTATTTTTCTTTAGTTATTCATCTGTGTTGTTCCCCCGACCCAGGGACGTGAACCAGGGTCCTTAGGATGTATGTGGACTGCATCAGCTGAAGTCAACTGAGCAAATGGCTACTTCACCAGAACACTCCCATCTCATGATATTCTTAAGAAAAATTAATTGGCTGTTAAAGGGATTATACAAAATAGCATTTCATTGAAATATCTATGCACTCCTGCTCAAGGGTTCCATTTTGCCAAGTTTCTCTCTCAAATCTTTAAAACTTCTTCTCCGTTCAGCTTCTCCCACCACTGCCCATGTTCCAGCAATCAGTACCTCTCACCTGAGCCATTGCGTTAGAGTGAATTCCTAACAGGCTTCCCCAAAATCTTCCAAGCTTTCTATGTTCCAATTCATTTTTATAGAGACTATCAGGTTAACTTTTCTGTGATCTTTTATTTATTTTCTTTCTGATCAAAAAACTTTCACTGCTCCCTCATGGTCTGTAAAATGCAAAAGTGTTCATTAAAAAACAAACTCCTTAATCCTAATGGTCCCCTGAATTTACCCAAATGTACCATTACAATTTATAGTCATCATTTCCGAAAAGTATTCAGCACTCAGGCCAAAGTGATTGCTCACGGCACTTGAAATGTTCTGACTTCAAGCCTTTTGGGGTCTTTTTTCTGAGTCTAGAATACCTTCCTTACCTTTTAGTCCTACACTGTAATTGAGACCCTTCCAAGGGCTTCATAAGTGTTATTTTATCTGAAACTTTATAATATTTTAGGGCACATAGTTTATACCTATTTTATCATAGCATTTTTTTTAAGGACAGAGAGAAGGAAAAAACGCTTTATTTTAGTTGTTCATCTTGGTTTTCACCCTGGTCCTGGGTCTTGAACCCAGTTCTTTGGGATATGTGGCCTGCACTCTCAGTCAAAGGCAGCCGAGTAAACCACTACTCCACCGTGGCACACCTATTTTTGCTTTCTTCCTTTTTTTTTCAAAGGAAAGGAACAGGCAGGAATGAAGGTGAGTAAGTAGGCAGGAAGAGAGAAAGAAGCATTTCTATTGAGATGTTCATATTAGTTGTGCCTCTGGACTCGGGATATGAGCTCAGGTCCTTGGGATGTATGTGGATCTCTGTCCTTCAGAGGTAGCTGACATAGCCACTACTCTACCAGGGCATGCCTTGATTTAGTATTTTGAAGACAGATCAATACTGCCTTGCAATTAAGATGAACTGAATATATGTGTGTACATATATATATATATATATAAAGAGAGACTAAAGAAATAATGGATTATTATACTGAAACACTGATTAACTATGTGGAAAGCAATTGGAAGAAAGATGTCTGACAGAGTAGTACAAAGTCCTGCTATTTGGGTTTGTCCACATCTAGTCTACTATCATTATTGTTGACTTGAGTTAAAATGCAAAAGACATATGTATCTGAGTTTCTTTTGACACAATGCATAACTAGTATGTTAAATGATGGGATGAGAAATGTTTTTCCACTCCTGGTAGTTGTGGAAACAAAGAAGTGAAGCCCTGGAGAACTCTTCACCTGAGGATTTATTACTAGTCCATCAATTTCCAAAGAAAAGAAAAGTCAGAAACAGGAGCCCAAAGTAACTCCTCAGGCACCAGAATTTAAGGAGTCATTAAGGTTCAGCAAAGGAAAAGGAATATGAGTTTGTAGCAGAAGAGGGTACAGGACATTTATTACTGAGGCCAAGAGCACTGGGCAACCCCTTGGATATATGCCAGCAATGGGCAGGGTCTTAGTGGAACTGCTGAAAGCTGGCCATGTTCACTCATTCAACAAGTGCTGAACATCTAATGTGTTTTGGACACTGAGAGATATTGGAGAGAAAGTTGTGAGAATATTATATAGACAATGAATATTGTGATACTGCCCGAAATGTTTAGGACAATTTGAGAAGAGAGCTTAAGGAACCATTTACATGCCTACAATGAAATGAAATGGGAAGGGAAGAAGCATGCTACAAGAAGCATAAGGGGTCTCAGAATTACACTGCTTACAGAATAACAAGTCACCATTTCGTGCATACTTATAGAAGACACAAAACTGGTTGGAGATAGACTGTTTTTTGTTCATGGCAATAGGTGTAGTCAGAGTACCAAGAACTGTGTATGAATTCCCTTAGCTCCATATGACATAAGGCAACACAAAGAAGGCCTAATGTCACATATACACACAGTAGGTTGTGTTACAGGAGAGGAACCCTAAGCTTAAGGAACTTTAATCTCTCTCTCTCTCTCTCTCTCTCTCTCTCCCCCCCCCCCC